>CM035790.1:13492062-13634562 GCA_020466265.1 Siphamia tubifer
ATTTTCTGTTGTATTTAAATTATTATTTTTAATATAAGTGGTATATAATTTGCAGCACACCCTTTACACTGCAGGGTCAGTAAACCATATATGAGGAAAATATAAATATAATATATAAAATATATCAATATATAGAGAAATTCTGACTAAAAAATGCAATGGTAGTAAATGATGATAAATGACTATAGTTACACATATATATATATATATATATATATATATATATATATATATATATATATATATATATATATATATATATATATATATATATATATATATAAATTAATTTGCATGTCACCACAAAAGATAGTTCAGCATCTATATGGGTTTAATATCAATTCATAATAAAAAAAAACCCATGTGGTGAGTTTATGACAAAGCAAAAGTTAAATCCAGATAATATTAGGAATGTAAAGGAATGAAAGAAATGAAAATAGTTCTTTTCTTTTCTATATATTTGTGCTCAGTCACAGCTGCATTTCACTCAGCTTCTTTTAACCACAAATCTAATAATAATAATAAATATTTGATAGATATAATGAAAATATTTGTCATTTTTTCACTAAAAAATTCCATCAGCTTGGCCTCTGTATTCTATGCATAAAAATATAGGATTAATTAGAGTTGTCACCTAATTTACTAGCCTATATTGATAATTATTAATTAGTTTTTACTTTCTTATTCCATATCTTCATTTGAAAATGTTTATATTTCTTCCTCTTTTGTGATAGTAAACTGAATATACCTTTATATTTAGACTGGACAAGACATTTGAAGGTGCAATTTGAAGTTTTACGCCATAATTTTACTGAAAAGTAAAGTGAATCATCAACAAAATGGTTAATAGACAAAGAAAACAATCATTGGCTGCAGCTCTAAATGAAAGACGTATACAGGATTGAGCAAAAGGAAAGGTTTTGGAGTAGGAGGTGACTGGCAGAGGTAATAAAAACACAGTAAATAGACTCAGAGCACTTTACATTCCTGCCTACACAGCTGCACTTTCCAACAGTGAAGGTGGACAGTCTGCTTTCATTTGGACTGAAAGAATGTGTTGTAGTTTATTTATAATCCTCAATACTGATAAGAAAACACAGCACTGTTTGACGAGCAAAACATTTACATTACGGTAAATGGAGAATATATATTTAAAATGATCCAGAATCCAGGATCTCTTCCAGATCTTCACCAAAATCTAGTCGATTGGTCCTTGTGTCATTCCCCAAATATTCCAAAAGTTTCATTGAAATTCATCCATAAGTTTTTGAGTTATGGCAGACAGACAGGCAGGCAGACAGACAGACAGACAGACAGACAGGCAGACAGACAGACAGACAGGCAGGCAGACAAAAATATAACCTCCTTGGTGGGGGTAATTATCCAAAAGACATCTGAAACAAAACAAAAATCCCAACAAACACTGTTAATATTCACTTTATTTGAAATATGCGACAAATAAAACAAGTCCACTCAGTCACTGCTAGTGAAACAAAGAAGGCAAAAAAACAAACCAACAAAAAGAATATGTATATGAAAAACTATCATTACTAATTCCATTATGCACTATTCTGTCAATATTTAGTACAATGGTGTTCCTTACCTCTAACAGGTAATGGTTTAATTGGGAGAATGCAGTCATTTTTCATAAACAAACAAACAAAACATGTTAAAACAGTGACCAACATTTAAAATACAACATTCAAACATAACATAACATAACATAACATAACATAACATAACATAACATAACATAACATAACATAACATAACATAACATAACTTGGCATAGCATAGCATAGCATAGCATAGCATAGCATAGCATAACATAGCATAGCATAGCATAGCATAGCATAGCATAGCATAGCATAGCATAGCATAACATAGCATAGCATAGCATAGCATAGCATAGCATAACATAACATAACATTAATAACATAACATAACATAACATAACATAACATAACATAACATAACATAACATAACATAACATAACATAACATAACATAACATAACTTGGGATAGCATAGCATAGCATAGCATAGCATAGCATAGCATAGCATAGCATAGCATAGCATAGCATAGCATAGCATAGCATAACATAACATAACATTAATAACATAACATAACATTAATAACATAACATAACATAACTTGGCATAGCATGGCATAGCATAGCGTAGCATAGCATAGCATAGCATAGCATAGCATAGCATAGCATAGCATAGCATAGCATAGCATAGCATAGCATAACATAGCATAGTATAGCATAGCATAGCATAGCATAACATAACATAACATAACATAACATAACATAACATAACATAACATAACATAACATAACATATCTCACACCATTTCCAACAGTCTTTTACCTCTAGTTTGACTCCTGGGTCAAACGGACCTGAACAGTATCTATGTGATATAAACATGGGGATGATCACAAATATTTGAGATGAACCATTGTCATATTAAATGTTGATTAAACTCATTAAGGAAAACAGAAGAACATTCATACTGGAAAAAAAACAACAACAAACTTTTAACTATTTTTCTTAGATGTTCACTCTTTAAAATGGCTTAATTTGACCTGTAACATAACACAAGGCTTAATGTCTTTATCGAACCATGGCCTGGGTTTGTAAGGGTTAATAATGTGACGTTTTCTCCTTCACTTCTTTACTTCAGCTCAGTATAAAGTCTAGACCGTGTTGTTTTCTTTGACAGTCGAGCATGTTTCCTCTTCATCCTGTCAGCGTTCACACTTCAGCTTCACAGTTGTTTTGAACGTAGCCCAAAATTATGGAGGATCAAGTCTCATAACGCTGGGCTGTGATTGGCTGGTGTCAGGAGGGTCGTCCAAAACTGTCCAATTCATGGGAAATGCTGTAGTTCTGGGGGGGGGGGGGGGATGGGGGCAGGAGAAAATCCAGCCAAGATGACGGAAGGAAGGAGTGTGGAAAGTAGGCGTCAGTTCAAACACACACTCACTCTATTTTAACTGTACAGTTAAAATACACTCCTGAACAAAGAAAGAAAAAGATAGAAACAACAATGCTTCATATTTTTCCACAGTGATTTGGCTCCAGTTTCTGCTTTTTGGATTTTGAAGTGTTACTTATAACCTGGTTATGATCCACCACTGAAAATGTGAATTATTCTTTTTGTTTTTTATGGTTCTAAGATTTTATTCAGGAGTGTAGACAGAAAACTCTCCAGTGTTAACCCTTGTATTATGGAGGAAAAACAATTACATTGATTATGTTGTGGGTCATTTTGACCCGTTCTCATTAAATCTATTGAAAACAGTTAAAAAAAAAAAAGTCTAAACCCAATAACTTTATTTTAGTTTACTATATAACTATTTAGAAAAGATACATACAATATATTTTTTAATTCCAACACTAAATTTAAGAATTATTTCATCAAACCTTTATCTTCTGATTCATCCTCATCGTAGGAACATTGACAATCTGGATCATCAATAACATTGTCCTCTGTCTCTGAAATCTCTTCCTCTTCATCACTGTCCCAGTTCAACATCTGTGATAAAAACTCTTCAATAATAAACTTTCTGGAGCTTATGTTTGGTGTTTGTCAAAGAGACGACAAGTGACAAAAGTGACAAGGACACTTTTCAGTCATTAATAAATAATTAATGAATACAAATCTGGAAGGACACGACGACTGCAGTTTGGCAGGACCAATATTTGGCAGTAATCAGCTGTTTTGGGTATGGGCAGGATATTTAGGGAAATAACACCTGTAGGACTGTCTTTGCTTTTGCCATCATTTTTCCTTCTTATACAAGTTTTTTTTTTTCATACTGTCACATCTGTTTGAACAAGTAACACGTCTATTCAGAAAATGTAAGGAGAATAAAGTACAGATATTTATGAACAAATAAAAGTAAAAAGTAAAAAAAAATACCATAAAAGAAATACCTTAAAAATAAAGACTCAAAGTACAAACCCTTAAAAACATCTACATGACTACATTAACAAAAAGTTTATATTTAGTTACTTCTCACCTCTGCACTGCTGTGTCCACAACGGTTGATGGGTTAACAACCTGATGTCACCTCAATATAATTAATGAGCCTCACCTGCAGGAGGACACCTGGAGTAGATCATAACTGGAGTAGATCATCACCTCTAGTAGATCATCACCAGCAGTAGATCATCACCTCCAGTAGATCATCACCTGCAGTAGATCATCACCTGTAGTAGATCATCACCAGCAGTAGATCATCACCAGCAGTAGATCATCACCTGCAGTAGATCATAACTGGAGTAGATCATCACCAGCAGTAGATCATCACCTGCAGTAGATCATAACTGGAGTAGATCATCACCTGCAGTAGATCATCACCTCTAGTAGATCATCACCTGCAGTAGATCATCACCTGTAGTAGATCATCACCAGCAGTAGATCATCACCTGCAGTAGATCATCACCTGCAGTAGATCATCACCTCTAGTAGATCATCACCTGCAGTAGATCATCACCTGCAGTAGATCATCACCTCCAGTAGATCATCACCTGCAGTAGATCATCACCTGGAGTAGATCATCACCTGCAGTAGATCATCACCTCCAGTAGATCATCACCTGGAGTAGATCATCACCTGGAGTAGATCATCACCTCTAGTAGATCATCACCTGCAGTAGATCATCACCTGCAGTAGATCATCAGATCCCCAGATAAGGTTCCATTTCTCCAGGGTGGTGCTGGAACATTCTTCTCCACAGATCCAGCTCATACTGACATTATTCCTAAAGCATATTTTTTCCTTTCACGCCACAACTCCAGCGATCTGACAAGAGACAAACACACGGGTTAGATTTTCTTTCAGGAAATATATGTAAGTCTAGTTTAGAATGAACTGGAATCAGGTGTTTACATGGTCATGTTAAAGCTGAATTAAACAGGAATAAAAACTCTCATGTCATCAGGTCTAATAACTGTCAACCTTCTTGAGTTGGAACAAAACACACTCTTATTTCACTAAATCAAACGTTAGCGGATTCACAATAACTGTCAAAATTGTTACGTTATAAGATATAAAATACAACAGAATACACTGACCTTTACAGTTCAGTACTTATACACACTCTGTAATATTATGATAATATTTTACTCCACATTGTGTACGACACAAAATCACTAAACACAAGCAGATTTAATCATTATATATAAGACGCTCTGTTGTTTTTTGAGAAAATTAAAGGCTTTTAATCGTGCATTATAGTCTGGAAAATACAGTAATTTAAAATGTAAACAGTATAGTTTACAGTGTTTATAATAGGCCTGTGTACATTGTATTGCACTGTTTATAAGTGTACATTGGGGGGAGTATGGGGGGGGGTGGGGGTTACTGAGAACTATTGTACAGTCTGATGTGGTCTGTGGGGAGGAATGACCTGCAGAACATGTAACAGTCTGGTGCTGATGTTGTTACTGTTGTTGTTTATATTTATTTGTCTCTTTCCTTTTTTAATTTTTGCAGTTGTTTTTTCAGGTTGATTGTGGAATAGAAGACAAGCTGTTTGGATGAAAGTGAATGTGAATAGGTGAAAACAATGGTAAAAATGTAAGACAGACATGTCTGAAAATCAGTCGAAGATAATAATTGATAGATTAATCAATTACAAAAATAATCGATAACTGCGACCCTGATTTTCATATCATAATAAAAGAGCAGAAACTATCATTTGTCATACTGTGGTATTTTGTGTGTTTTCTTTACACTATAAATGTATTAAATACTCAACAGTCTATTTAATTTTCTAATGGGCAGTATGTTTTACTTCACACCGTAATCACCATTTACGACACAAAATGGATGTGTAGTCATTAAGTGCAATTAGAATTTATCCATATATAAGGCACTATGTTGTTTCTTGAGATAATTAAAGGCTTTTAATTGTGGTTTATAATCCTGAAAATATAATGGAATCAATGAAAATAATCAATAGATGAAACTGAGTTAAAAAAAAAAATTAAATAGTGCCAATGTCCCTGTGGTGTCTTACTATTAACAAAACAGAGTCATTCAATTAATTAAACTTTATTTACACAGCACTTTTCATACATGGTGCATGTAGCATGAAGTGCTTTACATCAGACCCCGCCCCATTATCCCCCAATTGTAGGACAAGTTAAAAGATTTACAGAGTTAAAAATGATAGAATACATAAATAAATAATCATAATGAAATAAAAGTAAATACATAAAATAACAGAATGAAATAATGTTAAGATTAAAATGTAACTAAAACGTCAGGTTTTCAGTTTACCCTTAAAAACATGAACACTCGCAGCGGACCTCAGGTCCTCAGGTCAACTGTTCCATAGTTTGGGGAAATAAAAAATGAATGAGGCCTCAGCATGTGTTTTAGTGTGAACTCTAGGGACTCATTTAATAGATCAGAAAATCAATACCACTGTGTGTCTGTGTGTTTTTATCAATACATGCCAAAAACAGTATGAATGGTGTAGGAATCCCCCAAAGCTTTTCTAAGGTAACATTCTGACTGAACAACAGTAGGTAAGTGTGTAATGACATATTATTACTGTGGTTAAAGATGATAAATGATCTGCAGGAGGTTGTTGGTAGAAACTAATAATGGGCCAATTATTTTATAATTAATCAATCAGAATTGAAATCGGAGGAAGAAGTGATTTTAGTGCCAGACTGGAAAAATAAAATGTATTTAATTTTTTTATTTTTACAAACAAATTGTTTACAAAGTCAAATTTTGACAAAGTGATAAGTTGTTTTAGATCTAACTAATGAATCAACTAGAATTTAAATCAGATGAGAATTGAGGAAAGAGAAGTGATTTTAATGAAGTGTGAACAACGACGATGGGTGGATGAAACACGATGGCAATAGTTTATCACAACTTCATCCGGATGAGCTAATAATAATAATTGATAATTGATGATCTGCAGATCTGGCCTTAACTTTACATTATGTTCAGTTAAACTGTCAGAGGAAGAGTGAAGACACACATCTGATCCTTATGGACAAAATAAAGAACATGGAAAGAAGACAGATTAGTTCAATTCAATCAAGAGTTTACATTCTGACACACACACACACACACACACACACACACACACACACACAGTTCCCCAGAGTCTAGTTTATGCATCAGACCAGGAATGTGGGTCTGAGGCTCGTTTTTCTGTCTCAAGTTCATGTCCAATGGACCCCCCCCCACTCACACACACACACACACTCTTCCACCTACTGCTTTTACCACTGCACCCCCCACCCCCCACCCCCTGCCCCTCCTCTGTCCCGTCCCCTCTGTCTGCATTGCGGACTGTCTTTTTGTTTCCCAGGTTGGACTTTGCAGTTGAACTTGAGACAGACAGACAGCTTGTAAACAGTTAGTAGTCTGGCCCCTGTCTGGTCTGGAATGGCCAGAGGGTCTGTGGTGGGGGGGTGGACGGGGTGAGAGGTGGGATGCTGGGCTAAGTAGTTTGGTTTTAACACCCTCAAATGGAATTAGTTTTGTATCTTCAAACATGTCCAGGTAAGAAGGAAAGACAGATATTTTATCATTTATGTTTATTAGGTGTGTCCACATGAATGTATTAACTCAGATTAATCCATCGACTGGATTAATCTGATTAAAAATAGAATGCAATTAAATAGAACAGTTGTTTAGTCATTTTGTTGAGACTGAAAAACATTAGTGATATAACATTAATTTATATATATATATACTTTTTGTATGTTTGCTTGTTCTAGATAATTTCTCATATTCTTTGCAGTTTTTTCTCTATTTTTTAAGAGTTTTTTTGAACATGCAGTGAATTTTTCAGCCCTTTTTTTCAGGACACCAGTTGGTTTACTCATCATTACAAGATATACGATACAATGGTTCACATTTTTGCATATATCTGTGCATTATACCATATTTACTGTATTTTTTTTATTTTTTTTTAACGATGTAAATTCAATCTCCAAAACCTAGTTATTTTTTTTTCTGAATTTCAGTGGATTTTCACATGTTTTGTCTCATTTTTATCCCACCACATCTTGAACAGTCGACTGACATAAAGTGTTTTGATAAATGATTTATCAAAATCAATCCAAAGCAACCCAGTGATTAAAATGTTTTTTTATCATTTGACAGCCATATCTCTCTATGTATGTATGTATGTGTGTGTATATATATATATGTGTGTGTGTGTGTGTGTGTGTGTAAAATATAAAGTGCAAACAAATGCTGGGATCAATAACAATTACTGATCAACATATTTACATTTCTGTATGTAAATCTGACTGTGTTCAGATTTAATCACTTTAAAAATAAAAAAATAAAAAAAATCAAACCATGTTGATATGAGTATAAATAAAAATGAAATGCGTTTCAATGAGCCAACAAAGACTTGTTACTGCTCTGGTGTCATTTTGAAAGAGTGGACTGGCTTTAAACTGTGTGTGTCTTTTAGTCTTTTAGTGTCTGTGTGTGTTTTTACAGCTCAGGAAGAAAAGGAAATGACTGTAAACACACTATACAGCCGGACAGGCCTCCAACAAAGCCTGTATGTGTGTGGCAGTGATTGGCGCTGACTATGACATCATGTAGACTTCTATATGCAGAGCTATGCACGCTCACACACTGTTGGAACACTAGTACACCGTAAAATATCACTGCCTACTTTAAAACATTACGGCAACGCAGTCACAGTAATATTATCGAGCACATTTAAAGTGCTACAAGCATTAAAACTTATTGAATTGTTGTTAGATCTTGAGTGGATTTAGTTTGAAGTCACAAAAATGACAAAAAATACAAAAATTTATTATTATTATTGGAAAATGTAAAATCACTGCAGCTGCCGACATTACAATGAAACAAGTTAAATATATTTTCTTCCTTTTTACCATTTTTCAACATTGCATGGACATTGCTTCAAAAGGAATAAATTAATATGTTATTTACATGTTAAATTTAACTTTTCAAATCAGTTTTAGTTTTTTCCAAGGATCGTGTCAGTTTTTATTTATTTTATTTTTTATGGTGTAGTCAGTAAGATTAAACACGTATCTGTACACGACCAAAATAATGTGGATTATTATAGGAGTCACATGTCTCTAAATGTCAAATAGTGAAAGTGATAAATACATATATCATTGACATCTGTGTATAAATAAAACATGTGTATGGTTATTTTCAACATATTTCTTTAAATGTTTATTGTGATTATGAGTATAATTTTAATTATTTTCCTGTGGTTGTACTATTAAATTTGATATAACTAGATCATAAATATACCCTCTTGAGTTTTGGTATATGATATAATCTCACAATTAATCGTAGCAGGTCCGTGCTGAATAGAAATTTAACATGATATACATTTTGCATTTATATAGGTTATTCATATCATATGATGTTGTGTCCATTTGTTTCATTTTTAAACACTGTACTATATGGAATATCTATTAAAATGACAAATAAGATAAATAAGACTATTATTATTATTAACTTGACTTGATTTTTGTTAATAATAAAAGACACTTTTAAATGATTCAAATGAGAATATATATTATTAATGCTCTATTTGGATTTTGTGTTTGATAAAACTAAAAAATCATGGTATACCTCCTGTTCTAATATTACAGCAACAATTAAAGTTCATCTCTTTTACTTCTAATGTGACGCCACCGTTTCACAGTTAAAAAATAACTCAATATTTACAAAAGAACAAATATACTGAAGTGCCTATAGTGAAACATCACCTGATAAAATAATAATCATGAATATTCAACTCATCCAGTATAATTATCAAAGAAGAACACACTTTCATATTGGGAAAAAAAAATTAAATATAAATATGATTGTATCTCATATACTGTAATAATATTAAAAATTCAATTGTTGTTTAACTCAGCTTCTAATACTGGAGTTTTGGTTTTCCTTTATTTAAATGTACACAGTAAATTTTGCAGTGTTAAATCAACACTTAGAGAGTTTATTTAACTCCTTCTAGAGTGTATTTGGTCCCATTGTCTCCAAATTAACTCTCTAAGTGTTGATTTAACACTGCAAAATTTACTGTGTATATGCATATTCCACCATAAAACTATTTAGAAAATACAGTTTTGTGCAGAATAAAACATGTTCAGTAATATTACAGCAACAGTTAAAGTTCATGCCTTTACTCCTAATGTGACGCTACGGTTTCACAGTAAAAATAAGTAAATATTTATGAATATACTAAGGTGTCTATAGTGAAACATCACCTCATAATCTGATGATCATTATGTATAATGTATGTTCAACAGAGGTGGAAGTAACTAAGTACAAGTAGTTCCTTTACTGTATAGGTGTCAAACTCCAGTCCTTGAGGGCCGGTGTCCTGCAGGTTTTAGATATTTCCCTCTTCTATGTGATTCAGTTTAACCCTTTAACTGCTGAGAACTAACATAATAATTTTAACATGAGCAAAGTAAGACACAAATTAAAGAAAAATACTAAATAAAAAAAAAATAAATTAGAAAAATAAACAAAATGAGCAACAAAAACTAATAAGTATTTACAAAATGACAAATAATGTGGAAAATTACTTATTACTTAATAATCTTTACTACTGCCTGAGCCTTTTTTCAGTCAAATTCTGTATAGTTCTCTCTCTTTTTGCTGCTTTGAAGTGAATATGACTGAAATAAACTAAACAAACAAACAAACAAAAAAACTAGTATTGAAATTTGGTCGCAGTAATTTAAATTTTCCCTTTAATTTTTTAAAAAATAAAATAAAATAAAAAAACCTCTTGCTTTTTGGCATCTTTTCTATGCACAAAATAAAGTAAAACTGTTGAATTTTTCTGAATATTTAAACAACATTATCCATTTAGAATGCATCAGTGCTGACACATAAAGAGTTAATAATCAGCTCCTCATCACACTGATAATGATGTAATGGGAACATCTAAAACATGCAGGACCCCAGCCCTCGAGGACCGCACTTTGACACCCCTGCTTTACTGTATTTAAGTAAATGTTTTAAGTATCTGTACTTTACTTGAGTATTTATTTTTCTGCCAACTTTTTACTTTTCCTCCCTACATTTTTGTATAAATATCTGTACTTTATACTCTTTACATTCTCAGAATAGACTCATTACTTTTTTAAACTGGACAAATGTGACAGTATGAAAAATAATAGTAAATCAGTAAATTGTGACTGACTATATCTGACTATATCATAATTTTGACCTTTGATCTCATAAATGAGTTTTTAATCTTAGAATTTGGATTTTTTTTTAATGTCATAATTGTGACTTTCTTTCATTTCCTGATGTATGACGATTCATTTTTATCTCATAAATATGACTTTTCCTCATAATTATGACGTTTATGTCATAGTTTAGATTTTTTTTAATCTCAAAATTATACTTTTTTTTATTATCTATTTATAAGTTTTGAAATGTTCCTAAATATTCTGTCCCATGACCCAATAAAACACATCATCTACACAGTAACTCACATTTAAAGGATTTCATTTTTTGATATTTCAAGATTTTCTGTTTTTTCCTGCTTAAATCAATATTATTTCATCCATAGAACAAACAATGCTGTTTTAATTTTTACTTTATTACAATTCAGAAGTTGTATAACATTTACATAAAGTTAAATCAGTACTTCTACTTTTCAAACCAGTAGCTGTACTTCTACTTAAGTACAGAACGTGAGTACTTTGAACACCTCTGGTATTTAACTTATCCAATAAATTATCAAAGAAGAAGACACTTTCATTTAGGAAAAAAACAGAAATATAAGTGTGAATGTATTTCACATACAGAAACAATATGCAACATTCAATTGATTAATTAAATCTCCCTCCAACAGTGGATTTTGGTTTTCCTTTACTTAAATATACATGCAAATTAAACCTTAAACCAATTCAGAAAATACACTTTTGTGTAGAATAATTCAGTAGAATTCAGGAAATCACACGTTCAGTAATTTACATCCTCTGATTTTTGAATAATAATAATAATAATAATAATAATAATAATAATAATAATAATAATAATAATAATAATAATAATAATAATAATAATAATAATAATAATAATAATAATAATAATAAATTTTATTTGTGCAGCGCTTTTCATGAAGTACAATAAAATCAAATGACAATAAAAAACAAACAATGGAAAACACATTAATAACAGTTAGAATAAAAGTATTAAAACATTAAAAGTAATGTTAAATAAATTACAGATTTAAAAGTGTTGGGGTCTGAAATAAACCTTGGACCAAGACATTAGAGCCTTAAGAAAAGAGGAGCAAAAAATAATATAAGAGTGTATAAGGTTTTAATCAAATTTACAGTAAAACACAGAAACTGTTAAAAGTGAATATTAGACAAAGATTCAAGTAATGAATAGATATTTAAGAAAAAAATAGAGGAAAGTAAGAGGGACAATTCACATTTTTAATATAAATTAAAAGTGTTTTTTTCTGCAGATTCAAACATTACAGGAAAAGAATTACAACAGTAAAAAAAAAATAAACAAAACATGAATTTCATGTGAAGAAAGCAGATTTTTTTAATTAAATGAGACATGTGAAATGTAATAAACAAGTAAACAAATAAATATATAACTTGCCACTCTTTCACTTTTATCCACTTATATGTGTATTAAATTTAAGAGAAATGAAACATAATGAAGTGAAATTAATTGTCTCTCAAACATGTAAATGAATAAGAATATTTATATGAATAAAAAAAAAAGATAAAACACACATGAAATAAACTCAGTGAAGATTTTCCTGAATATATAACATCTCTATATAAAAATACATTCTCTAAAGAACTATATAAAACATGAACCCACCATTAAACATTTACAACTGATCATTTAAAAAATCTGTAGGATAATATTTTCATCTTTATTTCTTTTTTCTGTGTTGACATCATCTTAATATCAATAAATAAAGATGAAATAGTGATAAATAAATTAACTTTGACCAAAAGCAATGACAGTGTTTGAGAGAAAAACTCTGAAAATGAAGCCCTGAAATAAATAAACAATGAGAAACAGCAAAAAGACCAAAACAAATACAAAATAAATGAGAACCAGCAACTGAAGATTAAAAATTGAGAAGGATTTGAACATTTTAAATATTATAAATGTTGTGTTATGACAAAGATAATCATTTAATTTACTCTTCATAAATAAGGATTTATTGTCATTTATTTTGATGCTTCTATACATGATTAGAAAATAGTATTTATTTATAATAGAAAAGGAAAATTTGGTTATTTATTAAACAATTTTACTTTTTTTTATTTCAAATATAAAAAACACAAAGGAACATTAGAAACAAAATAATAAAAAAAAATTAAAAGGACCATCACATAATTTTTTTTACTAATCACAAACTCCCATGTCAGTTCCTCAAACTAATAATAATAATAATAATAATAATAATAATAATAATAATAATAATAATAATAATAATAATAATAATAATAATAATAATAATAATAATAATAATAATAATAATAATAATAATAATACATTTTATTTGTCATGGCACTCAAAGACGCTTTACATGAAATTAAAAATTTAACAATAAGAGTCCGAATACAATAGGAAAATAAACAAAGAAAGAAAAAAAACAAAAGAATAGAAAACCAATCAATCACACATTAAAATAAACATTATATAGGTAATCAAACATTTAAATCAATCTTAAATAAATTATTTTTTTAAAAGGGATTTAAAAGTCTTGAGGTCGGAAGAGTGACGGATGGTTGGGGGGGGTGGGGGGGGGGGGCAGCTACAGAAAAGGCTCATGTCAAAATGTACACATGTCAAAATAAATTATAAATAATCTTGCACAAAACGCAAAAAAGTATTACATATAAAAAATAAACTCCATCTTTTCATATACACATTAACAGACTTCACATCTGACATAAGACAAATCAAACACTGTTATATATGGAAATAAATCCACCAAAATAAAAAGAAACACATACTATCACACAACATGCAGTGTCTGAAAATGAAACAGAAGAAAAAATGGAGCCCACATTGTCCACATGAACTACCCAGTCGACCAATGAAAACAGCCCATAATAAACAACTGGCCAGTCACTAATTTACACAAATGTGACTAAAATTACAATTGTACAAAATATTAATGCAGACTGGAAGATCACATTTACAGAAGAGGTACAAAGGACATTGGAATGTGAGACATTATTGACCTTATATTGATTTAACTTCAAGAAATAGAATAAATTCATAAATAAATAGTGATTGTCTTTACAAAGGGAAAGTAATCCAATTACCTCAGCTAATACTAGGTCATTTTTAGACTATTTGTACTATTTGTAATGTTGTAACATTAAAAAAAAAAATCAACAAAATATATAAAGGTATTTTTTTTAACCCTTTGACACATACTGGTCACTATAGTGGACAGTTCTTTGACAGTTGTTCTCTCGTTTATTCATGAGTTTAGTTGTTTTAGTTCCATATGAGTCAGTTCATATCATTACTATAACTGGTCTGTTCTTAAAGCTGTCATTCCATGGTTATTTCATTAATATTGTTGTGTTCTCCATTGTTATTAAATACGTTGTGTGCTGGTTCTATTTAAAAAAAAACAAAAAAAACATCCAGATTACTTTGTTTCAAGCTGTTTTTTCACGATAGAAAAACGACTTGAGTTAGGGTACTTCCTCATACATGTTCATGATGCGGTGATGAGGCCTCTCTGATTGGCTCAGAATGTGTAAAGGAACACCCCCCCCCCCCTCCCTTCTCAGTCTATGTATGTGTTTACCTTTACCAGAGTATCATCCAGATAGTTTTTTTTTCCCAGTTTGTGCAGCAGCTACTGTAGCTCTGTCTTCTCTTGTAGATGCTAATGCTAATGCTACTTCAGATTCAATGCAATGGGGGACAGGTTTAACCCCACGTGGGTCCATCTAAAGTCCATCTGACGTCAGATGGACCGTTTTTTTCTGGGTCCCTGGTTCCTCTTGTTATTTTCTGTGAATGCAGTATGCAGCCAGTGGAGGTGATGAACCACTGTCAATGGCAGCATGTGTTGGTAAGTCAGGGTGACCCATCAGATTCCAAAAAGAGCGTGGAAAAGTGGTTTTCAGTGGGATGACACCTTTAACACCTGATCTGCATTAACATGTTTACCAGTAAATTAATTGCTTGTTATTTGACTGTAATTAATAGTCAAAAACTGCATTGAAAATGGTTTAGTTCATTTTATATTTATTGTAAATTCCCATTTCTTTGCTTTAAAGCTTAAATAATTGTTGTCCAGCTGAGAGGACATTTTTGTAACTCCATAAAAAATAGGTTAATTAATAAAAAGACTAATGTTCTCATAATTCATGCATGAAAAGGTTAACTTCAAGAAATAAAAATAAATTCTGATTGCCATTGTAAGGGTAAAGAAATCCTGATGCAATACTAGACAACTGTTCAGACCTTGGACACATTTGTATTTGTAATGAAGTTACATTGAAAATAAAAATAAAGAAATAAAAAAAACAGCATATATAAAGGGAAAAGACTGTTTTTAAATTTATTTATTTATTTGCCATGTCATCATTTTTATCAGGGTTCCACAATAAAAAGCCAGAACAGTTCATTTTTAACACTCCTCTTTCAGTAATTTCAAAGGGGAAAAAAATCTGTCATAATTGTGAAATTTCACAAACCATAACCAGTAAAAACTGACAATGACTGTAAATCAAACATAAATATGAAGATGCACATGAAAAAGTGCTGAGTATTTTAAACATACAAAACACAAACCACTGATGGTTTTCAACAGAAAGTAGAGCCTCGCTCTTCAAACAAAGCCTGGGTAAGTTTAACACTGTGCACATGCTGTTAAAGAACCAAATGTACTGGCAGCCAATGCACTAGTCATCTGTGAAATTTTATAGAAATTTTATTGTCATCTACAATGATGTTACCCTTATAAATGTGCAGCCTGCTTGTTTAGTGGACTGAAAGTATGTTGGTGTTGAGGTGTTGTCATGTGAGATCATTTTCTTCTCCGTTTACAGGAAACATATTTGGAACCACAGTTGTTACCACGAGACACCAGTGAACCTGTCGTTAACACTGGTACCATCTTAATGACTTAGTTTTTCAGTTTGTGGAGAAAGTCAAACGACCACAAAAACCCAAGTTGGTCCAAGTCTTCTACAAACACTATTATAAAAGTAAGGACATATAAGTAAATAAATACAATACATACATTTTATTTATTTATCTCAAATGTGAAGTTATACAAGCTTCCTGATTACTGCCACTCGACAAACAACAGTATTTAAATAACATTTATAGGAAGTAAACAGTTAGAAAACACAAAGAAAAGAGAAAAAAAAGTGAGAAAAAGCGTAAGTTATGAGCTCTCATCCCCATTGTGTGTGTACACACATATATATATATATATATATATATATATATATATATATGTATAAACAACCCGTATTAACTGACCCGCCTGCAGCTCAGACCACATAAATGTATTTGAAAAGAATGGACCCGACCGACCTAACTTGACTTTCTCACTCCTTACTGTAGGATACTGATGACATTGTCCTTCACGGACATTCAGTTAATGAAGCGTATTTACCAGGTTATTTTAATGTTTATCTGAAACGATAAACGACCCAACTGACTGCAACCTGAATATAATTAAAAATATTTTTTAGTGACCCATAACTGTGGGCACCTGCTCACTTCAGGTCATCCAGCACATCACTGATATATACACGTACACACATATGTAATATATACATATATAATATATACATATACAATATATAATATATACACGTACACACATATGTAATATATACATATATAATATATACATATACAATATATAATATATACACGTACACACATATGTAATATATACATATACAATATATACATATATAATATATACATATATATACACACATATATTATATACATATACACACATATATTATATACATATACACACATATATAATATATACATATACATACATATATATTCCTGCAGCCACACAGTTCCATCGTTGTGTTTCTAATGGATATTTATTGTGATGAACAAGACAAGATCAACACTAATGTCAGTTCCACCTTAAACATCGGTCCAAGACTGCTATTTTTGGTTGTTTATGTCTATAAATAATTTTCTGTACACTTTTACACTGTAATTGTTATTTCTATATAGATATGCTTTATTTACTTGTACACTTTTGTTGTTTCAACTGGTTCTGGAATAAAGGTTAAGTTATTTATAATTTTTACTTTTTCAAGTAATAATTTGACCAAATTCAATTAATTGTTGGAGCTTTAGACAAAATATATGGAAAAATAAAAATAAATATCACATTTATTATTTATTCATGTCTTATTGTTTTTATTTCTTATCATTTTCTATATTCTTTTAAGACTCCAACTGTGAGTAACGCACCTCTAACACCTCTTCACTTTCTCTGCCTCACAAACAGAGGCGGTGTTGGCATGGTGATATGAAGCAGATGTGTTGGATCAGCTGACCTCAGAGCCACTTCCTGCTCTGACCGCCATGTTGGTGCTGCTGTAAAACTGAGTTAAAGGAAGAGGAGACGTCCACCTGGGTGGTTAATCAACACCTCCACAGCCGTGTGTGTGTGTGTGTGTGTGTGTGTGTGCGTACGCTTGTATTCCTACCTTTATGGGGACATTGATATGTTTACACAGTCATGCCATGGGGACCTCTGACACCGTGGGGACCAAAATGTAGGTCCCCATGAGGATTAAATATAAATATAGGTAAAATCTGTGTGAAGTATGAAAATTATGTCTCCTATAAATACATTAACTTGTAGGTTTTTTTTTAAAGTCCCCATAAAGCATAGGGGAAACAAATGCAAAGCAAAACATGTATATATTTTTTAAAGGTTTCAAGATATGTTTGCTTAAAAATAAATAATTTTCTAAATTTTGTAATTAATGAAATATTCAAATAAATGAAGTTCATATTTTGTTGTGCACAGCAGGTTTATGTAGCATCAGCCTGTTTCCACATCACACACTCTAAGAGGGAAAACACCTGAGTTGAGTTTGGGATGTATTGCACATGTGTCATCACTTGCCATTTTTGTTGTATTTTTACCCCAGGTTGTTAATGTATGTAGGGGTTACTTGATTTTCAACCTTTAACAGGGGGTTTATGTTAAACATGTTCTAACCAGACATGTCATTTTAATAACGATGACACTTCAGACACTGAGACGCTCAACAAAATTAAAGAAACTCAGATGCCTGTTAGAAAAAAAAGTTTGGTGGCTTCAAACATTCTGAAACTTTCACAATAATAAACAACATTTGCAATCTTTACATCGAGGAATGCGTGGCACAATACTGTGGCCCAAATACATGGTTGTTTATAGACCTTTACTGACTCTGCTCAGCATCACCTTTGCTTCTACTCCTCTCCTCTAAAAAACAACTTTATATCCATCTAACCAAACATCAGACAGATTATCTTTTCTCACGTCAAAACTAATGCTAATACAATATGACGTTTACCCACACACCGAGATTTGTTCACCATGGTAACGTGCTAGATTTACTGTTGAAATAGAAAAGCTACAATATTATCTTTCCTCACTAACTGTAGCTTAATGTAGCTGAGGTCAAGTTTGGCAAATTGCAATCATCACTGCACTGTCCAACATGGTCCACTGCACTGTCCAACATGGTCCACTGCATTGTCCAACATGGTCTACTGTACTGTACTGTCCAACATGGTCCACTGCACTGTCCAACATGGTCCACTGCACTGTCCAACATGGTCCACTGCATTGTCCAACATGGTCTACTGCACTGTCCAACATGGTCCACTGCACTGTCCAACATGGTCCACTGCATTGTCCAACATGGTCTACTGTACTGTACTGTCCAACATGGTCCACTGCACTGTCCAACATGGTCCACTGCACTGTCCAACATGGTCCACTGCATTGTCCAACATGGTCTACTGCACTGTCCAACATGGTCCACTGCATTGTCCAACATGGTCTACTGTACTGTACTGTCCAACATGGTCCACTGCACTGTCCAACATGGTCCACTGCACTGTCCAACATGGTCCACTGCACACTGTCCAACATGGTCCACTGCACTGTCCAACATGGTCCACTGCACTGTCCAACATGGTCTACTCCACTGTCCAACATGGTCCACTGCACTGTCCAACATGGTCCACTGCACTGTCCAACATGGTCCACTGCACACTGTCCAACATGGTCCACTGCACTGTCCAACATGGTCCACTGCACTGTCCAACATGGTCTACTGCACTGTCCAACATGGTCTACTCCACTGTCCAACATGGTCCACTGCATTGTCCAACATGGTCCACTGCACTGTCCAACATGGTCCACTGCACTGTCCAACATCGTCCACTGCACACTGTCCAACATGGTCCACTGCATTGTCCAACATGGTCCACTGCACTGTCCAACATGGTCCACTGCATTGTCCAACATGGTCTACTGTACTGTCCAACATGGTCTACGGTACTGTCCAACATGGTCCACTGCACTGTCCAACATGGTCCACTGCACACTGTCCAACATGGTCTACTGCACTGTCCAACATGGTCCACTGCACACTGTCCAACATGGTCTACTGCACTGTCCAACATGGTCCAGCTGCAGATGCTTATGTCCCACATGAAACGTGACACAGAGTCAATGGGGAATAGGAATCATAACTAGATTAATAAGTGTGTCACACAGTAGGGTGATGGGTCCGACTGCTGGAGATATTTAAATTAATTATCAGACTCGTTCGACTGCTGGAGTGTGAATAAAAGACACAGACAAGTGATGTTACCTTCATGACAGTTGTATTGGAAATCAAAGTTTATTGCTATAACAGATATTATATAATTAATTAATCAATGTATAACAATTTAACAATTTATAACAAGGTATTATATTGCAAATTAATATAAAATAATATAGACCAGGGGTCAGCACACCTAAAGGTCATTATCAGTCTTCTGCAGAACTTGATGATAGGCTGATTATTTGAGTGATACATCTAAGACATGCAGGACAGTGGCACCCTAGAACCAGGGTTGCAGTCCCCTGATATAGACAGTTATAGTCTAGAACAGGTATGTATAATATAATTATTATATTATATAAATACGATATAAAATGATAGATAATCTAGTATAATTAATATTAATAGTAATTATTAAATACTAATTATTTTTACTATAAATCAGGTATAATTATCATAATATAATATGAATATATTATTTTTATTAATTATATATAAAAAAAATAAAGCACAGTTCATATATCAAAACAAAAATCTGAAAAATTGCAAAAGTTGACAAATTGAAGGATCCTTTTTTGGAACTAACAGTTCAGTCAGTGTCAAATAAATAAACTAGAAGAGCACTGAGAGAGCAGACCCCTCCCCCACCCCCACCCCCTGATCACCACCAAAATCTACTCATTTCCAGATCTCCCCATAACCAACCTACCCTAAAAATGTCATAAAAATCTGTCCATAAGTTTTTGATTTATCTTGCTAACTAACTAGAAATCCACACGGAGCAAATTATATGCAATCTTTTCAAATCATGAATACACCATAATCACACATTATCATGTTAAATCACCAACACATGTTGAAAACGGCAAATCTCTGCTGTGACGTGAACATTAAATATGGTGTCAGACCAGAAGACGTGAGTTGATTTGGAAGAAACTTGGTGTGTTTCATCCTTATGTGTCTCCTTCTACATGCTATATTTCAGAACGATCTCTCAAGAACGTTTGGTAACGCTACAGTGAGAACTGAGGAAATGTGCACAGAGGCAGACAGACAGACAAAGACAGACAGACAGACACAGACAGACAGACAGACACAGACAGAAACAGACAGTCAGAGACAGACAAACAGAGACAGACAGTCAGACAGACAGACAGAGACAAACAGAGACAGACAGACAGAGACAGACAGACAGACACACAGACAGAGACAAACAGAGACAGACAAACAGAGACAGACAGTCAGACAGTCAGACAGACAGACAGACAGACAGAGACAGACAGACAGACACACAGACAGAGACAGACAGTCAGACAGACAGACAGACAGAGACAGTCAGACAGTCAGACAGACAGACAGACAGACAGACAGAGACAGACAGAGACAGACAGACACACAGACAGAGACAGACAGAGACAGACAGACAGACACACAGACAGAGACAGACAGAATAAACATTTTCATGGTTACACTGCCTTTGTTTTGGAAAAAAAATAAAGACAAGTAAAAAACATATATGAATAATGTTAAAAATTGGCCAAAACACAATAGGATGGCTTTGACATAAGACAGGGTGGGTTTTTAACAGTGATGTTTTGGATCGTCTTCCTCTGGGGTTCCCCTGGCAGTGTGTCGTGAGAGGCTTCTGTTCCTCTGACAGTCGAGGCTACCTGGTTGAACCTGTTAGTTTCATATACTGTACTTATCTCAAAGATTAATACACACATGGCCAGTACAATGAAACTGTGAATGGCTCAATAAATCATTTGAGGTTGCCAGATAAGGAATGGCAACTGATGACACCTACATGCAGGGGCATTTCATAATGAGGTTGCCAGATAAGCTCAGAAACGACGCCAAGAAGGGCAAACAATGTGTTCTACACCCACCACACATACATACATACACACATACATACATACATTCATACACACATACGTACATACACACATACACACATACGTACATACACACATACACACATACATACATACATTCATACACACATACGTACATACACACATACACACATACGTACATACACACATACATACATACATACATACATACATACATACACACGTACATACATACACACGTACATACATACACACATACATACACACGTACATACATACACACATACATACATACATACATACACACATACATACACACATACGTACATACGTACATACATACACACATACATACATACATACATACACACATACATACACACATACATACATACACACATACATACACACATACATACATACATACATACATACATACACACGTACATACATACACACATACATACACACGTACATACATACACACATACGTACATACGTACATACGTACATACATACACACATACATACTTACACACATACGTACATACGTACATACATACACACATACATACTTACACACATACATACATACATACATACACACACACATACATACATACATACATACATACATACATACATACATACATACATACATACATACATACATACACACATACGTACATACACACATACGTACATACGTACATACATACACACATACATACACACATACATACATACATACATACACACATACATACACATGTACATACATACATACATACACACATACGTACATACACACATACGTACATACGTACATACATACACACATACATACATACATACATACACACATACATACACACATACATACGTACACACACACATACATACATACACACATGCATACATACACACATATGTACATACACACATACGTACATACGTACATACATACACACATACATACATACATACATACACATGTACATACATACAAACGTACATACATACATACATACATACATACACACGTACATACACACGTACATACACACATACGTACATACGTACATACGTACATACATACACACATACATACATACATACATACACACATACATACACACATACATACGTACACACACACATACATACATACACACATGCATACATACACACATACGTACATACATACATACATACATACATACAGACATACATACATACATACATACATACATACATACATACATACATACATACATACATACATACATACATACACACGTACATACATACACACATACATACATACATACATACATACATACATACATACATACATACATACATACATACATACATACATACATACATACATACACAGAGACAGCCTTTAAGAAGGTTCTGAGTCATTCCAGATCCCAACCAATTTTTTGGGCTGCATATCACGTCATAGAACATGGATTAATGTCCCATTCAAGCACTCTGTAACACCTTTAAATCAGTTAAATGACATGTTTCCTGACAAAATTATTTGTGGTTTAAAAGGTTTTGTTCCAAACTGAACTATATATATATATATATATATATATATATATATATATATATACATATATATATATATATATATATATATATATATATATATATATATATATATATATATATATATATATATATATATATATATATATATATATATATATATACATATATGATTTACATTCATGCTGGGACTGTGGGAGTACATTGTTGCTAGGTGAGGGATAACTGGTCCAGATCCAGATCACCTCCTGGAGGGTTCATTTAGTCATTCCGTCATTTTATATTTATGAAACTCTGTAATATAATGTAATATAACACAGTCAGAACCATAATGTTGCCTCTGTTCTGTTCAATGTGTGACTTTGGTGATAACAAGTGATTGACAGCTCAGTATTTGATGAGACCATGAGTTGATTCATAGCATGTAACTGGTTTGTCCTGTGTGAGACCAGTGCTTGAAGTGGGCCAGAACACACCAGAATGCAGTTCTGGCACTTCTTTATTTTAATCACATTGCTTGAAGTGGATCTGAATGTACCTGAACTGTATTCTGGCACTTTTTATTTTCATCATATGGACTTATATGCAGCACATTGTTATAATGACAAGGGCAAAGGCTCAGATAGGACATGGGTTTGGACTGGGGGTCTAATCCAGCTACAATGGGTGAAGGTGGGGTACACCCTGTATGAGTCTCCAGTTCATCTCAGGGCTGAACATATATAGACAAACGATCACTCTCACATTCACACCTATGGGTGATTTAGATTAACTAAGCAGACACGGGGAGACCATGCAAACTCCACACCAAAAGTCTGGTCCTGGAATCAAACCAGAATCCTTCTTACTGTGAGGTACGAGTCCTAACCACTGCACCACCGCCCTATGTGGTGTGTGTTCAAACTGAAAATAAATCTGAACAGTGAGCTCCTGGGTAGATAATGTTTAATCATGGGTCTGGTCTAATGTACGTGGGTACGGGTTTGTAAAGTGGACCCATGTGGGACTCTGTGACACCCGTACTTCAGTCACATGACTCTGTCAGTCCACCCCGGTAAGTCTGATAATGGCCATGGTTCAGTTGGGAGAGGGGGTCGTTCATTGACCAAAGGGTTGGCGGTTTGATTCCCGCTCCTTCCTAGTCCGTCCGTTGTGCCCTTGGGCAAGACACTTTACCCTTCTTGCCTCCAGTGTCACTCACACTGATGTATGAATGCCACACTACTGTCAGTCTGCCCCAGGGCAACTGTGGCTACATATGTAGTTCACCACCACCAGAGTGAGCATGTGAGAGTGAATGAATAATGGATCAATAATGTAAAGCGCTTTGGGTGCTTTGAAAAGCACTACAGAAATCTAACCCATTATTATAAGTCCTGTTTGGTTGTTGAGTGACTTTAGCTGAAAATAGATGATTCCTAAACTCTAACCCACTCCAGTGGTGGAAGAGACAATCACAGTCCCACTGCTGTCACAAAAAAAAAAAAAAAAACACCTCTGTAATCCAGATACCAGCATAACATCAGATGGAGTTTTTATCAAGTCAGGGGACGTTGTTTCAGTGACATTAGTGTTCTTAGTTGTATAAAGTGTAGAACGGTGCAAAAATATAAGAAATACCTCAATAACTTAAGTATTGAAACAGATATATTGATCATAAATAAATAGTGTCTACCTCCTGACATTGATCCTTAATGTTTTATTAAATAAATATGCAAGTATTGGATGAATACTTTTCCCCATATTTAAACTTTTTTTATTCATCCTTTTGCATTTTTTTATTGTTCATTTTCATATATTAGCTACAGAATTTATTGATGTAAAATCAGAATGGATGATTTTTTTTTTCAGCTTTTTTTTAAATTTATTTGCTGCTGTGGATTTTCACCATGGTAGGATTTTATTTTATTTTATTTTATTTTATTTTATTTTATTTTATTTTATTTTATTTTATTTTATTTTATTTTATTTTATTTTATTTTATTTTCCTTTCTTTTCTTTTCTTTTCTTTTCTTTTCTTTTCTTTTCTTAGATAATTTCGGTCATTTCAAAAATGTCTCTTAAAGTGTGGTTTGAGTAACAATTATCCCACATTAAAGATGAATATGTTTTGAATGTCAATACAAATAATAATAATTATTGATTGTGATTTCAGAAAATAATGCACAAACATATATGGAATATCAACAGAATTAAATATGAAAGGCCTAACACCATTAACTCCATGAACATTCATCAATCGTAGTTTTTCTTAATTGCAGCAGTGTTGCTAAAAATCCTTCTTCGTATCCTTCAGTCTATCAGTGCTATGATTGAATTATATTTCAGTGTCATGAATTTCATTGTCTGAAAAACTGCAGGCAGTGCAGTAAAACAGAGCGTGACAGCCTGTTAAATATATGTGTGATGTGGATTCATAGTAGAAGGAGAGGAAAAGCTCAGGTCTGTATGTAGCTCTCTTTCTTCCTCTAGTGGTGTTTTCAGTGTATTACATGTAAAGAAACCTGCAGAAAAATGTGCCTTTGTCTTTCAATAGATGTGATGAATATGATGTCAAAATGGAACAAAACAATAAGAAGCAATGATCCACTGCAGTGTGGTGATCGCTCCAGTTTGTATCTATTCAGTCTTTTTATTAAATTATTATACTTTATTACTTACGGCAGTATTTGGTGTCATAACCTGAAAACATTTCCATAGGTATTAATATGGTAAAGCAGTATTTATCTATCCAACTAAATGTAGTTTATATTTATATGTATGTATATATGTTTTTTTTTAATGTATTGCTTTTTACATAATAAGATTTAATAAATGTTTTATTCTATTATAAGCCTTGATATACTATAAGCACAAATACTATGCTTTACTGTTTTGTAATGAATTGTCTTGAATGCACTTATTTCACTGGAGTGCTTTATTCTGCACGGATCACTGTTATTTATTTACTCATGTAATGGGGACTGTGGATGAAAATTAGCACTACACTATATTTACATGTTTATTCTGAAATGTATAAATCTATTTATTAATGTGCATTGTCCAGCCTAAATAAACATATATACACCTTAAAATAAAGAAAGATTTGTCAATAGTTTACAGATGTATACATATATATATATATTTATATATGTGTATAAAAATTAAAACACAGTAATCACGCACTCGACTTAATAGTGCCCACATTAAAGGAGGTGCAGGAAATGACCCTGGCTGTCCAGTGTCATTTGAAGAAGAAAACCCCAGGATTTCTCTCAACTTGTACGAAAAGCAGCGAATTGTCTTCAATAAAAATATCACCATCACTGTTTCAGAAGCAGCTGTGTCACCTCTGGAGACAAGTCCACGGAGCTCTCTGATTTGAAAAAACCTTTGGTGTTTAATTGTTTTCAGTTCATATTTATGTCAAATCTATGGCTGACCCATGAATTGTGTTGCTGTGTCTTCAGTTTGTCTTAGGACAGTTGTCCAATAATACACGGTGCCAGATCTGGCCCATGTACCTGAAAATCTCAAATAGTAATGGTGAACACTCAACATACCCATGAAACAAGAGCTAGTGTTCGCTCCTGTAAAGTACCATCTGCAAAAAGCCTGGCAGGTAGCTCTTTCTTTTATACTGGGATCATGTTATGGAATATCCTCCCACTAAACATTAAAATGACAGAATCAAAAAGGGTTTTTAAACAAAAGGTTAGAATTTTTTGTGGAATAAAGTAGATAATTAGGTGAATTAGGCATGTGATTGTATATTCATGTGATTATATTTATGATATTTTGTTGCATGTTTTTGTATGTCCTGTCCTTTCCATCAGGGACCATGTTAGAAACACGTTGTTATCCCTTGGATACTTTGTCATGTTAGTATGACAACGTTTATAAATTACATTTACTCCTATCCAAGACAAGCAATGACATTATGTTGGCAGAATTTCACTTTTTTTTGTGCAATAATTGATAAATAAAAGTCTAATTCTAAGTCTTCTTCTGGGTCAACTTCTTTTTTACTCCAAGTGAAATACGTACTGAGAAGAAATCAACCTCTGTGCTCGAATGGTCCAATGAATGATTCACAGCTGTAAGATCTCCACATAAAATGTGAGATTTGGAGTCAGTGAAGCTGCATGGCTGGAATAATCAGCCTGGGACAGTGAGGTGTATGTCCACCCAATAAATGTGATGGATCAGAGGAGACTATGTTTAATAATGAGGCCACCCCTGAACAAGTAATGAGCAAATGAGAGGCTGAGGTCAGCAGTACAGACTGGAAATGCTATCACTTTAGAAAACAGAATTTTTTTCTGGATTGTGCTTTTGAAGAAAAAGTATTTTCCAGAAACAACTAGAAAAACACAGAGAGCGCAGACCTAGTATTATATAGTGAGTTAGAACCATTTCTGTCAAAACTGGCCCTGTTTCCCAATAGTAAAGAATCCTTCAAAAAAATCCTGGATCCAGATTGTGATCCGGATCACCCCCAAATTCAAATAACTTAATTCTCAATTACTCAATAACTTTTTGAGTTATGTTGCTAAGAGACAGACATGATGACATAACTTCCCCTGGTGGAGGTAACAACACTTAGGACAGTTGTAAGTAGCTCTAATGGCGTCTAACACCAAGAGCAGAGACAACAACCTGTGAATAGAGACAATTACTGTTATCGATTCCTTTCTTTCATTCACTTCAAAAATTATCATCTTTTTCTGTTTGTCTGTCCACATGAAAAAACACACTAGAGTTTTTAATAAGCTTCACTTTGGAAAAGTGTTTTAAAATACATGAATGAGTGGCTTAACCTGACATCCACATATGTGGACCAGGGGTCTCAAACATGCGGCCCGGGGGCCAAATGCAGCCCGGCGAAGGTTCTGATGCGGCCCATGGGATGAATCTGCAAAGTTCCACAGTTAAGGCTGTAGAACTGGTTTTAGTTCAGGTTCCACATACAGACCATTATGACCTACAGTCAAATTATAGCAGAATAACCTACAAAAAAGAAAGACTATCCGTTCCATCCCATGAGGCTCTCAGTGGGAAATTGGAATTATCTGTAGTTAACTTCTGATTTTTTTTAATAATTGGTTTTATACTAGAAAACTTAACTCCAATAGTGCTTCACATTTGTAGGTTTTGAGGAACCCTAGCATCATTTAAAACAAGAATGTGGACCTATATTTATAACTATATTAATTTCCAGTTTCACAGAAGATTGATTTGCACTTTTAGAAAATGTTTATTGTAACCTCGGCCATTGTCAAAGGTGCTAATGTTAGAAAACTTTCACAGATGTCAGCTGTGTGTTCAAAAAACCACATGTAAATCATTAGCCATTATAAAAACAACAGAAACTAACCTATATACAAAACATATATGAGGTAAAGTACTGCCAATATTTGCAGAACAGATACAAGTTTTCCACTGAAGCTTCTGAAGTTGATCATGAAAACCTAAGTAGGCGGATCAGATTATTTTAATGAAAATAAAAGTAAAACTGAAGCTGCATTGACAGGCTGTAGATGGTGCTTCACTATCAATTTGTAATCCAGAAAACAAGGTAATTTTAATTAAGGTTAATTAATTACTTCAGCTCTAATTGAGATTCAAAGACTTCATAAAACTCTTGTTGAAAGTATATTTCACTGCATATATAAACTAACAAACAAACCTTGTCAATGTGATAGTTGATGGTAGAGCAAAGCCAAGCTGAGCTAAACATACCTTTACTCTTCTAGTGTGTGTTTTAGACGTGACTGTCATTTCCTGTATGTTACATGCAATCATTGGGGCCAATCTGACACTATATTGTTACTAGATTTAACAACTTTTCAGACTCCTTTAGCAACTTTTTTCTTTTTGAAAAGGTGCCAAGTAATACATTTTGCCACTTTTACAATTGGTTAGGGAACTTTTATCAACTTTTCCAAACTGACTGAAACACTAAAAACACACACATTTTCCCTCTAAAGGACACAGTATGATTTTCTCCGTCACAGACAAACACATAGTCTGTCAGCCTGGCTGTAAAAGTTAGTGTTGACAATTTAGGCACTTTATTGGTATATTTAAAAAATGTTCAGACGCCTCTAGAGACTTTATCAAAAATGTGACAAATCTATCAACATTTTCTTGTGTCTTTGGAGACATTGAATATAAATCACTCCTATTGCTATTGATAATTTTCCATTTACATTGTTAATGTTGACTGAAAATTAAAGATAGAGTCAATGGTCCTGTGCTCATCTGGACCTGACAGCTGTGGGGTCTTGCTTTCAACAAAAGGGAGGCATTAAATAGATGTTAAAATCAGAATTTAAATCTGATAAGAATTGAGGGAGGTAACAGACTAGAAAAAATAAACAAAGTTGTAAACAAATTGTTTACAAAGGCAAATTTCGACAAACAAAGTGTGCCTAATGCTTCGATCTATCTAATGAATGAATCAGAAATTAAATCCATTGAGAATTGAGGGAGGGGAAGCGATTTTAGTGAATTGTGGATGACGACGGACAAGGCGCGATAGCAGTAGCTTATCGCAAGTTCGTCTGGATGAGCTAAAAATTTTATTGTTAAAAATGTTGATGTTTTAGTGGCTCCTAAGTGGACCAAAAGGTTCAAAACCAAACCAAACTGAAGGAAATGAAGATAAAAACTAAACACTAACACTAACACTACAACAGTAACTATTGACAAAGTCTCCTTCAGTTGGAGTTATAAATATATTTAGGATGTTACTGACTTTCACAATGCTGTTCTCTATCCTGCATTATTCATTACAATAGGTACATTTACATGATCTATGAAAAATTCTAATTATTGCCTTAGTCAGTATGATTGTAATCTAATTTGTCCATGCATCTAAACACCACCTAGACTGACCTGGACCCCCCCCCCCCCTTAAGGAAGTGACTAGTGTCGTGACCTCCGCTCCGGTGACCTTTCCCCCAGTCATCTCCACATTCACCTGGTCCCGCACTGCGCAGTTGCAAGCCGTTCCTCATCTGTGGCTATAAAAGCAGTACGGCTTGCAGTTGCCAGTGCGGGACCATTCAGTAATGTCACCTCCATAACCCGGACAGTTTTCCATCTCCTCAGTCACCATAACCCGGACTTTCATCATCACCACGGACTCTGGCCGTTTGTTCCCAGGCTTTGGTTTGGTTTTGTCTCTGTATTGTCTTTATGTTGCGTTTTTGTTAATAAATCCGTTCTCCCTTCAGCACTGTGCTTTTGAGTCCTCTCTCACCTCACCCCTCCCCGTGACAGAATGGTCCCGCCAACCTTCAGGACTCCGCCAGTGCTGAAGGGACCCATGTTTGTTTTAGTTTACCCCAGTCTAGTTAGTCTTCAGTCTTTTCTGTCTAGTTAGTCTTTTGTATCTGTGTGCTGTCTCTGGTTTCGCCCTACCCAGTCTAGTGTTTCGGCCTACCCAGTCTAGTGTTTCGGCCTACCCAGTCTAGTGTTTCGGCCTACCCAGTCTAGTGTTTCGGCCTACCCAGCGTAGTGTTACGGTTTAGTCTGCGAGGAGGTATGGTTTAGTCTGCGTAGTGGTATGGTCTAGTCTGCGTAGTGGTACAGTCTAGTCTGCGTAGTGGTATGGTCTAGGCTCTGTTCAATTTTGTCGCTCCCCGCCAGAGTCCGTGGTGACCCCACCCAATCAGTTTTGCTCCTGCTACCAACCCAGTCCACTCAGGCCACTCAGTTCAGAGGGTCTTCCGCCCGGAGGGGTTCCACGCCGCCCTACCCAGAGGGATTCCACACCGCTCTGCCCAGAGGGTACTCCACCCAGGGGGTTTCCACGCCGCCCTGCCCAGAGGGACTCCACACCGCTCTGCCCAGAAGGTACTCCGCCCAGGGGGTTTCCACACCGCCCTGCCCAGAGGGATTCCACACCGCCCTGCCCAGAGGGTACTCCGCCCAGGGGGTTTCCACACCGCCCTGCCCAGAGGGACTCCACACCGCTCTGCCCAGAAGGTACTCCGACCAGGGGGTTTCAATGCCGCCCTGCCTGGAAAAATACTACTTAAAATTTTTTTTTTGAGCTCTGGACAATGGGGGGGGGTTCTTTGTTTTTTAGGGGCGTCAGGAGCCGCCCCTTAGGGGGGGTGGTACTGTCATGACCTCCACTCCGGTGACCTTTCCCCCAGTCATCTCCACACTCACCTGGTCCCGCACTGCGCAGTTGCAAGCCGTTCCTCATCTGTGGCTATAAAAGCAGTACGGCTTGCAGTTGCCAGTGCGGGACCATTCAGTAATGTCACCTACATAACCCGGACAGTTTTCCATCTCCTCAGTCACCATAACCCGGACATTCATCATCACCACGGACTTTGGCCGTTTGTTCCCAGGTTTTGGTTTGGTTTTGTCTCTGTCTTGTCTTTATGTTGCGTTTTTGTTAATAAATCCCTTCTCCCTTCAGCACTGTGCATTTGAGTCCTCTCTCACCTCACCCCTCCCCGTGACAACTAGAGTTACCATGACAACATACATGTTACGTGCAATAAATCAGAGTGAACAGTGCGTATGAAATATACTGAGCTAAATTAAGTCAGGGTGGGTAAGACTCAACCCCCCACCCCCCACCCACCAACCCCCACCCCCCGGACACACACACACGTATAACAACAATGTATTAACATTTCCGGAACTGAAACTGAATTAAAAATTTAAAAAAACACACACACAAATAATTAAATATACAGAATTTATTTCCATTGACATTTACAAATAAAATAACAATATTAAGGATATTGATCAACACTTGAGTTTGATGAAGCAACAAAAATCAGTCTAAAATTCTGTTTCTGAGCTTGTGATAGGCTGGGCACAGCTGTCAATCAGGGTGGACCACGCCCACTCAGGCCCCTCATAGATCCGCCCCTGCCTTCTACTACACCTGCTTCAAATCTGACACATTTGTTTAGCTATTGTTCTTCTACTATGGCACCAACTGGAAGCATGCTAACACGAAAGGACATGTAGTGCCACCTAATGTCTGACAGTGGAACAGTCATTAAAATTTCTCTTTTTGCAATGTTCGTTCGCATATAAATTGAGGCTTCTCAGAAACACTAGTAGAGTCCTTAATCTGAGTAAGGCAATAATTCAAACATGTAAACGTACTCTGTGACATGCACATTTCCGATTATACAAATTAAGTAAAGATATCATTTAACAACTTCTCAAACTGAAAATAGAGACTTTTCTTACTGAGGAATTACACAAGTAAACTTTCTGAAATTTGGGATAAGCTCCAAGTCAGACCCTCCAGAATTTCGCAATGTTGCGATTTGCAACTTCAACTCGAGTTCAGCCAATACCCACGAATTCTGTGCGATGTGGCAATTTTAATCAATCGCTGCAACTTTCCCGCAAAATGTGACCAATCATTTGCGATGTCTTCAGCTACTCCTTCTGCCTTTTCCTGTTTACCTTACAGTACGAAGCAACATGTGTGGCCAGCAGTTCATATTTACCGACTAAAATGATGCACTAGTACCAACAGGTGCATTTGGAAGAGTACGTTTTATGCTACATTTTTGTCATCCAGATAATATTTTATTTTCCATATTGGAAAGGTTGTCTTAATATCCTCACTGTCTTTGTTCTATTTTAGTCAGAAACTGCCTCCATTACACAGTACTAGTAATAATGTTTTTTTTTGACTAGCTGAGACATTAACATTATGTTTTTATAACTTCATGTAGTGTTGTGATGTCATATGAACTTTAACCTGTGAACCAACAGCTGCAGTTGGAAAAAATGAAATAAAATTGTTGCATTTTTGTAATCCTCATAATCATTTATTTACTATCTCAGTTAAAGGTCGTTTTGACGACTATATCACAATGACTTTGAATTAATTTTCCAGTAACTAAATATTTCAAATATTACTAAATTTTGATTACAAAAAGGGAAAATACCAACTATTTATTGCAACTTTCACTTCCTCCCACAACTTTTATCGCAATTTTTCAGAAAAGCTCATGATACATCAGACATTATAGGCTGCAACTATCTCAAAAAAGGCCTGGAGGGACTGCCTAGTGAAACAAATAACTTCCATCTACTCCTGTCAGAGGCAATCAGAACATTTTTCTAGACATAGGCAAACTAGGCAAATGTTTACGACCCCCCCCCCAGCTACCAAGGGCCCAAAGTTATTTATATAGAATTCAAATGTCCTGCCTTGATATGTAAATATGTCATGTGTTTATTAACTACATTGCTTTAAAAAAAATAAATATATATATATATATATATATATATATATATATATATATATATATATATATATATATATATATATATAACCATTTCTGCCTCAGGCAACAAAAGCCCAGTAAGGTCGAGGAACCAGAGGGGCTATCATGGAGGGACAAACCCTTGCATGGCGTGTACCATCGACAAATTGAGGAAGTGGCTGATATGGAAAAGACATACCAGTGGCTGGAAAAGGCTGGACTAAAGGACAGCACAGAGGCGCTACTCATGGCTGCACAAGAACAAGCCCTGAACACCAGAGCAATAGAGGCCGGGGTCTACTACATCAGACAGGACCCCAGGTGTAGGCTGTGTAGAGAAGCCCCTGAAACAGTCCAGCACATCACAGCAGGGTGTAAGATGCTGGCAGGCAAGGCATACATGGAGAGGCATAACCAGGTAGCGGGCATACTGTACAGGAACATCTGTAAAGAGTATGGACTGGAGGTCCCAGGGTCAAGATGGGAGAACCCACCAAAGGTGACAGAGAACAAACAGGCCAAGATCCTGTGGGACTTCCAGATCCAGACTGACAAGATGGTGATGGCCAATCAGCCTGACATCGTGGTGGTGGATAAACATGAGAAGACAGTGGTGGTGATAGATGTAGCAGTCCCCAGTGATAGCAACATCAGAAAGAAAGAACATGAGAAGCTTGAGAAATACCAAGGGCTGAAAGAGGAGTTAGAGAAAATGTGGAGTGTGAAGGCAACAGTGGTACCAGTTGTGATCGGAGCACTAGGGGCAGTGACCCCCAAGCTGGGAGAATGGCTCCAGCAGATACCAGGAACAACATCAGAGATCTCTGTACAAAAGAGCGCATTGCTAGGAACAGCTAAGATCCTGCGCAGAACCCTCAGGCTCCCAGGCCTCTGGTAGAGGACCCGAGTCTGAAGGAGACACCGCCCACGTGGGGCGAGAGGAACATTTTTTTTTTTTTTATAAATAAATATATATATATATATATATATATATATATATATATATATATATATATATATATATATATATATATATATATATATATATATATATATATATATATGTATAAATATAAATAAAATAACTGACTCATGCCGCTTCTTCATTTGAACCATCAGTCATTTCCTCATCATCTGTTTCCCTTCTGTTCAGACTGAATGTCAAGTGACTATACACACACACACACACACACACACACACACACACTCCGCACAGTCTTAAAGGGGAATGAATATATCGTCACAGCACATACAGTCTAAATAGACAAAAAATACTTTTCTTTTTAAAATTAAATTACCGAATTTATTGACTGACACGAACAAAATGACGACAGTTTTCTTAGTAAATGGAAACAGTCAGAGGAGTCAAAGTACTCACATTGTGTACTTGTGAAAATTGTGAAAAAATAGTCTTGTAAAAATAGAATTACTTCTCAATTGTAATAAAGTACAAAAGTAAAAAGTAAAACTGCTTTTTTGTTATGAATGCAATAATACTTCAGAAAATAAAATCAGAAAAGTTTCAAAAGTATCTACAATAAAGCATTTTATAGTGAGTTATTGTGTAGAAAATGTGTTTGATCGAGTCACAGTTACTCAGTTTTGTGGATATGGGCAGAAAATTTAGAACAAAATGGGAGAAGAAAAGTCACAATTGAGATAAAAAGGCATGAAATTAAAAAAAATAAAGTTATAAATACAAGATAAAAATGCATAATTTAAAATAAATTGTCAAATATTATTAGATTAAAAAATCATGGGGTGTAAAAAAAAGGAAAGAAAAAAGAAAGCTATAAATATGAGATCAAAAATGCATAAGTTTAAGAGAAAAAGTCAAAATGATGAGATAATAGTCATATAACTATAATATATAAAGTCATAGTTTCTCTCCTTCACTGATTTTCTCTCTTAAGCCTCTTATTTTTCATACTGTACATTCATGTAGTAGTACAATACATTCATGTAGTAGTACAATACATTCATGTTGTATTACAATACATTCATATAGTATTACAGTGTATTAGTAAGGGGACTCTCACATGACCTGGTCCTGCTGGTGTCCAGGTGTCTAAGTGTCTAGGTGTCCATGTATCCAGGTGTCCAGGTGTCCAGGTGTGTAGGTGTCCAGGTGTGTAGGTGTCCATGTGTCTAGGTGTCCATGTGTCCAGGTGTCCAGGTGTCCAGGTGTCCAGATGTCCAGGTGTCCAGGTGTCCAGGTGTCCAGGTGTCCAGGTGTCCAGGTGTCCAGGTGTCCAGGTGTCCAGATGTCCAGGTGTCCAGGTGTCCAGGTGTCCAGGTGTCCAGGTGTCCAGGTGTCCAGGTGTCCAGGTCAGGTGGGAGGACACAGGGGAAAACAGTAGTTCTGCACTTTGGTTCAATCTCAAGGTCAAACCAAACCCATTTGGGGGGGGGTTCGTGGGGTCCTTGATTTTTTATGGGCCTCAGAATAAAACCCAGATCGCTGTGGGTTTTCTATTTGCTTCTACTCTCTGTGTCTCTGCTCGTTTTTCACAGAAAGCCAGTTTTATGGAACAGCGGTCTGCTGACGGGCAGCGAGCGTGTGTTCAGCAGACTTTAATTGTCTGTCGGTGGCAGTAAAAAGAGCCGGTGAAATACACAACCGTAAAAGAGCTGAGGCTGCTGGACAACAGGGTGCATCAGACGGAAATGAACAAAACATGGATGGTGATGGAAGAGGGAAGACAAAGTACCTTTCATCTTAAAAATGGAAATGACTGTGTGCATCTGAGCTCAGAAAATTACTCCACTGGAAACCAATCAATCAAATCAATAAAAAAAAAAAACACATTACATTACACCCATGATGTAATAACTTAGACATTATATCATATTTAAAAAAAAAAATCGAATCCAATATTTAAATCTTGAATTCAAATGAACCTTATAAATAACACATTTTTAATTAAATTCACCTAAATATTCATGTAACGCAATAAAACACTGATAAAGGCAGTAGTTTGAATCAGTAGATAATAATTATCTTTATTGTCTACTGATATATGACATTATATCACACTTATTAAGACATTAAACCACATTTGATTTCTTTTGATTGGAATATTTGCTTTCATCCTGGTTGTTTTGTCTTGGTTTGTTATATCACACTGCCACCTGCTGATCATATTTAGACACTGCAGGAGCTTTGGATTTAGTCCAAATGAAGTGGACAACGGAGAAAAACATGATCTATCTATCTATCTATCTATCTATCTATCTATCTATCTATCTATCTATCTATCTATCTATCTATCTATCTATCTATCTATCTATCTATCTATCTATCTATCTATCTATCTATCTATCTATCTATCTATCTATCTATCTATCTATCTATCTATCTATCTATCTATCTATCTATCTATCTATCTATCTATCTATCTATCTATCTAATGGGAGTTATTTCTCTTCCTATACTTGGTTTAGTCTCATATATTGTTCTTTCTTTGTTGTTATATTTAATCTGTTTTTTCGTCATCCAGTATTTTATGCAGTGTGTTCTATTTCAGGTCTTCCTCCAAAAGAAGATTTTTCATTAATTTCATTACATTTTTCTGCCAACTTTTTACCTCTGTCTATGACAAATGCATTATATTTCAAATACTGTGTTAGAAGTAGAGTATTTATTATTGTTTTATTGGTACCTTTATGAACCATTTAACCCCTGGCGCGTCCACACTGACACGTTCTGGTTTAGTTTAAAAATTCTGAAAAAAACAATTGTTTTTTTGTGTTATTTTAGTGAGACTTTTGTTGATGGAACTGATGTACAGGTGAACTGAAAAGCCCAAACTAAAACTACTGGAACCATATTACAACACTAGTCATTTACTCCTTTATTTAAACTTCATTTTGTTTTATTTTTTTGGGGTGGGGGTTTTCATGTTAGTTATTTTGTCAATATTGATTAGTTTCTGTTGACGTTGTTGCTTAGTTTTGTTTATTTTTCTACATTTTGTTTATTTATTTGATTATTTCCCTTCAATTGTGTTCTGTTAGTGTCTTAATTTGTACATGTTACATATTATTTTGTTAGTTTAATATTCATTTTTGTTTATTTTACTGATCACTTTGGCAGTTTTTGTTCATTTTGTTGCTTATTTTATCTTATTTTTTTTTTTTTTTTTACTGTGGAATTGCTTAAGTCTCAGGAGTTAAAAAGTTAACAAAATGTGACTTTTTTTTCTATTAACCTGAAGATTTAACCATAATTTATCAGATCACCACCAGTAATTCCAAATTATTGATCAATAAACTATCTGTATGAAGTTTATTTTTTACATAATAGTGAATCGCAGATAAGCCAGACTTGTGTAACTCATGTCTTGTGTACAGCTGCACTGCAAATGAAGTGTAACATGTGCTGAGAAGTGCAGAAAAGGAAAAAGAAAAACAACAAAAACCACTTTTTATGAACTCATTGTGTGTTACCATCACAGATCTGTGGACCAGTCCAGATTTTTGCCCCCACTCTCATGAAAATGTTTAAATAATTGAAGAGGAGACATGTTTGGCAATGCAGCAAACATCTCTGCTATTGTGATTTTGCTATTTTCGACAGACCACATGTCCAGAAGAAAACATCTGGCGTTGGCAGAATGAGCTGCTAACATGCAGCTTCACCACATGTGTAGAAGAATAAACAACAGGATACACTTTATGTTTCTTGCTAGAATTTTTTTTTTTTGTTTTTTTTTTTTGTCTTGTTTTATATTCCCTTTAAATTTCTAAGAGCATAAAATACAAAGACTTATTGCTTTAATGATGTAACCAGTTGTATTTTTATAACTAAACAGTACTGGTTTGTGGTTTTGGATGTTTCATATTTATACACAGTATGGTATTGTTCATTTGTTACTAATATTTGATGGTTCTGTCTGGACTGCAGTGTTTTTGTAGGAATATCTTAATGTCTTGCTCATTTATTTGATAAACTTATGAGTAGGTTTTGAAAATCTAAGGTCAAAGGTCATGATACGGTTTGATGTGGTTTGTGGTTAAAGCAGTTAGCTGTCTTACCATAAAAATAAAATGACAATTACTTTTAAGATCATTTTACTTTATGACAAAGTGTGTAGATTTTTTTTTCCAAAACCAAATTAATGATGGATAACGATGCTTTTTTTCTCCAGTTTTCCCTTTTGTGTTTAAATGAATAATGGAAAATTGGATAACAGACGTTTTTTTTGTTTTATCCAATTTTGACCTGAAGCAAGTTGAATAAACTGGAAATGACCTTTGACCCGCAGTGATGTCGTATTTCAGGAAACTAAGAGGGTCACTCAAAGACCTTAAAATATGATGATGAGAACATATTCCAGGTATGTTCTTTTTTGTTTAAAACAAACTGATTGACTGGTTATAAATATTATTTTTTAACCTGAATTTGCTTCAGGTCAAAATTGGATAAAACTGAAAATGGTTGTTATCCGTTTTTCCATTATTCATTTAAACACAAAAAGCAAAACTGAAAAAAAAACCCATTGCTATACTTTTTTTTTTTCATTTTGGTTTTGTAAACTAACAATGAAGAAAGCAGTAGTTGTTTCATTGTCTTATTTTTGGTTTTATTTGGAAAAAATGAATGAATGAATGATGACAAACCAGATACGATTTTAACATTTTATTTCCTATTTAATATCTTCTGATCTCAGGTCCCATGAGCCTCCTGGAAGGGGCGGAAACTTAACCCTTTAACTCCTGAAACTGAAACAGTAAAAAAAAAAATAAGATAAACACAGAACACAATTGAAGAAAAATAATGAAATAAAAAAACAACAAGGAGGCATTGATGCAATAGTTTGTATACTTTATAATGTCTTTTTTTATTCTTATTTATACTCTTTATATTGTGTATTGTATGTTGTATGGTGTGTGTGTGTGTGTGTGTGTGTGTGTGTGTGTGTGTGTGTGTGTGTGTGTGTGTGTGTGTGATATGGACCTGGGTCTGTAATAAAGTGTATTATTAATTGACAGGTGTAATGACCAATCACAGTGCAGAATGTACAGACATGTGATCTACAACTGTTAAGTCAGCAACAACATGACAACTGTTGTGAGTGTTGGACTTGGGCTTTAGATTTAATCACAGTGGAAGAAAATGCACATCTTCAAATATAGTTTATGGCTTTTTATATTTATAACTTGCAATCTTTTACTTTTTATATTAACATATTACTCTGTGTGTATATGTGTGTATATATATATATATATATATATATATATATATATATATATATATATATATATATATATATATATATATATATATATAGAGAGAGAGAGAGAGAGAGAGAGAGAGAGAGAGAGATACTATTTTAATGACACCTGATGACGATGACATGTTTCAATTTCATTATACTTTTGTATAATAACAATAAAGACATTCTATTCTATTCTATTCTATTCTATTCTATTCTATTCTATTCTATTCTTTTCTTTTCTTTTCTATTCTATTCTATTAAGTATGGTTATATTGAAACTGATAATGCTAATTGAATATGGATCTTTTTAATGCCTAGTGATCTGTGCCCGAGCTTCATCCTTATCCAGTTACAGGTTCCATTTAATTTAATTTAATTTAACTTCTTTATTTAAGGGACAATGTACAGAGAACATTAAGCTCACAGAGACAGAGATGCATTGGAGCAGATTATAGCTAAATAGCTAGTTTCCATCTGTCGTCCCTGACAACACAATAAATACTATTGCAGCTACCAGTTCCATCACCAACAGAATGTTCAGTTGCTGCAGTGGGCTAAGCAGGGGAAATGAAGGCGTATATGTGCATTCATTTATTCAATGTTCACAGCAGTACTCCCATTTACTGTAATTTATTGCTCTCCATTTCATCCATAACACTCCAATAGTCTTTAGGAACAAGGTCGAGCATAAACATTCCATTCCATTTGACTAATAAAGTATCCATTACATGATGTGAAGCATACCAAAGTGACGCAAAGTGTAGTGGTACACAAAAAATAACCCTTCCCTGTGTTCACCCCACGCCAAAATTGAACCAGATCACAGGTATCAGGTTAGGTTAAGTACAGCTACTGCACACGCCCAGTGTCACACACATGTCCAATAGTAACGCAAAATAAAGACACAAACCAAATAAACCAATGCATTACTGACACGCAAAAATACAGGAAATATTCATGGTTCCTACAAATATATTTAAAATGCACAGTCACTAATGATTGTACAATAATATCATTCAAATAATCAGTCCAACTAACTATGATAATTACCATATTTTCTGGACTACAAGGCGCACTTAAAAGTCTTTAATTTTTTCCAAAGATTATAGTGTGCTTCATAATCTGGTTCACTTTATATATGGATTGTTTCTGGTTGTGCTTAGTGAGTTTGAATTTTGAGTTTTATCTCATAATTTTGACTTTTTATGGAATCATTTGTATTTTTTAGCTCATGAATTTGACTTTATATCTCATGAGTTTCAATTTTTATCTCATGATTTTGACTTTTTATGGCATAATTTTGATTTTTATCTCATAATTTTGACTTTTTATGGAATCATTTGTTTTTTTTTAGCTCATGAATCTCATGAGTTTCAATTTTTATCTCATGATTTTGACTTTTTATTTCATAATTGTGACTTTTGTATGGCATAATTTTGACTATTTATCTCATGACTTTGACTTTTTATCACATAATTTTGACTTTTTAAATAAATAAAGTTTGATTTAGAAGAACAAATGTGTTTTGTATTGTGTTACAACTCAACAACATTGGGAGTTATTATGGCTGTATAGCTTTGCTTAATGCACCTTATATATGAAAACCTAAAAATAAACCATTCATTGACAGTACACCTCATAGTGTGGTAAATACAGTACTCACAACAGCACAGACAGATTCATAGCCAATTTTTCACCAATCACTGCTTCTTAACTTTGCATCATACTAAGTCATGTACACAACCAGTCAAAAGTCTTTATTTTCATAACTATTTATATTGTAGATTCTCACTGAAGGTATCAAATCTATGAATGAACACATTTGGAATCATCTAGTTTAAAAAAAAATAAATAAAAAATAGGACATAACTCAAAGCATGTTTTATATTTTCGATTCTTCAAAATAGCCACATTTTGCTTTTATTACCGCTTTGCACATTCTTGGCATTCTATAGATCAGGAGTGGGCAGTTTATTTTCCTCTAGGGTCACATGAGAAACGCTGACAGTTATTAAGTGTCGGATCAATTCACCTGCAGTTCTGCTCAATATGTATCTGTATGAAAACAGTCAATGAAACAATACAGTGACAATGTGTATTTAACCCTTTAAACTTCTACTCAACTTCACCTACATTTCTTAATAAAGTAAATTAAATGCTGTTCTTTTGTTTATTTTAATAATATGCAGCTGGTCTTTGATTATATTGTAAATAAAAATATTAAGATGAAAACTGGGATATTGGTGTTAAATGATGCAATAGATAAAATATTTGTGGATATTTATTGATGTTTTGAGGTGTTTTGGACACTTTTTTTGTTTGTTTTTAGATGTTTTTGTTGGACTATGACTGTGTTTGTTAGAATATGGTTCCTCTGTGGATAATTATGAGACATAAAGTTTCAGATCAGCTGTTTGACATTTTTATTTTGAATAAATGAGGTTGCTGTGGTTATTTTATAAGAAAGTGGTTTATATCTTGTGACAATGTTAAACTACATTAAGTCATGTGACAGATTTGGGACAGGTTTGGATGGTTTGATTAACATTTTTGAGCGACTACTTCCGGCCTATATGTGGGACCCTTTGAAGTTGAAAGTTTTAATGATTAATTTAATTTTTAAAAAACAGCTCTTTGTTAAATTTATATGAAAACTATAAATACGTCTTTGTTTATTTGCATATCACAGCTCCTTTTCTGAATTCAATAAAAATAAAATAAAATACTTAGAAGTCCATGTATCTGCATTTTTTTATTAAATTCTTAATTTTTGTCGTTAACTAACATTTTAACAGGTTTAAACTGACCAACAGACCAGTCAGTGCATAAGCCTTATGTGAAGTACAAAGTATATGTGAAAAAAAATGTTAGTTTAGCTAGTTTAGATTCTACAAAATAAAAGCTGTATACTATATATTTACATTGACTTTTAGTTTGTTGGTCTGGGATGATATGCTTTTATGTCGATTCGATTCTTTTAATTTTTTTTTTTTTTTTTTGGGTCCCGATACAATTTAAATTGCAATTCTTCGATATTCCCGATTTTCCACTTGCCTTTTAACACCAGACCAAGTGAAAAAGCTGAATGTTGATGCCTACAGATCATATCAGGAGCCATATTTCCCAAAAAAATGCACATCATATGTGAGTCAGTTAAGATTAAAAATGAACATACTTCATAATAAAGTGAACTTTAAAGTGTACATGTCCAGTTCTGCACTTCCCTTCTGTTAGAAAGACCACACACTGTAATTGTTGTTGATTGTTTAACTATATTTATTCAGCAACAGCTCATTTTCTCTAAGTTTTCAGATATCCCGTGCTGTTGAATGCAGCAGAGATGTTACGAAGGTCCTGAAGGCACCATGTTTAGAATTCATATACTCCTGGTTTATTACTGTATGTAAATGCCATAAGGTGAGATTAATAACACAATACAGTTGGAATAGATATTATCATAATGTATTGTTTAAGTTAATGTTGTTTAATGTTGGTGTGTTGTTGAAGCTAATATGATAATAAGCTAGCTGTCATCTGTGTGCCTTCCGTGAGGTGATTTCTGTGTATTCCATGATGCATATTATACATGTGAGTGATTTATACAGTCATCTATAGTTTGTACAAGCGGTCATTTTTTTTTCTCCATGAATTTAAATATTGGAAAAACAAATCGATTTTTGAACAAAAAATTTTATTTAAAAATTGTAAAAGAAAAAATCCCAATCCATTTTTTTTCTCCCACCCCTATTAGTTTACCAATCATATCATGTAGGCCACTTCAGGTCTTAAGTGTCATCCTCCTTCTTTGCTCCTTTGTTTGTAACTACATTCATGCTATACATGAGTGTTTCCAAACTTTTTAATATTTTACCATTAGAAAAAAAAAAATCACAAGGCACACCACCAAACAAAAATGTCACAAAAAAGTATATTTATTCAAATATAATGTAAATTTCCTCTGGCTGTACTTATTCAGTGTGAAACCTGGGCTTGTTTAGTTCAACACAAAGCTGATATTCTTGCAGGAATTAAATAAAGACACACAAATCTCCCTCAACAGCTCTGAGTGGATCAGTGGTGAGTGCTGTTGGATGGATTCATAATTATACTACTCAAAATTGGATACGAAATTGGATACGTTTTCATGGCACACCTGATGATTTCTCACGTCACACTTATGTGCCACGGTACACTGGTTGGAAAACACTGTGATAGATAATATCAAAATGGCCGACGCTGTGTTTCAATAATACGCAGCAAGTATACGATAGGTCTGTGGCTGCAGTGGAAATGCTTTTAACTCTGTGATCAGGATAATGTTAGTATATATTTAAATTCTTTGTATGATCTAAAACCTCTCAGGTCCAATATATTGACCATTATCTTTCAAGGGCAACATTCAACCTGATTTGAATTCCAGTAAAATAATAGAATATCATCTAAATAAAAACTCTAAAGTTTTATGAAACGATTTTCTTTTACAAACTGTACAAACAAAAACATGGAAATAACTTGAAAAAAAACCCTGAAATTTCATAGGAAAAATAAATGTAATTGTAACAATGTTCTGCTTCAACATGTTTTTTTTTTACACGGAAAAGCTAATTAAAAAAAAAACAAAAAAACGTTACAGAATTTTCTTCAGATATTTCATGTGGTTCATACTTGTTCAGGTTTTTCACATTTTATTGTTACATTATAGTTTGTAAATGGAAAAAAAACTCCATATTTTCCGTTTTTTTTTTTTTTTTTTTTTTTAATAAAACAAAGATTTTAAAAAATTAAGTTGTCATTATCACCATAATGTAAAATAAGTTTCACTTTAAACCCAGAATAAAATATGGATGTATTATTTTTTGTAGGTTTTTATATTATTTGACTATATTAGTCTGTATGTGGAACCTGAACTAAAATCAGTTCCACATTCTTGATTGTGGAATTATTGACCTTTTCCAAATTCATCCTCTGGGTCCCATTGGAACCTTTGACGGGCCACATTTGGACCCCGGGCGGCATGTTTGAGCCCCCTGCTATAGATAATACTGTGTTGTTATACTAAGCAGGCAGTGTAAAAGAGCTCTGTGCCTGCAGTGGAAATGCTTTTAACTCTGTGATCAGTGTAATGTTAACAAATATTGTGATTCTTTGCATGATCCAAAAGCCCTGGGGTCCAATATATAGACCGACAGCAGCCAACCTTTCACTGTGATAAAACAGTCTTTTCAGCACTGCGGAGGTTCTGTAGCTGCAGGTCTCACTATTGATCTCCACAGTGAAACATGAAAACAGTGAAAATACATTTAATCTGAACCCACCCCGACCTTCAGGCCCACAAGGTCAGGAGGCCTGTGTGCGTCCACAGCTGTAACAAATGCAAATGCACCTCCATAAACATGTTTTAATTCTTCTAATGCGCTCACTGGTCTGGTTTAATAAAAAATGCCTCAATTCCCCCTTGACTCGTTTTATGGAAAACAACTTCTGAAGGCCGCGGATGGAGGAGGAGTGAGATTACAATCTGTGCTGACATGGATTCTCCTTTAACGCTCCACGCAGCGACACACAGTGAGTGGGAGAGAAAAGACTCTGAGTGGGAGTCGCAGGGCCTCTTTCTGTGTTGTAAAACTTTATAGCGATCTGGGGCCCAGTTGTCATGGTAACCAGTTATATGAGCTTGACCAGGAGTGGGAGGGGGGGGTGAATGGTGTGTGTGTGTGCGTGTGTGTGTGTGTGTGTGTATGTGTGTGTGTGTGTGTGTGTGTGTGTGTGTGTGTATGTGTGTGTGTGTGTGTGTGTGTGTGTGTGTTGAGCAAATGTTCTTCTGTTTACAATTATAGTGAAAGTGGAAAACTGTGTTCAATAGTAATCGATGGGACGAACACTGAGTCACTAACATGTCCACACTAAGACAGATGTTGTCTTTTGTACTTTTTGTTATTACCTCCACCAAGGAGGTTATGTTTTTGCCAGAGTCTGTCTGTCTGTCTGTGTGTTAGCAAGAGAACCCAAAAAGTTATAGAATAGAAGCTTTATCGTCAATACAAATGTTACAAAGAAATTCTGTTTAATGCAATTCATTGTATCATTGTAGCAGCCACAACATTCCATCCTAAGCATATATATATATATATATATATATATATATATATATATATATATATATATATATATATATATATATATATATATATATATATATATATATATATATATATGAATATAAATATAAATATAGTAAAAGAGTAAAGAAAAAAGGTTAAAATATTAAAATCAATTATGTTATAACTGATTGAATAATTTATTGATGGATCTTGATGAACAAATGATTAGATTTTGGTGGTGATCCCGAAGAGACCCTGGATTCTAGATCACTTTGAAATATATTCTCCATTTACCACAATGTCAAATTTCAAAGTGATCTAGAATCCCAGGATCTCTTCCAGATCACCACCAAAATCTAATCATTTGTTCGTTGTGACACCTCCAACACGTAATGCAAATTTCATCAAGATCCGTTCATAACTTTTGGAGTTATTTTGACAGACAGACAGACAGACAGACAGACAGACAGACAGACAGACAGACAGACAAAAACATAACCTCCTTTGCGGACCTCTCTTCATTTGAGGGGGGGTCTGTCTTGGCGGGGGGGTTGCTCTCTCAGAGTGCTTTTGTAGTTTAATAATAAGTGCTTGTATAAATTGTGTTTTTATTGACTGAAGTGAGGGTTGGTTTACACTCTGAATGTTTACATGCTGTTTTTTTAAATTCATAATAATTTATTCCAAATAAAGTCATTCAGAATTAAAGCTATTTCCTTTATGTTTACATGGACATGTTAATTCTGAATAAGCATTTACATGGGAAACAGTTTTATTCTACTCTAGTTAATTGGGCTTTAAGAGCTGGAGGTACGGAAGGTTCTGATTGGACAGAACGACCGCTAACATCTGGATGTTTACTGGAAGAAACAATCATGTCCACTTCCTGTTTTTTTTTTTTTTCACTCTTTCCATTATATTTAATTCTTCCAATTTTCCAATCAAATACTTAACTCTGCCGTGACTCCAACACTTGCTTCGTACAGCCATCTTGGAAAACATTCTTGTACTAATGTTGGTAGCACGGAATTATTTGCATCATCGTGACAAGACCATTAGCATGTGCAGAACGACAGGAATAATGTTAAAACAGAATTAACTGTTTACATGTGACACGAATTAACTTTGGAATAATTCAGTGACTTTATTTGGAATGAAGTTTAACTTGGAATTAATATTTTCAAGTGGAATTAACTTTTACTCTGAATTAAACAGGAATAAAAACTCCGACTTTAAGACATTATTATTTTTTTAATCATTCCACATGACCTTTGTGTCAAAATGTCTCTGCACAGGACAATTAACCTATTAATACAAATTATGAAAACCTTAGTCAAGTTTTTTCCCAAAGTGTTTTCACTCATTTATTTACATGTACTTGTATTTTATTGACTAAAGTGAAAACCTGTTTCTGAGTGTTTGTTTACATTGTGTTTCAGATATTTATTTCAAATTCTACATAATACACTGATGTGAGTTCATCACATTATGTGTAGGTTTTAAAACCATTAAAACACAACACTGCTAATGTTTCCTGTAGAAAGACACATGAATTACAACATTTTTTTCCCACAGTAAGTATTTTTATTTCTCTTTGTGATTTAAATCTTTTTAATAAACCTATTTTTTTTATATTTCGAAGGGTAATGAAAATGCAGCTAATGTTTATTTAAAACACAACATCAGAACACTGTGGAATATATATATATATTTATTTTTTTTTTTTTTTTTTTTTAAATTATCTTTTTCCTCTCAGAATTGTCTCACTAAGAGACTTTTTAAATAAACCATTTTAATGCATTTTTTGTATAAGAAGATTGTTAATTACATTGTAAAACAGGTAAACATGTTAGTGCAGATCAGGTATTAAGAACAGACCAGTTACAGTAATGATATGAACTGACTGATATGGAACTAAAACAACATGAATAAGTAAGAGAACAAGTGTATAATAACTGTCCACTGTAGTGACCAGTATGTGTCAAAGGGTTAAAACCTTTGAAAATACTCAACACATCACATGCAGAGTTTTTAATTTGTCATGAAGGTGAAGTTCAGTTGTAAATTTGTCTTATGTTAAGTGTTGGTTACAGATGTGGAAGTATAATTTTTATATGATGTGGATTTGTCCATAACACTGGTATCAGTGTTTGACGTCCATCTGCTGCTTTTTATTAAACCTGGACTCAAGTCAAGGAAACACAGCTTTGATTCAGGGAAACAGAATTATATATATATATATATATATATATATATAAAAGCAAACACTTGATTTAACTTCATCTGTAAGTGAATTATTTTTCGAAAACCAGCAAAAGACAGTGTGAATTTCCACACACTGCTGTTGTCCATATGTTGTCTATGATAAGAGACAACAATGTGATGTCACACTCCACTCAGCTGTGGTGATGTCACATGTGCACCAGGTGTGTACTCCAAATTATTAACGGGTTTTACTCACAAATGAATCAGCCGTTGGTTAACAGAAGCAGTCGAAACACACATAAATAATTAACATTTATTATGAGGTACAACATGTGTGTGATTCAGGGAACATGACAAACCACATATAATTTTAGCATTTTATTTTCCATTGAATACCATTCATTAATTTTCTGATCTTAGGTCACATGAAAAGGGGTGGAGACTTAAGCGCTCCATAGAAGCTTAGTTCAAAAAACTAAAAAACTAAATAAAAAGTCATCATGAACACTGAAAATTGCAGGTTCTTGTTTGTATTTCTATGTGCTCATGTTGCTAACATGTTAATTTTTCATTAAACAACATGAAGATTAGAAAAGCTTAGATTTAACTCCTGAAACTTTGGCAGTTCCACAATAAAACTAATTAAAATAAGCAACAAACTGACAAAAAATAATTAGTAACAGGAAGAAAGTAAGACACAAATGGAGCAAAATTAAAGAAAAAAAAATATTAAATAAAAAGTAAAATGTAGAAAAATAAACAAAGAGCAAAACTTTGTGTCTTACTTTGTCCATGTTACTAATTATTGTGTCCGTTTATTATTCATTTTTGTTCTTTTTATTGATTATTTTGCCCATTTTTGTTCATGTTGTTGCTTATTTTAATTCTTTTTATTGTGGAACTGCTAAAGTTTCAGGAGTTAAAGGGTTAAACTGAATCACGTGGAAGAGGGAAATATCTAAAACCATGTAGGACACTGACCCTCCAGGACTGGATTTGGACACCCCTGGTCTAAAACATGCAGGATAGTGTGCCTCGAGGACCAGGGTTTGGAAACACAACTGTTACAGTGCTAAGTCACTCATGCAGAGAATGAAAAGACATTAATATTAAATGTCTTTCTGGACTCCATATGTGCGTCCATCGACAAACCATAGCTATCTGTGCTGCCTTTTGTTCATCATCCATCTGGGCTTCACATGCAGCTGACACCTCATTTAAATCTGTTTCCTGCAAAAACAGTTTTTGCCAACTTTTATTTAAAAATATCACTTGACATGCAAGTTAATGTTTGTGCAAGAATCATTTTGACTACTGTTTTAAAAGCCTTGTGCATTTTCTAATAAATTAAATGAAGTGTTTTTAGACCTCATAAGTGATTAATACTTTAATTAACAATGTGAAATGTCTATTGAATGGATTTTCATGAGGCTGCTTTGACTTAAATCATCGCAGCTGCAACAAATAGACCAGCCTTTTGCACTTAGAATCTAAACCACCAACTCTAACCCTAACCGCTACAGTCACCTATTTAGGTTTTATTATGAGCTGTTTATGCCCCTTGTAAAGATAAATACATTGCAGTCGTGTGTAAACTAATGTAGTTTTAGTCATATATTAAAATTGAAACAAGAAGATGTTGACTTTCAAAGTATGTGTAACTTTTTACTCAAACTCAGAACCATGGAGCAAGAGTTAAAAACATTAAAACTGACTTTTTGGATGATTTTGTTAACTTTATTTATTTTTTCTATGGTAATAATGTTTACTAGATTAATCACAAACCAATTGGAGGCATATATGAAGGTGGTTATTTGTTCATATTTTACATTTATTTGGTAAGGTAAAAGATTTTTTATTTTTTTTAATTTAAAGTAGTTATATTAATGACACCTCTACTGAACAAAAATGAAGTTAGGCATAAACAGTGACACCTGCTGGCATAAATATGGTATTACATTCTGTTGATCATATCCTCTGACTGCTTTGGGAAGAATACATCAGACATTTTCACTGTGTTGTAATTTATATTATTTTTTCCTTATTGTTTTGTAACTGTACAATAAAGGCCCAAAGTTTGGGTAGTGATTTGACATTTTGTTGAAATAAAATCTATCACAATTGAAGTTTCCTGTTAAACATCACTTCAGTTCATCCATTTTGTTTCTATTTTTCCATTACACAGACTTAATAAATACAGAGATAACATATTAAGGTGTCCTCATTAAATTACCATCTCTGACTATTTTTCTTTTTAGATTACAATGGCCATCACTTTATATTTGGAAAGATGTGTAGGTTGTATGAAGCAAATAAAAAAGGTTTTGTTAATTTCCCCCAGGGGTCTGTAATCCTCAGCCTATAGAGCTGCTGTCCTTAATGATTTACATGTTTCCTTCTTCTATCACACCTGATCCAGATGATCAGCCTATCATCCAGCTCTGCAGAAGAGAACGACTGGTGGAAGACGGAAACATCTAGAACAGGGGTGCCCAGTCCTGGTCCTCTATCCTACATGTTTTAGATGTACCCCCCTTCCAACACGAGTGATTTACATGATAAACCTCTATTCAAGTTCTGCAGAAGACTGATAATAACCATCAGCTGTGGTGGAAGAGGAGTACATTTAAAACAAGCAGAACAGTAGGAGGTGGTAGGAGGGTCTGTAGACCCCTGGTTAATATGATCTAATGTATATTTAACAAACAAACAGGAGGTACCAAAATAACAAAAAACATAAAAAATTATATATATATGTGTGTGTGTGTGTGTGTGTGTGTGTGTGTGTGTGTGTGTGTGTGTGTGTGTGTGTGTGTGTGTGTGTGTGTGTTGTTTTTTCTAGATATGTACAAAAGCCAACAGAATGATAAAGAAAATTAACATACAGCATTAAAGCAGTTGAACAATAGTTTCCTTACAAAAGTATTAAAGCATAAAGAATGACTTTAGCTTTTCAGCTTAATGGTTTTACACACACACACACACACGCACACACACACACACACATATATATATATATATATATATATATATATATATATATATTTATATATATATATTCCTCATAAAATTGTCCTCACTGAATATATAGATCATGACCATCACGGATATATTTACATTTGAAAAGTGTGTTGGTTCCATAAAGCAAATAGAAAAGGATTTGCTGGTTTACTCCATGGGTCTGCAACCCTGTTTCCTTCTTACACACACACACACACATTTTAAATATACATTTGAATTTTGAATTGTTTGTTAAATTGTGAAAGATCAAAATTTGGATGTAAACCTGATGTCAGTTCACATGAATTCATTCCCTTCAAACTTTAATTGGGAGACAAACTAGAACCCCAGTGTGTTCCAGTTCTGTCCAGTTCTATACACTGGAACATCCAGTGTCTGAAGCCAATGTGTAAAAGTACTTCTACTGAGATCCATAAATGTACAGCTCAATAGTTGACCCATTCATTCCTTCTTTTTGTATATCTTTTTTAATAAATACTGATCATAGCTTAGCTTCTTAAAATAATTGGGACATGTCTGCGACGCATTCAAATACTTCACAGACCATTAGACTGTTTTTTTTTTTTGTGCCATATTCGGGCTTTAATCGAAGGGGAAATTCCGCAGAGGGTTGTGCCTTCAGCTGGACTCTAATTGGATGCAGCTTTTTAAGAGTCGGGTCTTCAGAGTCTGCCTCGGCCTCCTGCCCACCGTTAGATTCCGAAATACGCATGGTTCTTATTTGAAACAGAGGGAGAACATATAAAGAAAGAGATATGGAGCCTGTTGTCCACAGAAAGACAGAAAGATGGAGCCATTACGCGCGCGGGGGGGGGGGGGGGGGGGCGTGGCCTGTCCGTGAACCTCAGACTGCTATTGGCCGGACAACAGGAAGTGTCTTCATCCGAACTCCGTCTAAAACCCCATCAAAGCCAAAACACCCCCCCCTCTCTCTCTCTCTCCTCCTCCTCCTCCTCCTCCTCCTCCTCCTCCTTCTCTCTTTTTTTTTGCTAACGTTTCCCGGGCAATGTCAGAGCTTATGATGCGCATAGAGGCAGCGCGCGCCTCCATTAACTCTTTAATGGATTGCAGTGTCATTCACAAGTTCCCACACCCACTGCATCAAGTCAAAACACTCAAGTGTACCAGAATAACGACACTGTCTGTCCAATAACATGAGAGTAGGAGGTAAAAGCCCTGTGGGATTGGTTAAAAAAAAAAAAAAGTCCAACAGAGCCGGATCTGTGGTTCCAGCTGTTCCACTTGTAGGTTCCAGCATCCCCCCCCACCCCCCCCCCCCCACCCCCCAGTGGATACCTTGCGCCATCTGCAGATCTCCTCGATCCTCCCTGTAGATGACAGCGACACCTTAAAGAAGAGGAGAAAAGAAGGAAATGATGCCTGTTTCTGCAGATACAGGGTAAAAAAATAAAAAATAAAATAAACATCCAGAGGTGGGGGAGAAGATGAAGGACCCAAACGGCGGTACCGGAACCACAGAGGTAGGGTAAAAGAGGGGAGGGGTTGAGAGGAAGGAGGGGTAGATTAGAGAGGGGTGTGTGAAAATAAAGAAATGAAGGAAACGTGACAAGAGCGTGAGAAAATAAGAGTTTGGGATGATGAAGGACAAGCACAAATGAAATGAAGAGGATTTAAAACAGTAGAAATAGTGGAGTTTGGACCAAGAAGCGACGAAAACAAATGGGAGGAGACTGAGGACCAACAGATGGAGCAGAAGACAAGTCATGTCCGGGGCTGTTTGGTCTGGAGACGAGACTGTGGAGGTGATTACTTCTGTCCTTCCTGTCTGACTAGCACTTCTGTTAAGGTCTTTTTTTCTTCTTCTTCTTTTTTTTTTTATGGTGGGCTCTTAAAGACAAAGAGGGTAATTTTGACTCCTTCCACGTTTTTCTCCTTGAAATGAATTTATTGCAGGGTTTGAATTGCCTTCTTCCCGTTGTCCAGAAGCAACAGAAGCAGCCTGTGGTCTGCAATGGTATAGACAATTAGAAAAGAAAGGAGGAAAACAAGGCTCCAAAACTGTGAGATGTAGCATAAACTTAATAAAAAATACATATATTATTTAAGAAAATAAACACCTGAAAGGAATTTGCAGTGTGAAAATATAACAAATCAGGGGCAGAAACATGGAAAATAACAGAAAATCTGCTCTTTTTTATATTTAATCTGTGCATATATACATATTATTTACACATTTTCAATACACTTACACATAAACCATAACCTAAAATACATTACAGACATAAATAACAATATCCCTCCCTCCAAACCGAAAAAAAATAACATTTATCACTTCTTTCATGCTGAATAAATATCTGTATTGTACAGGGATTTACTTTTGACATATGCGCACAAACTCTAGGGTAACATTCATCCACTAAAGATCATGAATTACTACACGGGTTTTAACTTGTCTGAAAATGTTGTGGATGTGAACTTTAGCTGGAGACAGACTGTAAAAGAAAGATTCAAAGTGGCAGCAGCTTTTATACATTTGGTATGAATTTCTTCTTTTTCTTCGGGTCTATTTTTTACTGCGGATGAAGAAAAGTATAGAGCTGAAGTTTAGCGCTGAATGTATTTTGGATGTTGTTACTATAAGTGTGTAGTCATTTAGTTTTCCCTGTAGGGATATTTGCTTTTTCACTTCCTAAAAAGGCAGAATTAAGAAAGAAATAAAAGAAAATCCTATAACTGAGGGTGAAACATCCTGATCCACTATCCTGACATATTTCATTTACTGCTCACAGAAGTATGAAACAAGAAAACACTTTCCCTTATGAAGATAAAGTCATATTTTTTGGCCTGTTTTTCTTTATAAAGTTATTAAAAGCAGTTCCCAGAAGTTTTCAGGGTTGATATATTTCTCTGTTGACTGATGGATTTATGTTGTTGCTCAGTTTGAAGCTGTTAGGATGTAGAAATAAATACAAAATATAAAACATATGATACATGAAGAACTAATGCACATACAGGATTATAGAAATGGGGTGGTAAAAGTACTCACATTCTGTACGTAAGTAGAAGTACAGCTACTTGTGTGGAAAAATACTCTGGTGAAAGTAGAAGTACTGATTCAACTGCTTTACTGAAGTAAAAGTACAAAATAAAACTGCATTTGTTTTTTACCATGGATGAAATACTACTTATTTAACCAGTAAAAATTATAGATTTTTCAAAAGTGTCTAAAAATAAAGTCTTTAAAAGTGAGTTACTGTGTAGATAATGTGTTTGATCAAATATCAGTTTTTATGGGTGTGGACAGGAAACTTTAGAAAAATGGAAGAGGATAAAAAGACACATTTGACATTTTTAAAAAAATCATCATTATGAGATTTTTTCAAAAAAAAAAAGGTCATAAATATGAGATTTAAAAAAATTAATAATTATGATGTAAAGAGTCCAAGTTTTGAGATAAAAAAAAATCTCCAAATGGTGTGATAAATATTTAGAAATATAAGCTAAGAAATACATTATTATGAGAAAAAAAGTCATAATTATGGGAGTCACAGTTTGTCTCCTCCACTTATTTCCATCTGAAAGAAATAATTTTTCATACTTTTACATCTGTCTGAAAAAGTAACTAATCTATTCTGAGAATGTGGAGTATAAAGTACATATATTTATATTAATATAAGGACTATAAAGTACATATATTTATATTAATATAAGGACTATAAAGTACATATATTTATATTAATGTAAAGACTATAAAGTATATATATTTATATAAATGTAAAGAGTATAAAGTACAGATTTATGAACAAATGTTGGGAGTAAAAATAAGACGTTAGCAGAAAAATACATACTCAAGTAAAGTACATTTACCTAAAAAAATCTACTTAAGTATATTAATAAAATACTTCTACTACTACTACTGTGGCAAACTACTACTACTACTACTACTACTTACTTCCAACCTGTGTATTATTTTAGTTTTAATGTCCATAAATATAAAGTGTTCATATCCAGACTCACAGCCTGTGTTGTAACACTATCTATACTCAGCTGTATTGGATTCACGTCATCGTAAATTATTCTTATTAAGGCGAAGGTTTTTGTTTCAAACCTCAGTCTGAAACACAAAGAACCGTAAAGTGGGTCTGGGTACCAGTGGGCTGTGGTCTGCAGGAGGAGGCTCTGGTTCTGCATGTACACTGACAGGAGGAAAGTGTCATTTAGTGTCAGGTTATTTATTCCTACATGGTTCTACATTAATAATAAATACTCTTTAGGAAAATATAAATAACAACAGGTTATTCCTGTTTACTTCCTGAGGTGATAAATAAGTCCTGCATCTAACTGTACCTGCTATATGTAGAATTTATAATGAAGTCATTTACAATAATGTTGTAGTGATTTCACAGGTAAAAAAAATGAACATGCCTTTATTTTTTTAAAATTGTTATTTGTTTGAAAAACGTTCTATTTACGTGAACAGCTCTCTCTCTCTCTCTCTCTCTCTCTCTCTCTCTCTCTCTCTCTCTCTCTCTCTCTCTCTCTCTCTGTGTGTGTGTGTTCAATATTTATTTGACAAAATGCATTTATTTTAAAACATGAATACATATTTGGAGGTTTTAGATTTATTTTAGAAACGACGTTGGGGTTTGCTTTACGGCATGTGGTGGTTTCCTAAAATATGAAACAGTGTCTTCTAATTACATGTGCAAAACGTGTGTGTGTGTGTGTGTGTGTGTGTGTGTGTGTGTATGTATGTGTTAAACTTGGATTTTTCCCCAACTAATTCTCCGTAAACAATTACCTCTGCGCTGAGCTCCGCGCGCCGATTCTGAATGAATGACTGAGTGTGACTGTATATATATATATATATATATATATATATATGTTTCCATGCATTGACACGAATGATCTTTTTTTTCTTCCAGTTCTCGCAAAACGCATGACTCACTTTTATTGTTAACAACGACGATAATAATAATAATAATAATAATAATAATAATAATAATAATAATAATAATAATAATAATAATAATAATAACAGCCACGATCACTTATTTTATTTTATTTTATTTTATTTTATTTTATTTTATTTTATTTTATTTTATTTTATTTTATTTTATTTTATTTTATTTTATTTTATTTTATTTTATTTTTTTTAATTTTATTTTAAGTCCAACATAGTTTTAAGGTATGTTTTATTTAGGCAAAAGGTTTACGTTTTCTGATTGCTTCTAAAACATGCCAGTTTTCTACACCACCATATCTGTAAATCCTTACCCTCTTCTCTTGGATTTTGGAAATATTTCTACGGACATATTATCAACATATTATCGATCAAAGGGTGGATATACAGATTATAGAAAAACAATGAAACAAAACCCAATGCAGCTCGATTTGATTCTGGTATTAATGATCGTTAAAACAACAACAACAACAACAACAACAACAACAACAACAACAACAACAACAACAAAATAATTATTAGTAGAATTAATAATTGAGGGACATTGTTCGCATTATTATTATTATTATTATTATTATTATTATTATTATTATTATTATTATTATTATTATTATTATTATTATTATTATTATTATTACTTATTTTGACATATATTTCTATCCCTACTTCGCTGTTCTTCAAGCTTCCATGCGTCACAATATCACAAATATTTAAGACATTTCATCCACGGGACCCTGAACACAGGAGGCCCGTTCTCGGCCGTGGACTGCACGGCTCTCGGTGTTTCTTAAAGAAGCCTCTCAGTCCACATGTGGATCAGTACCTGGGCCGACAGCGCCGCCTGCAGATGAGCAGGGTGCACAGGTGCAGGTCTGGACACATGACAAACTGATGGGAAACAGCCGCAGTGGGATGAAGGAGAAGAAAAGAAGAAGGAATTAAGACAACATGCTCCCTTTGGCCTTTTTTTTCCTTCTCCTTAAACGTCTAAACCTCCTATAGGTGCACGAGCGCACGTATTGTTTGCGTAAAAGTCGCATCAGGTAGCGGTGCCGCAGCCTGGTATCTGTCACTAATACACTCTGATAATAACCTAAAGATATGAATCACCTTTATTTGTCACTATTTTAATAGATAACATGAGGTGAAGGTATCAGCAAAGTGAGAAATAAAACATTGTGTGGAGAGAAAAGGCTGATGGATGAGTGACAATAAAGCGGTTCTTTTATTTTTTATTGAATTTTTTTTTTAAATTTCTTTTTAAGAAAAAAATACATACTTAACTAAAACTAGAATTAAAGGAAAATGCAAAATATTTAACAAATACTAATAAAATACACCCGGAGTCTCATCTGATTGTGTCTTTTGACTATTTTTTAAAACGTTTTAATTCTATTTTTTTCCACAATAAATGTATTTTAATTTCTCCTGCAGGTGACCAGGAGTGAATGTGAGTGACTTTGTCTTCATGGTGAGTTCGTGTCTTTTTTAAAGACTTCACGTTGTTTCCTGACTTTTATTTGTGACACTGTTAGAACAAGGACATATTAACACACTAACAGACATTTTACACAGCTTTTAATTTAAATATTTATGTAGAATATGCTTCATACAAATTATATTAAATATAATGTATAATAAGTGATAGAAAGTATAACATATAATAAAAAATAAGGAAAGAAAAAAAAAAGAAAAAACATCAAATTATATTTTCGTTTGAAAGGGAGTAGGAAGTATTTTTCAGACTTTATATTCATTTCCTTCACAGCAACAATTCCCCAAAATCAAAACTATTTATTTACATGTGTATTTTATATTTTACATTGCTCAACAACAAAGCATAAATATATTTCACAGTGAATTATTTTCTTTCAGTGTATTTTGAGAAATAATTTGTTCGTATATCTTCTTAAATTGTTGTAAATTAGGATTCACTTTTAATTCTGTACTAATTTTTTTCCCCATAATTTCACCCTATTATTACAGTTATGCTATTTTTAAATTATTAATATAGCAGTTTAAAGTTTAGCTCATCTCTTAGACTGTAATGATAGACATATGCCTCAAATTCATCCAATTTTCAACTCTTATTATCAAATTATTCTACATTTTCTGACATTGATTGAAACCCTGAATTCATTGTTCATATTTTATGTTTTCAGGCAATAAGCGTATATATAATCTATTCCATTATTATTATTATTATTATTATTATTATTATTATTATTATTATTATTATTATTATTATTATTATTATTATTATTATTATTATTATTATTATTATTGTTATCGTTATTATTATTATTATTATTATTATTATTATTATTATTATTATTATTATTATTATTATTATTATTATTATTATTATTATTATTATTATTATTATTATTGTTATTGTTATTATTATTATTATTAAGAATTTTCTCAATGTTTTTACTATCCATGAGTTACTATTTTTTCCTATATATTATGAATTTTTTGTATCAGTCCATAAAATATAAAAATATGACATCATTACTTTTTCTCTCCAGTTTAAAGCTTAATTACTTTTTTAATATTTGTAAATGTTAAAGAAACTGAATGACCATTTTAATTATTTGCCAGAAGTTATATAGGGCAATTCATTACCAATGTGGAGGTAAATGTCTTTTATAAGATGTATGTATATTTAAATTTTTATTTTATTTATTTATTTTTTATTTATTTCCATGCTTATTCTTATTGTTTGGCATGCTTGAGTCTGACAAATAAAGATGACGATGAAAAGTATCTGTAATAAAATAATTTGTATTATAAGTTGTTTAACATCAATAGCCAATGCATGAATAAAATGAAATATTAGCAAATATATGTCCTTATACTTTAATATTTTACATAAGAGGATATTTTTAATTTGTGTAAATTTGTAAATATGCTCCTCTGTTGCATTGTTGAGGTTTCTGTTTGTACCACAGTCATTTAAATTATGATGTTACACACTGAATTTCCAAACATGACTTCATTTAAATACTTGGGAATCCTGTGGGAATGACTGGAGCAGTTTGGACGCTGTGGAACACGTTCCATCATGTCCACAAGTGTTTGGAACTGAAATGATGAGATGTTGCATTGATGCATTTAGTTAATTACATTTGTCATCACTTCTCTATTCTATGTAATTTATCAAAAATAAAGCAGCCGACACGACTGAGACACTGAACTGTGATGAAACATTTTCCATTTTCTTCTTTCATTACGCACCGATAAACCATTTTGTTTTCCTTAAATTTGTTTTTCCTCTTCTTTATTGGCCACACAAACACATTTACATTCAAACCCCAGTGTTAATATGACACTAAAAGAGTTCATTTTAACTCTACCTCAGTGAACATATGGTCCCTATTTACAGAGTGTAATATTTACACTGAACTGAGAGTTACTTTTGTAGACTGAACTTTACACTACACTGAAAAAAGTAAAATACTGAATCAATTTAAAAATTATTCTTCAATAGGTCACACATAAAAACATCTACTTGAGTGAATCAAATTAAATTAAGTTAAAATAACCCTAGCCCTTTGTAATTGAATTTGGTTCACTCAACTAGAGTTTTTTTTTTGTGACCATAAAAAGTCAAAATCATGAGATAAAATGTAAAAATTATGAGAAAAAAGGCAAACTTTAAGATTTTTAAAAGTTGATTCAATGTTTTACTTTTTTAATTGTACTAAGAGTTAATATTTTACTTTAATAGTTATTTCAGGGCGGCCATGGCTCAGTTGGTAGTGGGTCATCCATTAACTGAAGGGTTGGTGGTTTGAATCCCACTCTGTCAGTCCAGACACTGGTGTATGAATGTGTATGAATGTGTATGAATGTGTATGAATGTTCAGTAGTGGTCACAGGGACCATTGATGTGAATTGTCAGTCTTTCCCAGGACAACTGTGGATACATATGTAGTTTACCACCACCAGAGGGACAATGTAAGAGTGAATGAATAATGGATCAGTAATGTAAAGTTCTTTGGGTGCATTGAAAAGTGCTATAGAAATGTAATTAATTATTATTATTATTATTATTATTTTACACTATGCAACACTACTTAGTGTCAGTCAAGTTTTACACTATGTGAGAAGTAACACCCATAGTGTTAGTCACATTCAACACATCTTAAGAAATAACTTTTGCAGTGTTATACCTATTTAACACTACATGTTTATAAATAAATTACTCCAAAGAGTGTTGATTTTTAACTATTTGAAAACATGACATAACTTTATTTCCACACAGATTCTACATGAATGAAAAAAAACAAAACAAAAGCAAGAGTTTATTTAGAAAAACTTACCGCAGTTTTTCAGTTCACACAGTTGCTCACTCAGTTTGAGTACAGAAGTTGGTGGGCGAGGCTTTTCAGAGTCATTATATTTAACACGGTGTTAAATTAACTCTGAGAGAATATGTTTACTTTACCACTGAATATATGACACTGAAAGTGTAAAAAATATTTTCACCAATACTGGAATTTATTATCTGGTTAAAATCTACTTGGTCCCTTTTTGGAATAACTCTGAAACACTGCTTTTTTTACACTGGCAAATTTCTCAGTTTACTTTAACACTGAATATATGACACTGACAGTGTAAAACCTCTGTTAACTCCAATTATTTTCACTAACACTCGGGGTTATCTGGTTAAATTTCCCTGTGTCCATTGTTGGAATAACTCTGAAAGAGTTAAAATACTTTGACACTGCATTTTTACACTGGCAATTTTACTGTGTAGCAGTTCTCAGTATGAATGAGTTAAACAGATGACAACAAAAAAAGGACAGACTTTCCGAAATGTAACTTACTGTTATCAGTGTTGAATTAACTCTGAGAGAATTAGTTTACTTTAACACTGAATATATGATACTAACAGTGTAAAACCTCTGTTAACTGTAATTATTTTCACCAACCCTAGAAATTATTATAGTGTAAAAATCTACTCTGTCCCTTGTTGGAATAACTCTGAAACAGTGTTTTTTTTTTACACTGACAAATTTACCATGTATTTTCTCACTATGAATAAGTTAAACAGATGATAATAAAAAAGGACAGACTTTCCAAAATGTATCTTACTCTTATTGGTGTTGAATTAACTCTGAGAGAATCTGTTTAACACTGAATATATGACACTGACATTATCTTCACCAACACTGGAAGTTATCTGGTTAAATTTGACTCTGCCCATTGTTAGAATAACTCTGAAAAAGTTAAAATACTTATTTCCTGTGTAGTTTGTATTTTTGTTGATGAAGGCAAACACTCTAAATGTACCTATTGTTGTTTGTTTAATAGTTTTTAATGGAGCAGACATTAAACTGGCAGCAGCAGCAGAATGTTCACGTCCATTCATAGTTTATTTCCCAATTCTCTTTCAGTCTGTGGGAAATATGTTAATGACTCTCCTGATGTTATGTTTCCTGTGAGAGCTGTCGACTTTCTATTTCTGAATTCTACTTCCGTATCGTACAGATGGTACAGAACGCTTCCTCTAAATGACTGTCGTTCTTTTCTAAACATCCATTTTATGTTTATAGGTTTATAACAGAGGAATGTTCAGGCTTTATCTGAAATGGAACATGTTTTTGTTTTTAACATGTGGCTGAAAGATGAACGTTAAGAGTTAAAATTGACTTAAAGGTAAAACTAACCTAAACCCAAGCTGGATGTTAAATGATTTATTGTTTTATACAAACAAAAGCATTAGATTGGATTATTATTCAACCATATTTTACTTATAGTTTTTTTTTTTTAATATGATTGACCTTGAATATGTCCCTTTTCCAACGACATCTGATGAGTATTTTTTGCCTGACGTCTTTCATATATTTCAAATAGTTGTTCAAGTGAACAGTTGTTGTAGAACTCTATGGATCAAAGGTGTCAAACATGTGGCCCGGGGGCCAAAACAGGAACGCTATTGAGTCCAAATTGGCCCCAGAGATAAATTTGTGAAATTCAAAAATTACACAGAAAATGTTAATAATTAAGGAAGTTCAAATCTTTTGACATCAATTCAATCTAAAATGGATCAGACCATAAGTATAATAAACCAAAATTATGAAAAGCACTGTTTTAGTGTTAAAAAAAGAGAACAAATACATAAAAAAAGAGTAGCTTGTAACAAAAACTGTGAATAACCTGAAATATATGTGGACTTTTACCAGTATTGTGAATGTTACTAAATATTGTGTGTATTTGTGTTATGTTTAAGTTGTGTCGCACATGTATAAATTATAAACTAAAGCATAATTTCGTTAATATTGCAGTTATTTTCCTTAACAATTTTCAGGTTGTTAATATTTGTTCATGTTATGTTCAAGTACAGTTCATACATGTAAACATTTTCATTATGGAATTTTACTATATATTTACTATATATCTAAATAACCTTTCTAGTGTTAAACCTACTTAATACTCCATGTTCATAAATAAATTACTCCAAAGAGTGTTGATTTTTAACTATCTGAAAACACGATGTAACTTTATTCTTGCACAGATTCTGCATAAATTAAAAAAAACAACAGCAACAGTTTATTGAGGAAAACTTACCACAGTTTTTCAGATGTCGATGGACGTGGACATTTTCAGTCAGTATTTTTTAACACTGAATGATATCTTACTCTTATCCGTGTTGAATTAACTCTGTGATAGTCAGTTTACCTGAACTCTGAATGTATGACACTGACAGTGTAAAACATCTGTTAACACCAAATATTTTCACCAACACTGGAAGTTATCTTGTTAAATTTTACTCTGTCCATTGTTGGAATAACTCTAAAAGAATTAAAATACTTTGACACTTAATTTTTTACACTGGCAAATTTACTGTGTAGAGTAAGAGTAACAACTTTGTTAGGTTGATATAACACATTTAGGTTACTCAACAAAAAAAGTAAAAATGATGAGATAAAAAGTCAAAATTATGAGATAAAAGTCAAAATGATGAGATAAAAAGTCAAAATTATGAGATAAAAAGTCACAATCATTAAATAAAAAGTCACAATCATGAGATAAAAAGTTAAAATTATGAGATAAAAAGTCAAAATGATGAGATAAAAGTCAAAATGATGAGATAAAAAGTCAAAATTATGAGATAAAAAGTCAAACTTATGAGATAAAAAGTCACAATGATGAGATAAAAAGTCACAATCATTAAATAAAAAGTCACAATCATGAGATAAAAAGTTAAAATTATGAGATAAAAAGTCAAAATTATGAGATAAAAGTCAAAATGATGAGATAAAAAGTCAAAATTATGAGATAAAAAGTCACAATCATTAAATAAAAAGTCACAATCATGAGATAAAAAGTTAAAATTATGAGATAAAAAGTCAAAATGATGAGATAAAAGTCAAAATGATGAGATAAAAAGTCAAAATTATGAGATAAAAAGTCAAACTTATGAGATAAAAAGTCACAATCATGAGATAAAAAGTTAAAATTATGAGATAAAAAAGTCAAAATGATGAGATAAAAAGTTAAAATTATGAGATAAAAAAGTCAAAATGATGAGATAAAAAGTCAAAATTATGAGATAAAAAGTCACAATGGTGAGATAAAAAGTCACAAGCATTAAATAAAAAGTCAAAATGATGAGATAAAAAGTTAAAATTATGAGATAAAAAGTCAAAATTATGAGATAAAAAGTCACAATGATGAGATAAAAAGTCACAATCATTAAATAAAAAGTCACAATCATGAGATAAAAAGTTAAAATTATGAGATAAAAAGTCAAAATTATGAGATAAAAAGTCACAATGATGAGATAAAAAGTCACAATTATTAAATAAAAAGTCACAATCATGAGATAAAAAGTTAAAATCATGATATAAAAACTCAAAATTGAAGATTTTTTCAGTTGATTCAAAGTTTTACTTTTTTTCAGTTGTTGTCCTGTTTGGGGACTTTGCAGAAATTCCACAAGTCGCCCCCCCCCCCCCCCCCCCCCCCACAGAACCTGACCATCACCCTTTTTCATCACAGGCTAAAAAGTGACACTGCTGGTCGTTATGTTGCATGAGAAGAAACCCAGTGGGAATAGAATGAGGAGCTTTGATCAGGAACACATGGCTCAGAGCTTCCTCTGCCTGTGCTGCTGTAACCAGCTGCCGTCTGACTGTTTGTTATAGGACAGAGCAGAGGAAAAGAAAGGACACGGCGGCGTAAAAAAGACCACTATAAACTGGTGGAGGGGAAAATAGAAAAAGGACGAGGAGAGCAAACAGCGGTGAAGGGCAGGAGAAAACAGAGGGAAGTAAACAAGGAGAGGAAATGGACGCACAACAGGATGATGGAGTGAATCATAAAAAGGGAATAAGGCGAGACAGATTCAGTTCCCAGGGAGCAGGCGCCATGTTGAGACGGCAGCGCCACACTGGCTCCATCTTCATCTTGGTCCCGTCTGCTCGTCTTCTTCTTTTCTTTTTTTCTCTCCATGCGTCTGTGCCTAAAAAGCAGTCTGTCTCTTTACCTTCACTTTTGTCCACAGGCGTAATGGACCAACCAGTTTATTGGTGCTTGGAGGAAGTGGAGGAGGTGGTTTTAGCGGCGGTGTATAGTGTGGTTTTACAGCTGCCTTATTGCCCTTTATTGCCTTATTGGTGGTCAACAAAAGATACTCCAATGGAAGCTTTGCACCCCCCGGAAAGTCTGTCCTTTTTTGTTGTCATCTGTTTAACTCATTCATACTGAGAAAATACACAGTAAATTTGCCAGTGTAAAAAATAAATAAATAAAAAAAATGCAGTGTTTCAGAGTTATTCCAACAATGGAGTAGAGTAGAATTTAATAATATTTTCCAGTATTGGTGAAAATAATTGCAGTTAACAAAAATTTTACACTGTCAGTGTCATATATTCAGCTTTAATATAAACTGATTCACTCAGAGTTAATTCAACACCGATAACAAAGAGATACATTTCGGAAAGTCTGTCCTTTCTTGTTGTCATTTGGTCACATTCATACTGAGAAAATACACAGTGAGTTTGCCAGTGTAAAAAAATGCAGTGTTTTAGAGTTATTCCAACAATGGACAGAGTAAAATTTAACTCAGTAATAATTTCCAGTGTTGGTGAAAGAGGTTTTACACTGTCAGGGTCATATATTCAGCTTAAAAATCAACAGATTCTCTCAGAGTTAATTCAGAGTTACTTATCACATATAGTGTAAAACTAATTAGTGTAGTTTAGTGTAAATTTAGATCACTGATGACACTAAAGAATAATTAGTGACTGTTCAACTTATGAAGAAATACACATGCAATACACAGTAATTCACCAGTGTAAAAAATGAAGTGTATTTTAATTTCTTTCAGAGTTATTACAACAATGGATATAGTAGAATTTAATCAAATAACTTCCAGTGTGGGTGAAAAATAATTGGAGTTAACAGAGGTTTTACACTGTCAGTGTCATATATTCAGTGTTAAACTGATTCTCTCAGAGTTATTTCAACACAGATAATAGCAAGATATATTTCAGAAAGTCTGTCCTTTTTCGTTGTCATCTGTTTAACTCATTCATACTGAGAAAATACACAGTGAATTTGCCAGTGTGAAAAATGCAGTGTTTCAGAGTTATTCCAACAATGGACAGAGTAAAACTTAACCCGATAATAACCTCCAGTCTTGGTGAAAAATTGGAGTTAACAGAGGTTTTACACTGTCAGTGTCATATATTCAGTGTTAAAGTAAACTCATTCTTTCAGAGTTAATTCAACACCAATAAGATTAAGATACATTTCAGTGTTAAAAGGTAATGACTCTGAAAAGCCCCGCCCACCTCTACTCCAACTGAGTGAAAAGTTGGACATTGAAAAACTGAAAAACATTTTTCTAAATAAACTCTTGCTTTTTTTATTCCAACAGAATCTGTGTGAGAATAAATTTCTGTTGTCAATGTTTGGTACATGTTTTCAAAAATTGTTAAAAAGCAACACTCTTTGGAGTAATTTATTTATGGACATGTTATGTTAAGTAGGTTTAACACTGGAAAATGTATTTCTTAACACAAAATTCTTCAATGTTGAATGAGAATAACACTATGGGTGTTACTACTCACATCATCTAAAACTTGTTTGACATGAATTGGTGTGAAATATAAATTTTTAGTAGTGTAAAGTTGACTGGAAATGTAACTCTAGGTACAGTGTACATTTTACATTATGTAGATAGGGACCATATGTTCACTGAGGTAATGTTAAAATTAACTCTTTCAGTATTATATTAACACTGGTGATTTTACTGTGTAATTTTACAGGAAGAAAAATAAAACAGAATCGTATGTAAAACTCAGATTATTTTACATCACAGGTAGTTTGTTTATAGTTGTTCATGTGATTCACATTTTTAAAGGATACTTTGTAAATGTAAACATTTTTATGATGTAATCACCTGTGTTAATATAACTTTTAAAGAGTTCATTTTAACACTACCTCAGTGAACATATGGTCCCTATCTACAGAATGTAAAATTTACACTGAACCAAGAGTTAAATTTCCAGAGTCAACTTTAGACTGGTAAGAGTTAATACACTTAATACAGTTAATACACTACAGTTAATACACTACACTAATTAGTGTCAATCAAGTTTTATGCTATGTGAGAAGTAGTACCCATCATGTTATCAACATTCAACACCGAAGAGTCAAGGAAGATAATGATGCCTGTCAGTTTGAACACAGAGGTTTGTGGGCGGGGCTTTTCAGAGTCATTATCTTTTAACACTGAAAGGTATCTTACTCTTATCAGTGTTGAATTGACTTTAACACTAAATATATGACACAGAGAGTGTAAAACCTCTGTTAACTCCAATTATTTTTCACCAACACTGGAAGTTATCTTCTTAATTTTTACTCTGTCCATTGTTAGAAAAACTCCAGATTGAAAATACTCTGACACTGGATTTTTTTACACTGACAAATAAACATCGATAAATATTTGTAGTTGACATTTATACACAGTATTATTGTTAGGATTTTCCTTGTCTGACTCACTTCAGATCATACTAAACTGAACTAAATTTAGTTTGACAACCCTAGATTATTTAAAATGATAAATGACCTTGTTTTTGAATATTTTTGGCCACGGATTTCTTTGTTTGATAGATGGTTTGGGGTAGAGATGGTAGAAGTACACAGTCCCATCTTTGACAGATACTGAATATTTACTGCAGTGGTTAATAATTTTCAGCCACATCATGTTCTGTAACTGATGCAGCGGAACTTCTCATGTCTTAAACAATTATCAGTTTGATAGAGAACATAAAGATTTGACTGTTTCAATGGATAAAAGTCGTGTTGTCGAATGAGTACAGACTGACCTTGTTCCAGAGTTAGAAAAGAGGCAGATGAAGTAATTACCCATCATACTTAGTGCCTACAGCTAGGGTGTCAAACTCATTTTTGTTCAGGCGCCACATTAAACCAAATTTGATCTGAATTCGGTCGTATAAAACTAAAATAATAATAACATAATACATAAATAATGTCAACTCCAAATTTTCCTCAATGGTTTAGAGCAAAATAAAAGTAAATTATGTGAAGAAAATCTACCAACCGTCCTTTAAAACAATGTGAATAACATGAATAAAGTGACAATTTTATCAATATCATGTCTCAGTTTATCATTTACAACGTACAGATTATTTATTAGTGCATCTACAAACACACAAAATATTTAATAACAGGCAGAAGATTGTTAAATTTACACTCCAGACATTTCAAAATGTTCATATTTGTTTAGATTATTTAAGTTTCTGTGAAATAATAGTTTGTTTTATTGTAAATACAGTAAAATTACATGAACGTGTACAGTTGTATTTATAGGTTATAATGATAGTATTTTACTGATCCCACCCATTTTCATCTGTATACGGAACCTGAAATAAAATTATCAATATGTTCACTATCATTTTTTTTTAATTTTAAAAATGTATCCCAGGGGTTTCTTCTTGGTTCTGTAATATTATCTTGTCTAAAATCTTAGATGTGAGACTTTTTTGGCCAATCTGTAAATATAAATTTTGAACACACTTAAAATTTAAACTGTCATCAGGAGGTTCCTTTTTGGAAAAGATTATATGAAATTCACTCGAAGGAATTCACATGAATTCTGTAAAAACAACTGGATATTTTTCACAGTGTATATTATATGTTATGATTGATTTGGGAAAAGAATTACAAAGATATAACGTCAACTGATGACAACTGCTAATACAATATATTACAAATGATTAAATATTGTACATGTTACAGAGATGAAAATACTTCTGCAGGTATGATAATAATATATAAATAGAATTCAACAATAGAATACAGATACTTTCATTAAAAAAAGTTAAAAAGTATTGATTCAACTTGTTTATTACAGTGAAAGAGAAACACTCTGATATTTCCTCAAACTCTACAGTTAACCTCACTGATGTGAAACTAGTGAAAGTCATATTGTGACAATTACACAGTTCACCATGAATTTGGAATTAAATAGTTTTTCCTCTGTTCATGACGGAGTTATGTTTTTGCCGCCATTTGTCTGTTTGTTTATGTTCAAGATAACTCAGAAAGTTATGGATGGATGGAACAAGTGTTAAAAGTTTGGTTGTGATTAGTTCACGGGGGAGGTCTTTGACACTGAAAAAGTAAAAGATTGAATCAACTTAAAAAATCTTAAATTTTGACTTTTTATTCCATAATTTTAACTTTTAATCTCATGATTTTGACTTTTTTCATATCTTAATGGTTGTGGTCCATATCTACAAGGTTGTGGTCCATATCATCATGATTGTAGAACATATCTTCATGGTTGTAGAACATATCTTCACGGTTGTGGTCCATATCTTCATGGTTGTAGAACATGTCTTCATGGTTGTGGTCCATATCTTCATGGTTGTAGAACATATCTTCACGGTTGTGGTCCATATCTACATTGTTGTGGTCCATATCTTCATGGTTGTGGTCCATATCTTCATGGTTGTAGAACATATCTTCACGGTTGTGGTCCATATCTACATTGTTGTGGTCCATATCATCATGATTGTAGAACATATCTTCATGGTTGTAGAACATATCTTCATGGTTGTAGAACATATCTTCACGGTTGTGGTCCATATCTACATTGTTGTGGTCCATATCTTCATGGTTGTAGAACATGTCTTCATGGTTGTGGTCCATATCTTCATGGTTGTAGAACATATCTTCACGGTTGTGGTCCATATCTACATTGTTGTGGTCCATATCTTCATGGTTGTAGAACATATCTTCATGGTTGTGGTCCATATATTCATGGTTGTGGTCCAAATCGTCATGATTGTAGTCCTTATCTACATTGTTGTGGTCCATATCTACATGCTTGTGGTCCATATCTTCATGGTTGTAGAACATGTCTTCATGGTTGTGGACCATATATTCATGGTTGTGGTCCATATCTTCTCTGGGTGCTGTTGTCCTTCTACTATATCCGCTTCAAATCTGATGCTTTTGTTAAGTCGTTGTTCTTTTTCTATGGTACCAACTGGAAGCGTGCTAATGTGAAAGGGTGTGCAGCACCACCTAGTGTCTGGGATTGGAACAATCATTTGAATTTCTCTTACTGGCATGTGAACCACATTTCTAGGAAACTCCAGTATCAGACTAAGACAATCATTTGAATTTCTAAGTACATGTAACTCAATGTGAGAATTTCTTTATTATACGATTCTGTTTCATCAAAAAAAAACCTTGAATTGGGTCTTGGAAAAATTATATAAAGTAATTAGCCTGAATCTCATTTCACCACTACCCCTACCCTTTCAAACAGAGCTATAAGGCATAGGGCTTGAAAAGTAACCCGTATGAATTGGGACACCCCTTAACACTCACCTACGTCATCACTTCCCTCCACCAGTTGTTACGTAACCAAAAGTGACAGCTTCAACCACAAATAAACAAACATGTCTGCTTCTGTAGTTGTCGCATTCTCCTGGACTACTTTTTTTTTTTACTAATATCTGCATCGAATCAGATAAGCGTTATGCATCGACTGATTACTCCACGTTTACGTAATAGTAATTTTTTCATGAGCGTTTTATGGAAAAAAAGGACCATTACACATTGTGACAATGTCAAACTTTCTACAATACAACAGTTATTACAACTTAAAAACAGTTAATTACGGCTAAAATACGACATTTGTGTACTTCTTTTGTAGATGCCGACATTTTTAAAAGGATTCACATTGTATTCTGGGAAATTTCTCGTACTCCCTCCGTTTGGAGTCTGCCTCTGGAAAATCTCCATTTGAAGGAGTATAAAGCCCTTCCCCTTCCCCCTACCCCTCTGCCTTAATGTGAATTGAGACACCCCTACCCCTACACGTGGACACGCAAAACGGAGGGTAAGAGGTGAAATGAGATTCAGCCATAGTCTGTGAAAATGTCCTGGTTAAACTAAGCTAGCAGGTCAGGGTTAGAAAAAGATCACAGTAAAGCCTGAAGAAGAAAAAAAAACCCTCCATAATGAAATCTTCTACATCATTCAATAGATCATGAATTGTAGTCTCCTGTGTTTGGTCCATGGACTGACTTATCCTGTCATATCCATCAACAGTTGCCTCCTTTTAAAGTTCTTTCCTTGTTAATGACATCACCTGACGAATGTCTTTAGCGTACATTCATTCATAAAACCACAAGTGTTTGGCACACCGTTGCCAGAGGTATGTCAACACTACTCGTTTTAAGTCCCTCCAAAAACCACCCAGTGTTGGCGTCTTCCCGGTGAGGTCGGGCTGTCTTTTCTCATGCCTAGTAGGGCTCAGAACATTTTCGTTTGATGATGTCTGATCTCTGCTCCTCTCCTTCACAGGCACCTTCATCTACTAAATCCACCCGATGTGACTCCCATATAAAACTTGTTCTGTTCGCTGGCCAACCTCCAAGCTGACATCACTCCTGTCTGTCTTTGTTTCCTCACAAAGCTCGTCGTATGTCTTTGCCTTTTTCGCTGCTTCTCAACTCAGCAACAGAAGATGGCGGAGCAGCTCAAGAGGTTCCCGAAATTTCTGCACGGAGGTCACACAGTTGGATATTCATTAAGCCAAACAGGAACCTGGTGCTGAGGGGATTTTACTTGTTAGATGTGATTTAAAGCCGTGGTCTGACCTCCTGCTGCTGGATTCAGTCACATGCACCCTAATCATTTGATTATAACCAGAGGAAGGCATTACTGTAGCCCTTGCAACTGTCACATAAAAAACCCAAACCAAGTTAGGATACTTGCGTGATGGTCAAACTGTAATTTAATTATCAGGGATATTTTATTTGTAAAACTTTGTAATGACTCTTGGCATATATTAAACTTCTGTCTGGTTTCCTTCAGTCTTTTGATTCTAAATGGGAACAGGCTGGTGCTATTGAACACAGTCTTTGGGGAGACAGAAAGGGATGAAAAACTCTTCTAGAAGTAAAGAGGCTGCGCGGTGTTCTTTATTCAGTAGTCTGCACATCTCAGCAGATAAGATCTTATTAAAAATTGGGTCTTATCTTAGATTATTTTCCAAAAGACAAAACCAGCTGCAGGCAGGGTGTAAGCATGCCAACAGATTTGCCAAACTCATTTTCTTGGAGATTAAAATGGAAGTAAACCAAATTATCAACAATGTAGTCGTTGGTCATAAATAAATCATTATTGAAATTTACTTCAATTGCTTTTCTTAATGTATTCTCCTCTGTTCAATTTATTTTGAATATGCAACAAACCAAACAATCCTAATTTGCCCCCACTAGTGAAACAAACAAGACAAAAAAAACCCCAAAAAACTTCATTTGCATATTCAAAAAGAAGTTAAAAAACAATAGAGGTTTTAAAAAGAGAGAGAAAAATGCCCTTTAAAAGCTCCAGTGGTGGTGTTAGCTACCAGCTAATGGCTAACTACTAAAGTCCCAGTTAAGGCCTGTGATGTAGTGGTGGTTTTCGTAATAATTTATAATAATAATTTATTCAATATATCATTAGATAATATTTTAATATAATATTAGTAGTAGTAATAAGAATAATGACAATAATAATGATAATAATCATTACCATCATCTTCATCTTCATCTGTAATATTTTAATATCATTACCCAACCATCACCTGAATTAAGGATAGGAATATTTGACAGTATATTCCACCAATAAATATGGAAAAAACACTGAAACTAAATAACAGTTTTAAACCATCACCATCCAAACATACAGTGGAGGAGCAGCAACAGGTTGAGTGCCTTGCTCAAAGGCACATCAGCCAAACATTTTGCATTTGGAGTAACTTTGGTCACAAGTTTTTTTTCCAGACCAAAACACACTTTGCACCACAGCCTGCCTTCAAGTAGGTGTTTGCGTGATAAATTATGAAATAATATAATCATCAAACATTCTACAAATAAAATTATAGGAGTTGATAAAATGCTGTCGATCTTGACAAGATCATTGATCCTCCTTTTGAATCTGATTCTCAAGTTCTGATAAAACTTAAGTAACTTTGCATATATATATATATATATATATATATATATATATATATATATATATATATATATATATATATATATATATATATATATATGTATATATATATATATATATATATATATGTATAATTGGTTTCTACAGCGCTTTTAAAAGCACCCAAAGCACTTTACATAATTGATCCATTATTCATTCACTCTCACATTCTCGCTCTGGTGGTGGTGAACTTCATATGGATCCACAGTTGCCCTGGGGCAGACATACAGAGGTGTGGCTGACAATTCACGCCTACAGCCCCTCTGACCACCACCAAACATCCATACACCAGTGTGAGTGGCCCTGGAGGCAAGAAGGGTGAAGTGTCTTTGCCCAAGGACACAACCAGTTGACTAGGACGCTTTAGTTAGTGGACGACCTGTTCTACTACTTGAGCCATGGAGCCCCAATGATATATCTAATTTATTTTATTTGTTTTTAAGTGCTGTTTAACTGCTGCATGTTCTAAAACTGGAAAATAACTGGAAAACGAGGTTCACCACGTGCACTTTGGCCTTAAACTTGAATTGTTAAAAGGCTAAAAAGTTATTTGATAGTTGATTTTATCAATGGCCAGAATCGATCAGATGACTCAGATCTCAGCGGTCACAGAAGCAACATAACAGGTCTTATAATCTTAATATGGAGTCAAGGCTTGAAATGGTTAATTAGCAGAAATTTCAACTATTTCCACCATTATCTAACTTTAATAACTCGAGCCACATGTTCAACCACTCCTTCCTCCCCAGTGCATTTCATTCTTTTTGCAAGTTTTGCAAAATGTAGATGCATGACATTGTCTTGTGGGGCTGAGAAAAATATGTTGGCATCAATAAAATAAACTGCTGAGCTCAGAGGAACATTTGCAGCTGATTGCACTGTTTGGCACTTTGTACTGAAACTAGAGCTCTATTCCCATGCCTAATTTCAGATTTTAGAAAATAATTTGTGAAATAATCTAGAGACAAATATACCATTTGCCTTTCAGTCATAAAACAAGGGTTTCTTAACATACAACATTTATACATGTTATACCAGATAAACTTTTGTATAAAGACTGAGCTTTGTTCAGGAAACTACTACTTCTGCTTCCAAAGTCAAAAACCTAATTAAAGATTCAGATAGAAAAAATGGATATGGATGCAACCTGACATCATTAAATATTTCACACGAAAAACAGTAAAACAGATAAAAAGAAACAATAGAAGATGGACCAAATATCACCCACTTTAGAATCATATGTGATAGTTACGGAAGGCAAATGTTCATCAACTTTAGTCCAATACAAACTATCAAGGTTTTTTGATAAGTTTAAGACTTGTGGTTTCCATGGTAACAATTGCCCTGTTTACATGACAGTTTTTTTTGTTTTTTTTTATCCCTGTTTAATTTCAAATAAAGATTAATGTTAGGTAACACTTTACATAACAGGTGAGTTCATAACACATTCATAGCAGTTGTCATAAACTGCATATAAAGCATTCATGACTGTTTCATGACACATGACTCAACATTCATACCAAGCTTTTCATGAATGCGGAAGACAGAATGATGACAACTTTTCAAAATAAAAGTCCAACAATTGCAAAGCAGCGCTGTCACCCCCTCCCCAAACCTCTTACCATTGCGTCACATCAGAGTCACTGGGCTAGTCCAGTCCAGCGCCAATTTGTTTAATAATGTAACCTTTGCTGGTGATTTATCTTTTGCTAATGGGAATGTCCAACCATTCCAGAGAGGCCTGCAATGGAACAGCATTGCTTTGCGATTGTTCGACTTTTCTTTTTTTTTTAAGTTGTCGTCGTTATGTTATGAACTCACCCGTCAGGTAAAGTGTTACCGTTAATTCCGCTTTAAAACGACCTAATTCCAGTTGAAAATGATAATTCTGAATGAAATTTAATTCTGAATAAATTCACTTGTTTATTCCAATTTTAATACCGAATTTGTTAATTCCTCTGCCATGTAAACAGTTAATTCCTCTTTAACATTATTCCTGTCATTCTTGTTCTCGTCACGGTGATGCACATATTTCGCATTGATGATCCACACATTCCATGCTGCCAGTCCAGCATTAAAATGTTATCTCCTCTGGTTGATTCAATCGAGGTGCTGCTTCATAATTATCACAAAAATAAATGAGAACATCACATGTACGATCTGGTCTAACATGTTGATAGTTGAAAAAAATGCAAAACACGAAGTGGACGCGATCATTTCTTTCCATTATTCTAGGGCCCTCGAGAATGTTGCGACAGCTCCCATTCACTTTCAATGGATGTTGCCCGCGTGCTGCAGGTGGATTCTTTTCGATAACCACCCGCTGTGCCATTAACGTCCGTTGCCAATGTTTAACGAGTTTTGTCACTTCAGATTCACAGTATCATATCACTCCGCAGGTAGTTCGGCCACTTTGAAAGTAAATATTCGCTACATTGTAATGGCTATTTTATCCAATCTGTTAAAGTAGTAGCAGTAATTAGCTGTAATAACCGTAAAATAAGCGGGATAATGTATTGCCCACATGTGACTATCGAAAAATATTTTCCTTCAGAGTAGAACTGTTCGGCCCTGTCAGGAAATATTTATCTGATAGTAATGCATGTGCAATACATTATCCCTTACGTAGACATCTAGAAGTTAAGCAGCCATTTCGTCCAATCACAACCCTTTGTACCTCCAGCTCTTAAAGCCCAAATAACTAGAGCAGAATACACCCGTTTCCCATGTAAACCTTTATTCAGAATGAACGTGCCCATATAAAAACGAAGGAAAAAGCTTTCATTCTGAATAATCTCATTCTGAATAAATAATTTAAGTGAACACAGCAACTGTTAAACATGTAAAGTGGGTTAATTCCATATATGAGACACATACACAAAAAAAAAAACAAGCATTGGAAATAAATAGACAGATGTTATGGATGGATTATGGTTGATCAGTACATAAAATAATCTCTTACCTTGAAGGGACAAGTCTTATCTTTAATTTGACGTCTCACTCACATCTGATGTTTTAAAGTTGTCAGTATTAAGTTCCAGAACACCACACCGCTGTCTCAATACATTTGAAAGTACTGTCGTCCACTGAATGAGGCAGATTTCTGTTTCCTCTCTTTTTTAGGCTGCATGAAACCAGAACCAGATGAGTTGGTGCTTTCCATCTGCAGTTGTTGTCAGTGCCATCACCACAAGTGGACGTCCTGGGTTCATACAGGAGCTGTGTGATGTAGGTAGTTTCAAGTTGTTGGGCTGGATGCTTATGATCACAGGAACCTGAAACTGCCTGAATCACACCAGTTTTTGCAGCACACAGCAGCAAACTAATAGGACTGAGCCGAAGGGGAAACCAAACTCTCCTTGAACTTTGATCAGCTGCTTTTTCAGCAGTCACAATGCTTTTATTTAAATGGGAAAAAAACTCTCCTTTGTTTTGTAAAGTACCACAGACAAATTCAGAACATCTGCTCTCTGAATTTGAAATAAATAATTAAACACATGGTGTTTGTGTGCTGCTGCATGACAAGTTTCAATAAATACTGTCTTTGTTTTCCTGCAAGGTGGTTTACAATGTGTGAATATATTTCTGGTGCCTATGCTACCCGCTGAAAGCTCATTATTCAGGCCAGAAGAAATAACATTTTTATTGGAATTTTTCCTGTTTGTATGTAAATTCTGAAAATATATAGTTTGGATTGGGAAAATAAATCTACAACCAAAATGAATTTTTTTTTTACTCTGTACCTTTATTCATTCTATTACCATATTTTCTGGACTATAAGTCGCCCTGGAGTATAAATCGCACCAACCAAAAAATAAAACATATATAATTCGCACTGAAGTGTAAGTTGCATTTTTGGGGGAGATTATTTGATAAACTCTAACACCAAGAACAGACATTTCATCATGAAAGGCAAATTAAAATGAAAATAGAATAGAGAACAACAGGCTGAATAGGTGTACGGTGTGCTAACGTAACACATTCAGCTAATGTTACACGACGCATAAACAATGAACTGAGAACAATAAAATGTTAACTGTTATTCAGAAAACTATAGCATAAACAGCATGCTCATCCTCAACAGCTGTACAGCAGTGTAAATAACAGCAGCTGCAGTTTTCAGTCTGAAAATACCATGAATAATAAATTCTATAATAATATGTTAATAATTTCACATATAAGTCACTCCGGAGTATATAAGTCACACCTACAGCCAAACTATGAAAAAAAAAAAACTGCGACTTATAGTCTGAAAAATACGGTAAGTATCCTATTCACAGAAGATGTTTCATATGCTTTTTTATATGTCAGTGCAAACATAAAGTCTTAGACTATATATATATATATATATATATATATATATATATATATATATATATATATATATATATATAGTTTTACAGAGTGGTCCATAATTACAGCAGTTGAGAGCTAATGTCTTTACAATCACAAAACAACTTCCTTCATTGGTTCATTCTGTAATATTTCATGTCTATAAAATAATCTAATAAAATGTACAACAAAATATTGAGATATTAATGTGAGTAGCGATGAACTCAAACCTCTACAGTTTATGTCTGAATGTTAAAAGAACCTCGTTCTAATGTTACTGGATGATAAGATGAATTAAGCAGAAACATTTCTATTATTGATGTTGTGTTTGGTACTCACAGCTGGCAGCAGAATCACACACCAGCCAAAAGCATAAAGGCATCTCTAAAGAAACTGTGTGCACCAGATAAACTGAGGTCTGGTGGTCATTAATGTCAGATGTTGTGCAGCTGTTACGCTCCATGTTTGCATTGATACATCCTGACCTACGCCGATACAGGCAGAAGGCTTTTATTTTTAAGAATGGAGGCTGGGGCCTTTATATATGCAGTTTTTATGTCCATGTGGGTTATCTCTTGGTACTCAAGAGAGGAAGAATTTAACACCATAGGAAAAAAATGTAAAAATAAAATTGAAAAGACATTGATGAATAACATTTTGAAAATTTGGGCCTGATGTTGACATTGAAAATGATAAAGGATGAGGACAAATTTTCCAACTGTGCATTAAATAAGGTATCCCTTCACTATCACACAGTATCTAAATGATGTCAGCAAATAATTTGCATAATTTAAATCATATAGTATAAGGATTACATTGTGTAAGAGACAAAAAAAATGAGTAAAAAAACACCCTAAATGTTTAGAACTACAAAAGAACTATACTATATTAATATGTCCCAACTCCAACTCCCCTCCTTTATCTGGGCTTAGGGACTGAAGGGACCAAAAAGAGACAATCTGGATGAGTTACTTAGCTTATTTATTTATTTAGTTTTATTTTCTTCTGTTTGGTTTTGTTTTTAACCTTACGGTCCACTATAGGAGCAATGACTACTGGTGAAATTATTTTTTTGGTGGAGTACAGTATCCAATTCACTTTTCCACTGCACTATAACAACATATCACCACGAGTATACTTGTACATGCATTACTATTTTAAATCTAGAATGCACATGTGGGGTGAAAAATGACCCCACAGGTTGGTATTTTTCAAAATCTGTAAAATAAAAAGTTGTAATACTTTCTTATTCCAGGTATTCCTCATAAAACATGTTTCTGACATGAGACCATTTGCATTTTTAATTATTTTTTCATTAATTTTGAGAAATTAAAGTTTTTGTATTACTACCTCACTCTTCCACAAGTGGGTTCCAAAAATTAGCATAAGTAGTTCCTATGGAATCTTCTATGAGCCTTTAAGTCTTAACTACACTGACTGTCCCATTTAAACACTCGATGTTAACAGTCTCACCACCCAGGTCATGTTTAAACAGCAACATGTAGCCTATGTTTTATCTCCATTTATCCATTTGTCCACTTATTTTTATTGATAGATTATAATGTGTGATAAATTAGTAATCAAATGTGTATTTAGGCTAATTTGTTGTTACCTAACTGTATTGTATTTAGGTCGCTAACACAGTATAACAGTATAACAGTACTGTTCACTAACACACGCTCGCACACACTGTACTTGACCTAGCTAACTCAAAAGTAGGCTAATGCCATATTAAGCTAGGGTTTTTTATTTTTGTTTGCTTTTGTATATTATTTATATATTTCTGTGCATTTCAAGCATTGTCCTTTACATGTTTTTTTTTTTTATTAATTTATCAAAAGCAGGCATGTCCGGTGTGGCTGCAGGTTTTTGTTCCAACCAAGCAGCAGCACACCTGACTTAATTCAATTAATCAACTGATCTCAGTCTTCAGAGTCGATTGGTCAAACTGTGAACACTTGGTTGGTTGGAACAAAAAACAGCAGTCACACCAGCCCTTTGTAGAATAGTTTGGAGATGCCTGATCTAAAGTAACATGGCTGCTGGCAGTCCAGCGAGGATCCTTTGGGATCTTGCCATAAATATGATCCAGGATGGATGGGATGAAGCGCACATCAGAGGCATTAACTCAGAATGTGATATCTCAGATGGTAGAATGTTATCTCTTCAGCCTCCAGACATATGGACACACACACACACACCTGTTTTGAAGTGTATCTGACGTGATTGACGGCGCTAAAATGTGAATGAAAAGTGTACAAAAATGTACATCAAATATGAAATTACTCTTTTAGATGAATTAAATACATGATCTTAACCAAAATGAGAGAAATATCTTTAATTTATTGCAAAAACTCATTTATTTTAATTGGGGTAATTTTTAACCCCACTTGTGCAAGACCATAGGTGTTAGTAGATTGTGCATTCAAGGGTTAAAAATATGAGTTTCAATTAAAATAGAAATACACAGTATGTGTTTTCAGTTAAATATTTTTTATATTGAAATTTCAACCTTCCAAATATACAATATAACAGGGGTCGCAAATCCTGGTCCTTGAGGGCTTCTATCCTGCATGTTTTAGATATTTCCTTCTTCTAACACACCTGATTCTAATAATCAGCCTATCATTCAGGTCTGCAGAAAACTGATAATGACCGTCAGGTGTGTTGGAAAAGGGCAACATCTAAAACACGCAGGATAGTGGCCTTTGAGGACCAGGATCGGTGACTCCTGTAATATAGTATAGTAATATAGTATACTGATAACAGGACCCTCCCCAGAACTTCTGAACAAGGAGGTACACTGGCTCACCCCCCAGTGCTGCCTTTGTGTCACACTCCCCCCACCAAGTCAGCAGGCTTCATATATATATATATATATATATATATATATATATATATATATATATATATATATATGCCTTGCGTTTGGTCATGATTCACATCAGCTGGAGTTGTTTATGGTAAAGTTGATGCAGAAAACAGCCTTCTGAATACTGGCATAACTTCACTAGTTTCAACAGTAACAGCCCTTTATTTCCTAACGTCATACTTAACTGACCAATGTAATGTGAGTGTTACACTATGAAACACTGTCAGCTGATGGCATTTGCAAGAGTTTGCTAGCATGACGCCAGAGGATGCTTAGATTGTGGCAAGGAGACGCTGCACCTTTATGCTAACATCTGGGTAGAGTCTTGGAATGACACAAAGTCAGGAAACTGGTGGAGACAAATGCAGGACTCACAGACTCAGATGCAGTGTTGCAATATTTATTAATAAATATAACTACAGTAAGTAGTGAGCTATTTCCAGATCCACTGTTCATCAGGGGAAATTAATCACCAGGGAGCTCAGCAACTGGGTGATAGGTCAGAGGGTCAAAGGTCAAACAGGCAGGAGTCAAGCACAGAAAGTCCAAACATGAGCAAAAAGGAAATCTAAAAGATGTTACCAGTGTGCAGAAACAGGTCAGACCAAGGTTCTGAGGTTGATTGAGGTACCGGCAGGGATCAGATGAACTCGTGGTCTGTCAGGGACCGGCAAGATATCAAGCAACATAAAATCCACATGACAAACACAGACCAACAGGGAGTCGACAAAAACTAGAATCCAAATAACCAACACACTTCCAAAACCAGGCAGACAGAGACAAGCTAGAAACCGCTTATTTGATGTACCAGGACAGACAAACTCGCACTGAGGGGAAGAAGACACACAGCTTATATAGAGGGGAAAGCAGGTGTGACGAATGAGGGAAAATTTATTAGAATGAGACACACCTGTGACAAGAAAAAAAGCAAGACAAGGTGACATGAATCAACATGACAAAATAAAAGCCTCAAACAGTAACAAAGACAGAAAAAACAGGGAGACACACAAAAACTAGACAAAGACATGACACTGGAGACTGGAGTTATAACATGGATATTATGGACAATGCATGTAGATCTGTGGTGAAGGTAGTTTTGGTAGATTACATACAAAAAGAGAAAATCAACATAAGGGCTAAAATAAGACACTGAGATCATCTGTACTGGGAATCAACCGTCCAATCTGCCATTTCAGACAGTTCAGTTATCCACTAAACTATCAAACAACATAAGTCAAATCCCAATTCACCCCTTGGCCCTTACTCTTACACCTCCATGATGTGTAAAGGGGTAGGGTTGTCCCAATCCTAAACGACATGGAAGGGAAGGGCTACACACTGCGGGGGAGGGCTGCCTGCCCCTAAAAACAGATATTTTTCAGGAACACACAAAGGGCTACGACAAATCTCCCATAATTCTTTTGAAATCAGCAATTTGCAGGTAAACAGAGTAAGAAAGGACAGAAGAAACACACAAATGTAGGTATTTTATTTTTTAAACAACTTAATTTGATCAACAGTTTGATTCTGTTTTTGGATGACATGAAATAAAAATTTTTTAAAAATGAATATGAAAATGTAACATTGAAAGAAATTACAGATGAAATACAAGTCCACTTGTATTTTTTTTTTTAATAAATCCTCTGATCAATATGATATCAATGTTTATTCCTATAAAGGACATGAATGGTTCCTATATTCTGTGAAAGATATTGTCCTTTTCATACAGTTTAAATGACAAATAGTGTAGAGACATACTATACTTACTGTATCATCATGTTATGCCATTGTGTCCTTGAAGGGGGTTTATACATTTACATTTTCTAGCCCAGAAAGTTAGCATTCTGCTACATTTACCCCTTACACTTGTCACTGATAAAGCAATTTGAAATGTCCAAGTTATGGTAAGCTGATATCTGTCCAGGTTATGGACGTGACAATACTGAATGGTCCTGCACTGGCAACTGCAAGCTTCACTGCCTAAGTCAGACCCTGCAGGATTTCTTCCAATGCAAATTCAGCCAATCCCTGTGAATTTAGCATGATGTTACAATTTTAACCAATCACCATGACTTTCCTGCAAAATGTGACCAATCATTTGCGACGTCTTTAGAGCTGCTCCTTCTAACTTTTCCTGTTTACCTTACAGTACGAAGCAACATGTGCGGCTAGCAGTTCACATTTGCCCGATAAAATTATGCACTAGTACCAACAGGTGCTTTTGGAAGCGTATGTTTTTGCTGCATTTTTGTCATCCAGGCAATATTTTATTTTCCATATTTGAAATGTTGTCTTAATATCTCAGTGTCTTTGTTCTATTTTGTCAGAGAAACTGCCTCTATTACACAGCACACAGTACTAGTAATAATGTTTTTTTTGACTGGTTGAAACATTTATATTATGTGTTAAAACTTCAGATAGTGTTGTGACGTCATATGAACTTTAACCTTTGAACCAACAGGTGCAGTTGGAAAAAATATATAGATTTTGTAGTATTTTTGTAATACTCATAATTGTTTATTTGCCATCTCTGTAAGGTAGTTTTGAGGACCATATCCCAATGACTTTGAATACATTTTCCAGGAACTAAATATTTGAAATATTGCTTAATTTTTATTAAAAAAGGGAAATGTATCTATTTATCACAACTTTCACTTCCTCCCACAAAAAAAAAGACTAAAAAGCACTGCAACTTTCATTGCAATTTTTCAGAAAAGCTCATGCAACATCATTTTAGGATGTAACAATCCCAAAAAAGGCCCCCGAAATCCTGGAGGGACTGTTAAGTAGCTGTAGAACAGCAACGACTTGCAGCTGCATGGTGCAGGCCAGGTGAAGCTGGTGAGAAACTGGGGCAAAGGTTATAACAATGATATGTAAAAAAAAAAATACTACAATGTCATTTTGTCTCAGGTTTTGTAAGTGTTTCACATTTTGTAAACTTGGTTTGCACCTCCCAACCACCATGATATTTTTTTTCTCAACTTATTTAAATCAATCGATTTTTTTTTTTTTTTCAGCAGATAGTTGTTGACTTGGCTGTACTTTTGAGTCTTTGGTACTTGTTATTTTGAGCAGCTTGTCTCCATAGTGCAGCCATCAAAGCCAGTCATTGCCCTTTTGTACTGGTCACACACCTTCCACCTAAATCTTATCTCAATTCTAAGCACTTAATCTTTGAGTTTTTATACTGTATTACTCATTTGGATTTATTGATGTAATAAAAGCCGATCTGTGCAAAGATTAAACTAATTACTGGCTGCTGGTGTGTATGTTTGTGTGGGTGCGTTCGGGGAAGGGTCACATGGATTTGCCCTCGCCTATTTCTTCTCGTACAGCCCACTGGAGTGCTGCTATGATGAACGCTGGTCCAGTTCATTTTCAAATATAATATGTTTTATGAAGTTCGGCGTGCTGCCACAAAGTCGTAAATCTGTACCCTGGCTTTCTCTCCAGTGTCAGCGGCAGAGGGTTTCTGTATAATTTGCAGTCCATTTAATAGCACATTAACATTTAGCAGGCACAGTTCTCCGTCGAACTATGTCATGGTGCCAGTACAGCAGCCTGTGCTCGCCTCAAATTCTCTTAACATAACATCCACAACAGGACGCAGACCACTGTTGACATCCAGATTGCAAACAACGCAGTTCACTATAAAAATTTATGGTGCATTTTATTCAAGTGCTTTTATGCTTAATCATTTCTTTAATAAATGTTGATACAGTACATTTTGTTTGTAATCTTAACATCAACACCTCACATTCATGCTTTGAGATTTATCTTTACAGGCAGTCAAATTAAATTACCTTATAAACAAGTGGTTTTGAAGTATAGACAATAAATGTTTTACTTTTACTGTGTAGATAAGAAAACACAGACAACATGAACTCCTTTCAGTGTTAGGAGATGCTAATGACATTATCAATGGTGTTTCAGTTTGTCTAGTTCAGTTTATCTATCAAAGTGTAGCTTTATTTGACTTTGTTCATTAACTTTATACAATTTTGAGAGATAAAGTCTAGTATTAATCTGTAAGCAGAAAAACAGTTCTTGTCACAATTTTCAAATGACATTTTGTCTTTACCCAAGTAATTCATTATCATCTTAAATAATCATATTATCTCTATTTTGCATTTTTCAGTGAATAATGTGTTTTATTTTATTTAATTCCCGGATCAAATATATGTTCATTAAAGCTTTGAGTTAATTCAAAGATTCATCATTCATTATTATCTTCATTTGCCAGACTCAAGGTCCAAAATCATGGACTGCACATGCCAAACAAGAAGAACAAGCACAATAAAAAAATAAAAAATCATTAGTCACTCAACCAATCAAAACAGACACCAAACAAAAGAAATAACTGTGGAATGTAGGTGACCCATCAGTGTCTAAAAGGAGCGTGGAAAAGTGGTTTTCAGCAGAATGACACCTTTAAACAGTTCTCATCTGGTTTTAATATAAGTTTTATGCACTTTTATGTAGTTATTTTATGAGTATGTACAGAGTTACAATTATTTTTACACAGTTCTTTTTGTCTTGTGTTCTTCATTTATTACCCTGCCCCCTGAAGGGGAGAGGGGTATTGGTTTTGGTTCAGTTTGTGTGTTGTTTGTTTTCTCAGCAGTTTTACACAAAAACTACTGGACCAATTGCCATGAAATTTGATGGAAATGCAGGAGGTGGTCCAGAATACATCAAATTAAATTTTAGTGAATGTACGTCAAAGTCACAGTTACCAAATATGTGTTTTCACAATGATCAGAGATAGGGCCAATCTGATGAAATGTGTGCAAGGGGGCGGGGTTTGTTGTACCTGGCACCACTTCGTTTGATCTGATTTTGGGAGGGACTGCACAAAAGTTCCTTAGTGTCCTGCACAAGTGGCAAATAAACTTGTATTCTATTCTATTCTATTCTATTCTATTCTATTCTATTCTATTCTATTCTATTCTGCTGCTTCTGTCTTCCCCAGGTCACTTGCACTCTGTGTTTAAAATCAATCACTTTTGAATTGTATTTTGTTCTAATCAACACTATCCTACACAAACGCCCTGAGCAGAATTTTCTAAACAAATAAATAAATAAATCACAGCATACAATTTCACTTCTTTTGCACTAGAGCTAATTATGTTAGAACATTGTTTTCTCTGTGATTTTTGTGCAACACATGCATATTTCTACAATAACATGTTTTGTGATATTGTGACTTGAGGTCAGCATTCGAGAACTGTTTGCTGACTTTGCTTCATAAAAATAACATCTCGTATGCAAAACAGGAGGGGGTTGTGGGGGATTGCGAGCACTTAGAACACACATAGAATAAAGATGGAATGTGCTGGTGGTGTATGAAGTAAACACTGGAGACTGAGGACCAAGACTTGTTTTACTTTGGAACACATCCCAACTTAAATACAAGGATATGAGCAATTTATTTTTACTCATTGTTTGTTTGTTTATTGCATTTTGCTGCCAGACCACTGAATTTGTCCCTTGGGAGATTAATGTACTGAACTGGAAATTTCATCAAAATCCATCCATACGTTTTTGAATTATCTTGTACATAAACAAACAAACATCCAAACCAATGAACGCTGGCAAAAACATAACATAAATTAAAAAAAATATATATATATATATATAAAATCTCTCATGTAAACAGGCCCAGTGTGATTTTTACTTGTGACAAACTCATCATGGGGACCAGACTGGAACCATTGACAGGACAGGATTGGTCCTCAGGCCTTATGTTTTGACACCTCTGATACAGACATTTTCTGACTTTTTGTCCTGGTCTCTTCTGAGTGATGCTACATGTTATTTGTGTTGAACCTGGTGTCATGTGCGTCACTGTAAATGTCTGTGTGAAACAATAGGAGATACAATGTTTAGAAACATTGAAAATATGGAAATGAAAAATGGATTCAGGAAAATTTGTAAGATTTTATTATTATTATTTTTTTTTATTATTATTATTATTATCATTATTATTAATGTAATTCCATTTTATTCATAGTGCCCCAAATCACAACATCATCTCGAAGGCCTTTACAGAGTTGATTGGAGCGAACAATCACAGAATTTTTTTTAATCCAGTAAATTCATAGTTTCAGTTCTACACATGACCCTTTAAGAGAAAAGCAGGATCAGCTCAACATGATACTGAATAGAGGTTGACTAGTATACATAGTAGTAATATATCATAGTATAAATAGAATAGTTAACTATGCTACAGTTAACTATAAAATAATGCAATGTATGAAGTAAAATTAAAGTTACTTCCTGTTTGTGTATAAAAGTTTTTCTCACCACACAAGTCTAAATATGATTTATGAGATGTTTGTATATTTCTTGTTGAAAAAAAGTTAGAAAAGAGACTAACAGAAGATATATATCTGTATCTGTTGTTGGAGTTATGAATGTGTGGTTAATTTTTGGCTTTTTAAAAGAAAATGTATGTTGGGCAATTTTTTGAAGGTTACAGAACTGAGTATTTATAGATTATTATGAAAGTATTTTATTGATACAACCTATTTTGATCTGTATGTAGAACCTGAAATAAAATTAGCAGTTAGTATATGTATTTTCATTTCATAAATTAATCCCAGAGGCCAGATTTGGCCCGCGGGCTGCATATTTGACAACCTTGTATTAGTGTTGCTTTAAATCTTTTGACATTCATAAGGTCACTGGTGACCCATTAGGGTTGGAATTACATTCCAGTTGATGTAGTTTAGCTTTTGTTTCAGCTACATAATAATCTTGGTAAGTGGAAGACGTTCCCTTTAAATGAATTTTAATATAGATCACTCAGACACAGGCATTGTTATGCCTTTAGGATTCCAATAAAAGAGTGGATGGTAAAGTTCAGCTCAAAACATATGAGTCTATAGTGAGCAACTGCAGTGACCTTAAAGTCATTCGACACTAATTTTGACATTTTGTGACCAGATGTCTTTAATTATATTCATTGATAAGATAAATATATTCAGACATCATTATTATAACACTAATGTAAAAATGTACCTTAAATACAATATATTTTATGAGGTCAGAGGTGTAGCTGATGGTATATAATGTGCTGTATATAGGTTGCCATGACAACAGAAAGTAAAATTTTTCTTTCATGGGTTCTGTTTAGTAATTACTGTTTGGGATGATTGGTGGCATTGTATAGTATTTGAAATTATATTATATTATATTTGTAAACGTATTTGTTTAAAGAAAAACACATTATTATAATTATTTGCCTGTTGGCATGACCCGGATGTACTTGTGATGAGCAGAGGAAAATAATATATTAGCAGGAAAAAAAGTGATGAGGCATACGGGAAACAAGATTTTTTTTGCTAGGATGGGGACAGATTGATTTAAATATACAACTAATTTCATTGGTTGCCCAACTCAATAGACTCGTGCAGCATCACTGACTGGAGCCTAACATCAGATTAGCTAGCTAGCTAAAGTAATACAGAAGATTTAGCTATTTCATTTAGCAATATGTTTTATTTATCATGCCAACACTGCTGCCAGCCGGGAAAGGGAGAAGTAGAAGCAGGGACAGGAGAATATTCACTTTTGGAAGTCAGTTAGAATGAATGAAGTTTAAAGCAAACTTGATTAATATTGTGCCCGTCTCAGGCAGCAGCCACAGAACGCTTCACAACAGAAAGAGTAAACTACACAACATTGTAGCCTACATAAAAACATCATGCACTGATGGATAAATAAAGACTGAAATTAGTAACAAAAGTGGGGCCCGAATCTAGGCATGGGCAAGGGGGGCAATGTCCCAGTAAATGTCATGGCTGCCCCCCCCCCAACAAGATGGCATCAAAAAAGAAAACAAAATCATACCATGAAAGAAAAAGTTTTTTCTCTCCCCCATACACACTTCCAAAATAACTCCATATGATCCACCCCAAACAACAAAGAAAAGAAAAACAAACAAAAAACACACATTGCTCCACACAACTATCACAGCCCGCAGAACTTTGGCAAGACTGCACGGGCATTCAGTCCTGGTATTGTGGAAGAGCATGGCTGGGATACTTAGTAAAGGTAGATGCATTCCTTTGTTTACCTTGTTCCAAATTTGGAGGAATTAATGATTGAGGTTTGGTTTTTACCAAACATGGGTTCGAAAACTGCATTGGAGAAAGACAAGAGATTCACAAAACATGAATCTAGTCAATGCCACATGAAAAACACCAAAGCCTGGTGTGAAATGACTCAAAGGAAAACCACAAAGCAACCATTTAAAATCTCCTTGGCTCCACCCAAATTGAAAAAAATAATACATATTACATAAAAATTATGGGAGATGTGGTTCAGTTCCTTACTTTTAATGAACTGCCAGTTTGTGGTAGCCTTTTGTGATGGCCAAGGTGTTGGCCTTAGGTTGAATGGGACTGCTCCTTGTTTGTTTCTGGTTGCAGGTGGCTGGGTGATTAGTCCAAAGCAGATTCACCTGTGGCTCATCATCAGCTCCACCTGCTCCACCTCCAGGGCGGCTGTGGCTCAGCTGGTAGAGTGGGTCGTCCCATGATAGAAGGGTTGGCGGTTCGCGTCCTGGCTCTGGCTGTCCACATGTCGAAGTGTCCTTGGGCAAGACACTGAACCCTAAGTTGCTCCCAGTAGGGTCAGGGTCTTGGCAGCAGCCGTCTACTGGTGTATGAGTGTGTGAATGGGTTTCTGTGAAGCGCTTTGTGACCCATGTCTGTGAAAAGCACTATACAAATAAAGATTACTTACTTACACCTTTGCCCTTTAAAAAGGGCTTCATTGCTGCTCTCTATTCCTGTCTTGGCCTCCATGCAGATTTCCTTTTAGTTTAGTTTGATGTTTAGTTTGATTCACATCCACTCACAACACCATTGCATGCATGCTGACTTACACATCCACATTCTTTTTGAGAACACAGAATCACAGGATGATAAACATAATTTTTCAGCACGGCTGTTCTTAAAAATGGTAGAGTACACACTGAACAAGGACACAACACTTTATGAAATAAACAAAGCCATCTCCCAAAATGCAAATAGACATCACATCATATCCGGAATTAAATTATTGACACTAGCTAAAATGGTATTAAATTAGATAAATAAATCTGGCAAAACAGATTATCCTTGTTATTGAATGAACAGTGGTAGAACTAGGGACAGATGCAATGTAGAAGGTCTCTCTGTCATGATTTGTTTTGTCTGTAATGGCATTCCAGAGAAAAACACATGGGCCTACAAGTTGTGGCCACCTTAGCCTTTATGCCATGATGCCCTGATCAGGCTATGCCCAGTTGCAGCCAAGATGGCCACAACACGTAGGCCAATGTGTTTTAACAGAATTGTCATGTTATATTCAAGGCTTTCTTATATTTTTCAAATCTCAGAGTGCCTTTGCTCCTTCCTTCTCTTCTGGACTTTGACTTCATCCAGTACAGATGAGTGTCTGAATAACATTATTTGCACAAACTCCTGAGCTCTCTTAGCCCCTTTTGTGTCTTCTGAAAACTATCACAATATTATAAAGCTAACAGCCTCAAGTCCAAAGAAAAGTTTATGCATGCTCTGCTGTACCTTTTATACGATTAACAGAGGAAGAAAGTGAATTTGATGCTGTAGCAGAAAGGGGAAAATTACACATGTTCCTTGATAATGAATATGCCAGATCAATATATGGATCTACTGACTCCACAGTAGCTGTACGCAGCCCTTATTCTGATCCTCTCTGAGTCACCTAGTATAACAAACAAGAGAGCAGAGACAGCTGCAACTAGCTGCAAAGAAAGTGGAGATACAAATGGAGGAATCTATTGAAGCACAAGCGTCAACAACTCAACAAACTTGAAAACCAAAGAGACATTGACGTAATCCATGCAATACTCAATGTCTATTCTGAAGAGGAGATTAAAGAGATAAGTGGGAAATGTGCACACAGTAAACTAAGTCATACCATATCCACCTCATACATTGAATACAATGATGAACCCATCACATCAAGAATCAATAGCTCTCACTCGGTTACCTGCTCCAGAGCATACTGTGTTTTACAGTGACCCTTTGTAGTTTTTATCATAGAAAGGTGATGCTTGAATCCTGTAGATAGTCTATTTTATCTGCAAAAATATGCAGCGGGAGAGGCTAAATCTACTCTTCAAGGAAGCTTCTATCGTAAAGACAAAGAAGCCTGTAAACAAGCATGGGATAGGCTTAATACGAGATATGGACATTCATTTGTGGGGCAACACACTTTCAGAGAAAAAATTTAAAAATGGCCAAAAATTGTTGGCCACGAGTATGTCAACTTAAGAGAATTCAGTGATTTTCTGCAAACATAGCAATGCAATGCCAAACATAAAGGTCCTACAAGTGTTAAATGATGGTGAGGAGAACCAGAAGCTACTGGTCAAACTTCCCGATTGCATAACATCCAGGTTGAATCACTATCTAACAAAACAGTTGGATGAAAGTGAGGACTAGAAATCTCAGTGAGGAGAAACAAAACGCACAAAAGCAAATGCATTTCTTACCAATGTAAGACCTTCAGACACCTCAACCCTCATAACTAAACCCAACGTAGAAGAAACCAAGCCAAGAGACATTGATAAGCAAAATAAAAAAGAGATATACCACCATAAAACTCGAGAACAATCAAGTGTATTTGCTGTGGAGAAAATTACACCATACACAAGTGTTCAAAGCCAACAGAAATGTCTTCTGATAATAAGAAAAATGATGTTCATGAAAGCAAACTGTGTTTCACATACTTGAGGAAAGGTCATAACTCTAAAGAAATAGAAATAGACCCACATGCAGCATATGTAAAAAGAACCACCCAACTCTTCATGAAGACTCCAGCAAATAAACCTGCACAAGGCATAACAGAAGTAAACGTCCTCACTCTCTTGTTCACTGGAAGGAGGTGAAATGGGAACGACTCAATGATTGTGCCAATGTGGATATCAGCAACTATTTCTCCTAACACTGAAGCCTTAGTCTATGCTCTATTAGATACACAAAGTACCCACATGTTTGTTGACCAGGAAGGGTGTGAAAAACATAGCCAGTAAAAGTAACCCTTACAACCATGGTCAAAAGGGACACTATAGTCCCATTTTCACTATGTTGTTTTGTACGGTACAGTTCAGAATGGTACACTTATTTCCATTACGACAAAAGCGTACTGGTCCCATGGTACCTGCTACTATTTTAGTCACCCTTTTGCTTGGGGTGCCAAGCGTACTGTACCATTTCCATTTGGGAGGAGCCAAGCACTGCCAGACGGTGATTGGTTGACAAAAAGCGTTGCCACACAGCGTGGTGTAATTTTAAGAACAAACTGCACCATTACAATCAATACATACAAGTTTTATTGTGCATTATTGGTGAGGAAGTGGTGGAGAGGAAGTTGGACGGGGCTGTTCGCAATGAAAAAGTGTTCCAGCTGATTTTGGCTAAAATGGCAGAGAGGGGCTTCATTCGATTGGCGGCCCAGTCCCGATTTAAAATGAAAAAAATGTGTGGTGATTATTTGCGGGTGAAGGACCATAACAGAATCAAAAAGTCATAATCTGCCATCGCTCTGTGTTTTTCCTCTGCTTCGACAGTCTGTTTTGTTTATATTTCCTGCTCGTGTCAAGTGGCGCGGCTCATGTGACATCATATCTTAACGTAAAAAGACCCACAAAACAGCACGCCTCCTTCTGAAGGTCTCCCTAGACAATGGAAATGCCAGTTATCCAAAAGAGAGCTGTACCGTACCTGACCAGATCTGTCTCATACTGCATAGTGGAAACAAGACTTATTGTGAAGAGTCAAAGAGCACAAGGACTTAGTCAGAGGATTCTTCTCCAATACCTGTACTGACCTACCTCCCCTTTACACAAAAGACGTTATTCCACACTAGCACACACACACCTTCCTACCTGTAAAACAACCAGCAAATGGAAACATCTTGCAAACATTGCTCAAGAGATTCTCCCTTTAATGGACTGTGCAGTTGGATGGTTGATAGGGTATAACTGTTCCAGAGCCTTCACTCCCAGAGAAATCATCACTGGAGATGACAATGAGGCTTATATTGTTAGGGCAGACCTAGGCTAGAGCATTGTAAGAGGGGCACCACAGTTTTTAAATTCAAGGCATGTAACTGGGTTATGTCATCATGTGACTGTGAAAGAGATACCTCCCATAATACCATCTGCCATCATTAAGGTACTTGAGTCAGTTTTTCAGATACCAAACCAAGTCACAATAAGGATATCCACTTCTTCCAAATCCTAAGAATTTATGAAAATGAGCATGGTCATCTTGAAATGCCTTTGCCATTTGAATCATGCCCCAGCTTTCAAACAACAAAATTATGGCTGTAGTCCATTTGAAGCACCTCAAAAGGAAACTGGACGGAAATCATAAGATCATGGAAGAGTCCTCAGAAATGGTGAAGCTGAAAAAGCAGATTCACAGCCTAAAACAGAAAATGTGTGGTACATTGTGTGTGGCGTTGTGTGGCTCTGCAAGGTTTGAAGGGGCAGCTTTAAATGACCATTTGACAACAGTCTGATGTCGCAAATGGGCTGACAGGAGTTTTATGCCACTTCCGTAAACGCCCTATTGCTTTTATGTGTGACGTGGAGATGATGTTTCATAGGTTCCACATCAGCTCGGAGGACAGAGACAATTTGAATTTACTCTGGTGGGAAAATGGGAACACAAATTGACAGCCCACAGAATACCGCATGTCGGTCCACCTCTTCAGGACATCATCTTCCCCAGGCTGTGCTAATTATTGTATGAAACATCTGGCTAATGAAAATGACAAAGTGTACCAACGAGCTGCTAACTTTGTCAAAAAGCATTTTTACACATAGAATCTGTTGGAGAGGCAATTAAGCTTGTACAACAGACTCAAGCTTTATGTACTAGTAGAGATGGTATTTTTGGCTTTTTTGGGGGACCCGGATCTTTATGGCTCATTCCTTTCAAAGAGCTGATCAAAAAATTTGCTATTCGGCCCTTTTCTTTTAAAGAGTTTTATGATTAAACTGGGTCACCAGCATTTTTCCTTGGTTTCCCCCTCTTTGTTAAAGTGGATCCAGACACTACTCCTTTTTCTTTGGCCCTGACTCATTTTAAATTCTAAATATTTCTTTCAATGTCTGAACAAACAAAAGCACTGGAAAGTTGTTTGATTCAACTAAATGACTTTTGATCTTCCCACTGTTGACAGATGCAGAACCCCCTCCTACTATTGGACCATTGCTGCGCTGTGATTGGTCAATCAACATTCTAGGGCGGGGAATACTCACATGTAAAGAAGCATGTACTTTTACACGCTAGTATTCCCCACCCTGGAATGTTGATTGACCAATCACTCAATCTCAATCATTCATTTTAAACACCCGTTCAAAAGAATCGGTTCGTTCACGAACGTCACAACACTATTATGTACCAAAGGAAAAGTGCACCTTCACAAGTCTCTTTCCAACAGCAGAGATGTTCTAGACTCTATTGATGCAACAGAACATACAGTCGAGGTAAAGGACGTTGACCTCAAGTACAATGATCTTCCAGTACAACGGGTTCTTGGCATGAAATGGAATGTGGAAAATGACTACTTCTTCTTCCAGGTAACACTTAATGACAAACCACTGACACACTGTGGTGTTCTCTTTGTTTTAGCATCTCTCTACAATCCCTTAGGGTTCCCATCCCCTTTCATTTTAGAAGGAAAGAGTGTGTTGCAAGAAATGTGTCAGAAAGTTGTTGGGTGGTATGATCTGATACCTACTGAACTGAAGCTAAGGTAGGAGAGTTGGTTGAAGGATCCCCAGGTGCTTTGAGCCTGCAAACTTTAAAGTCTTGAGAGATGAACTTCATCACTTCTCTGCAAGCAGTCAATGATATGGCCAGTGCTCATACATCAGATTGGTGAGCGAACACAAAGTACAATGCACCTTAGTCATGGACAAAGCAACGGTTGCACCAACTAGAATAGTCACCATTCCAAGGCTAGAAGTGACAGCCACCGTAACCACAGCTGCTGTGAGCTGCATCCTATAAAAGACAGCGAGAGCTCAAAGTCGACCAATAATACTCTTGGAGAGGTTCACAAGTAGTTCTAGGTTATATTAACAATGTTGCCAAAAAATGTCATGTTTTTGTAGCTGATCGTATCCAGAGAATTTGTCATCCTACAAACCCTGAGCAATGGCACTACATTGACACATCAGAAAATCCAGCAGACCATGCTTCATGTGGCTTAAATGTAGCTGACCTCATCAATTCAAACTGGCTCACAGGTCCCAAAATCTTATGGGAAAGAGAGGTAGTAACAGGGCAAAACATGCTCGAGTTATTGGTGGGAGACCCAGAGGTGATGGCTATACAAGTACTGGATACTGAGGCTACACAACAATGTGACACAACACATTGGTTGTGGTTCTCAAAATGGACTACTGCAGTTAATGTTGTTGCACACATTCAACGAATGGCTAAGAGAATAAAGACATTAGAGAATCCAGATGTGGAACAAAGGAGACAAGCCACATTAACCCTTGTCAAACTGGCACAACAGAATACCTTTCAGGAAGAGCTAAACACACTTGAACAGAAAGCAGGAAAGTTGGCCTGTAATAACAGACTTTATCTACTCCATCCATTCCTCCAGGATGGTATAATGACAGTTGGAAGTAGGCTGAGAAAGGCATCCAGGATGTGACGATGGGATGGTTAGAAAAGTGACGCTACAAATGGCAGACGGGAAACTGGGAAAGACAGGTGGATACCTACATAAGCTATCCATTAAGTGTATAATCCATGTTATTGTACTGTTAATGCAGCTAAAGAGCCATACTGTTCATTTTCTAAATGTGTATGGTTAAAATTAATTACTTATTTTTTAAATCACCATTGATTTATTTGTATGAAGAGTAACGTGTAACATTGTATTTTGGTGAGAGTGTAGCCGGCACTATAATGTGCTGTATATAGATTGCCATGACAACAGAAAGTATGATTTTATTTTCAGTTTATTAATTACTGTTTAGGGTGGTGGGTGACACAGTATTGTAATTTGAAATTATATTTTATTTGTAAACTTATCTCTTTAAAGAAAGAAACACGTCTGTCTATAATTCAGCAAATCTCTGTAGTGTGTTCTGTTTGTCTGGAATGCCTAACACCTGCACAACTCCACCAAATGATCCGAAAATTGGAGGATGACTTTCCAGTACTATGGCGGATTGCAGTGCAAAGTTTCACACCATTGCGACATACAACAACAAAGACATTAAATTTCATTGCTCTAACTTTGCGGATCTGAGCATTACCAAGTCCTGTCCCCTGTTTTGGCTACAGCTGAACCATAGTGCATTACTAATGACAACTTTCACAAGGTCTCTCCATCACTCCAAGAAATTATTTGTTGGTTTAACAAAAACATTTTGGAATGTGTTTGCATCTAATTACATTACGCTAATTAAGCAAGAAATGGTTTTGTTGAAAATGTTATGTTTCCATGTTTTGATTGTCCAACACAACTAATTAACATTGCTATTCAGACAAGACTTACCATATGAAAATCAACTCAATTCCCACACACCTTTTTCATTGTTGTCATCAGTTTATAACAAGTTGGAAAACACCTGAAGGCTCAGTCATCTGACTAGATATTTTCCCATTTCTCATTGTACCGTTCCTTAAAATTCAGAGAATACTTTATGTGCTTCATGCAGCTTTTGCTGCATCTGCTGCTTCCCCTCCCATACAAAGTCAATTACTTGCCCCACTTTCCATGCCTTTACCATGGCCAGTCTGCTCCTAAAGTAAGGCTTTCAGATCAGACCCTAAAATAGGTTTCATTTCAGTTCCAGCAAGATCAGTAAAACTCACACATGACAAATGAAATAATTAGTTTTTATTCTTTTTTCCATTGCACATACAACTATGGCAAAAATGCAAACATTATCAAGACACTGACAAACATACTAAACAAAAACATGTGGAAGTTCAAGCAGTCAGAATTTTAAAATAAAAATAACTGCAAAAACCATGACACAATAAGGGAACCTCTTCAAGTGCTTTCAAATTTTCAAAAAAAGTTTCAGCCAAAATTCCTAAAAGCAACTAAAGCTGTTTGTAACATTTTACATCTCTGGGTATGCAATTTACAAAAAAAAATAACTGTATGTGCCAAAGTCTGTAATTGCATGTTTGACAACAGCTGTCCATCAAGACCCAATATGATAACGGTAATTATACCCCCCCACATGGACCATAAGCAAGCTGAAGCACATACTCCACGTACTTGAAGCAAAAGATACAGAACACATGTGAAAAGTTTAGCTTTCTAAAACTTGACAATGATGAGCATCACTGAAAAAAGAGTGTATCATAAAAATGAAGATGTCTTCAACTATGGAGCAAAAAATCTGAACTCATCTTAACTATAAATGTTGGTATGTAAACTTACGTGACATCCATGGGATAATACAACTATACATCCTACAAAATGTGAACGTGCAAGTTGGGTTTTCAGCACCTGCATTTTCTTGGACAATTTCTGCCCATCTAGCCCCATGATGAGTTTGTGCAGTGCTTCGAAAGTGTATCTCCACTCAGGGGAGTAACTGACATTAGGTACATAAACCAAAGCAAACATTGCAATGGCCACTGGTACATTACCAAGTTCATTCAGGACTTCAACCCCCTCCAAAATTATGAGCACATCCTCCTGGCCATCATCAACCTCTGCACCTTCCTTGCGGATCACGAGTACATTGAAGACTGTCTCCGTTTCATCTGGACCATCTACATAGATGTTGTAGTTCTGGAAAAAAGTAAATGAACCCACAAATAAAGCTGTAAGCAGCATTAATGGGTCCTTGTACCTACACCCCATCCCAACACACCCAGATATGTGAAATGGTGATTTGATGTAGTGCTTCCTACAAATGTGGAGTTCATGTAATGCTTCAAGGTATGGGAAGGAGGTTGACTTGTGGCCTTACATTGCAGGCTTATGCAACTGAATGGGAGATCAAACAGTTGTTCAATTATTTCACTTCCTTTTAGATGTGGCTATGTCGCTATTGCTAGCTTTTTGTAAGTGTTAATGAGACACAATCCTAATCTTTGTTTAGAATCCTTTTGCCTTGATCACTGCCATGATGCACCTTTGCATTCAGATTCATAATTTATTGTCCCGGAGGGTAAATTTGTTTTCCCAATTCTGTTCCATAACAAGGAACAGACTGAAGTGTCGCAGCAAGAGCATGCGCCACGTCACAAATTCCATGAAGACATTAAAGGAAAAGCTAGCAGTGCATGTACTTTGAAGCCCTAATTAACACACATACAGATGACATTACTCAAGGTCATTGAGCTGAGATTTTTTTTGATAACACAGTATGAACACATGTGATATAAACAAAGATACGTTGCAAAACAAAGATAAGTTGCAAAATTGTCATTGGCAGTGGCAGTTGCAAAATTGCACTGCCATTGACATCAATGACAGTGGCAGTGAATTAGAGTTACAGAGGCCCAAATTGCCTGCAAGCTTTGCCATTTGCAGTTCTTTGTTTTGTTTGTTTTTGGGTCTAGACACCCTGGTTTTCCAAATTAACAAGCAGCGTTTGGTTGCAGTCAAGTCGTATTTATTTTTCAGTCAATTGTCCCTGAAATTCCTCTTGGTAATATCCAATAAATTGTTATTGGGGCTTTAGGTCTGGTGAATTTAGAATAATCATACTACAAATGCACCAAAATGTGGTATGGAAATCTATTTGTTATAATCAAGAGGCAAATGAGAGTCACCAGATCCAAAAACATACCGTAGGATACTGACGACGTTGTACGTCACCTTCATGGAAATTCAGATAATAAAGCATATTTACCAGGTTATTGTAATGTTTGTCTCAAACGACTCGACCGACCGCAACCCAAATATCATTACAATTGCGGGTGACTGCGAGCACACGCCCACTTCGGGTCTGCCCGTGCATCACTGATTCACACTCAGTGTTGCACCCCAACTTGACGGGCTTGTATAACTGAAGTATGATTAACTTGGAATGGCATTGCACTTTTTTGTGTTCCCTTAGTTTTTAACAACTTAACAACTAAAGTTTAATTACATACCAGGTGTTCCTTCACCACTTTGTCCGGCTCTTCATTAAGGTCACCCATCAGCGGCTTGAGGATGCACTCTCTTTTCACATCTATGTTGTCAATCTGAGGACCAAACAATATTAGCCAGGGAACAAAAACATGCGGAAAACCATTTTAACTGACATAGATACCAAGTGTTGCACATGGACTGCCACAATAAAAAAAGGACACATCTAATCCATCTAGTACAGTAGGTATACCACCAATACATAATGCATGGAATATAACATGGCTTATAGTTCCTGACTGTAATCTAGAATAAGTAAGAAAAAACTGAATTCTGGCCAATTAACCGCTAACCTGTTTGGCCAGCTAAGCTTTAACTAGCTCATGTAACAAAGGCAAGGCTGGCTATTCACACAGGACTAAGAACTCAGACATTCTCCGTACTTATTCAGAATTACCAGTGGTCCATAGGTAACTTGTCCAGTGCCAAAAGTGCATTAGTCAAAAACACAACTGTGCTACACGTTGCCACAACTTCAGTCCCCCCAGGAATTCATAAATAATTTTGTCACTGTTGCAGCAACAGCAAGTCTGGTTGCGACCAGAGCTATTATTACGGCACATTCACACAAGTTAAGCTAGGTCCATAATTTACTGAATTGAGAGGCAGGTAGTCTGATTCAACTTCAATTTAAAGTGTGCCAATCTTAATGACTCTAGGCTACATTACTATCTGGCTCATCCACCATTCAGCTTCATCATTTCAATTTTAGACCCTATTAATGTTTGGTTAGTTTGTTGTTAGCTGTCGTTTAGTAGATGAGCGCACATTGACCAGACATTTTGTCATGATGATTGAGGTGAAAGGAAAGGAAAGGACTAAGATGCCTGGTGCTGAGGGGAGTACAGATTTAATAAAAACAGAAGCAAAATGCAACATAGACAGAAAATAAAACCTGGGTGTTGATCAGCCAGAGTCCATGGTGGTGAATGGAATGAATGAATGAATGAATGAATGAATGAATGAATGAATGAATGAATGTCCAGGTTATGGAGACAAGAAAAATGGCAGAGTGTTCATGTTATGGAGATGACAAACTGAATAGTCTCGCACCAGCAACTGCATGTCTCACATTACTGATCTGCAACTGCAGATCAGTAATGACTTGCAGCTGCGCGGTGCGGGCCAGGTGTGACTGGAGTGTAACTGGGGGAAAGGTGACAGAAGAGGTGAGGATCTAGGGGAAAGGTGGTGACACATTTTCTACAGCCTCTGCCCTAGTTATTATAATTGTTTGACCGTTGGCATGACCTGGAAGTGCTTGTGATGAGCAGCCGAAAATAATATATTAGTGGGAAAAGAAAGGGATGAGGCGTACGGAAAGCAGTGGTAGGAAAAGTTACAGTGAAATATAAAATTGACAGAAAACAAAGAGTCCAATTTTACTCTTGGTCTGATAGGCTCACACTGTAAAATATTTTTTGTTATGATATTGTACCTTGTGATCTTCTGAAAAATATGATATATGGGTGATAACCACAGCATTTTGTTTGTTATTTTAATTTTCATGGTGATCCATGGTAATAAGACAGAACAAACATCTGTGGACATCAGTAAAGAACATGACGTCCTCTTTGATCAGACCAATTAATAGGGGAAGGTTCAGAAAAGTAGAGTATGTTTAGATTTTAAGTTTTACAACACTTTGTTTTTCACATATCTTTTGTTTCTTACATGTAAAGCATCATTAACTTTTGATGTCAACACGATGGAAGTTGATTGGTTATCAACAAATCCTGATGTTTTTGGAACATAAAGATAATTCCAGTGAAGACACCTGTCAATTTGAATGAAAAACACATTTTACAAAATGACTAATCAAACTACACAGGGCACTCACAGAAGTATATACATTTATTTAATCCAACTGCAATACTGCACATGCTTAAAAAAAGTAAAGGTCTTTATAGACGCTTTATAGAAAAACATCAAATATATAATGAAATATATATGTGGAAAAAAAGAGTGCAGTTTATCTGTGTCTTGTTTCATAAATAGGAAAAAGGTTAAAGGTGTCATTCCACTGAAAACCACTTTTCCATGCTCCTTTTGAAATCTGATGGGTCACCCCGACTTACCAACACATGCTGTTTTTGCTCTGTGGTGTGTCACCTCCACTGGCTGTATTTACCATTCATAGAAAACAACACAGAGAAACAAGCAACTCAGAAAAGCCTGTCCACTACACGTCACGAGGACATTGGCGTCACCCACGTGGAGTTAAGCCCATCCCCCATTGCAGTGAATCTGAAGTAGCATTAGCATTAGCATCTACAAGAGAAGACACAGTGGCTGCTGCACAAACTTGAAAAAATGGCGTAGCAAACGGGTTCATGTGCTCTCTATGGAAACACAGTCGTTTTTTTTCCCTGCATGTTTTCAAAACAAGCGGCAGCACAAAACCTAGCTGTATGCTAAAACACAAGAGAAGGCGGCGCCACAGTAGCTGCTGCACAAACTTGAAAAAATGGCAGCTCAAACCTAGCTGGATGCTACTCTGGTAAACACACATAGAGAGTGAGAAGGGAGGGGGGAGTGTTAATTCACGCATTCTGAGCCAATCTGAGACGCCTCATCACCGCGTCATGGATATGAATGAGGAAGTATCAATAAACTCTGTTGTTCCACCTCAAGTCATTTTTCTACCATGAAAAAATAGCTGGAAACAAAGCAATCCAGATGTTTTTTAAATAGAACCGACACACAGAGTATTCAATAACAATGGAGAACACAGTAATATTAATGAAATAACCATGGAATGACTCCTTTAAAGGAATGTGTGATGTAATGCCATCAGTGTGATGTTTATTTCAAAATAATAGACTTTTCCCTACACAAGGGTAAGATTCATTATGTGTTTCATGCTATTTATGTGTCATGTTTTGCAATTTAACCCTTTGACACATACTGGTCACTCCAGTGGACAGTTCTTCTACAGTTGTTCTCTTGTATATTCATGGGTTTAGTTGTTTTAGTTCCATATCAGTCAGTTCATATCATTACTGTAACTGGTCTGTTCTTAATATCTGATCTGCACTAACATGTTTACCTGTAAATCAATTACTTGTTGTTGTTATTCTGTAATTAACAGTCTCTTGTTAAATAAAAACTGCATTAAATTATTTGTATTTCATCGTGTTCTGATATTGCGTTTTAAATACATGTTTCTTTGCTTCAAAATTTAAACACATCTTGTCCAGCTGAGTGGACATTTTTGTATCTCCATAAAAAAATAGTTTCATTAAAATATTTCAATCACATTTATTTTTTCAGGTCTAAAGAGGAATTAGGAAAAAATCTTGACAGGCTCGCTTCATGCAGCAAAGGGTTAAATAAGTAAAAATACATCATTTAATTAGTGAATATGCAAACGGTATGTGTTGTGATGCTTGGAATTGTATACTGGAATAAACAAACAAACAAATATATTACAACAACACAGACACAAAATGGCTAGATTCTTGAAATGTCAATAAATTTCATATCTCAAGTATATTTCGGTTAAAACAAGAGGAAATCTGGATGTTTCTGTTAAAAAGTCCCTCACTCTGCCACACAAAAAAAAACATTTTGTACTAAAATAAGAAAAAAAACACAAACATTGATGGATTCTTGTTGCATTTATTTCCAGATAAATTAATATATTTCAATAAAAATCTGCTGGTTAAAATGTTGGTAATTGCAATTTTTTTTTGCTTTGCCTGCGTAAAATACAGTAATTCATTTCCCATAAAAAACAATATATTATAATGTGACAGAGACAAGATAAACTGAAACCACACGGGCAGTCATTACACATACCAGGATCTGGAGCAGAATAGTGATCATTCTGGAGTCAGATATTTGGCATGAGGGGCACCTGGAGGCTGTAAAACATGTTAGTGATGACTATATTTTCACAGCCAGTTTTTGACGTGCACTCATACCCACTCAGGATATTCCTCATGGAGGTCCTTCAGTCCTTCCACATCATGTAACATTTGTGCATTTCCCCTGTTTCACTGGATATTCACTTAATAACTCTCCGCTGACTTCATTTGCAAAGACAACTTCAGCATGTGAGCTGTAAAGAGGCTGAGGGAGAAGACGCCTGGAGCCTCCTCAAGCTTTTCAGCTGAGAAATATGACCGTGTGAATGATGGACGAGGCCCAGGACCAGACCCTTATTAAAATATATAGCCTGTATCAATCAAAACGCTTATCACGCTCAATAGCCATCATTGTATACAGTTGCTTTTTCATGAAAAGAAAATAAAATAAAATTAAGCCCATGTCAGTCATTTCGAATAAAGCTGTTAAATGTGTCCGGACAGACTTTTTTATTTTTTCTGTGTTTACTTTTTTATTATTTTTTTTAGATTAGCCTCTGGAACAGTAACAGTTTGTTAGAAGAAGAAGAACGTATGAATAAAATAAAATAAAGCTATATGCTTGTATACAGTTTTCTCAAATGATAGATAGATAGATAGATAGATAGATAGATAGATAGATAGATAGATAGATAGATAGATAGATAGATAGATAGATAGATAGATAGATAGATAGATAGATAGATAGATAGATAGATAGATAGATAGATAGATAGATAGATAGATAAACTACAAAACTCAACCTATTTAAAAAGTACATTAATATTATTTTCTTTTACTTTACCTTTGTCTTCATTTTATATTAATTCACAATCCACACACAAACACAACAGAACATGTGTAGCCTATTTGTTATTTGTATTATCGAAATTACACAAAATTCAGCCATTTAATCAATTTTAACATTTAACTTTCATTTTTAATCTTGATCGTTTATTGCAAAAACAAACGACAAATTATTAACATCACATTTCCGGTGGTGCGCCATAAAGATAGTATGGATTCAAGTATTACATTTAAATATAATATATAGGAGAAAAAAAGTTCAATTACAGAAAATTATACTCGAAAGACTTTCCATCCTTTTCCACGTTTTCCTTGTTTACTTTGTTTGGTTTTTTTTTCTCTAAATATCTTATTCACCGGTCGCTACATTAATGTCATTAAATTCACTGTAATATTATCAATCTAAATGTTATATTTTTATTTAGGGGAATTATATTATATACAACTACAATATATATATATATATATATATATATATATATATATATATATATATGGGATTATATTTTGTCCAAAGTCTTAAAATAGGTTTGTGATGTGTTTCTTCGTAACCAATATTTCACTTTCAAACCAAAAACACCCCTTGAGTGCATAAAGTGTAATTAGAAATTGTCCCACGGTCTAAATTTACGCCTCTAAATTCAGATCCCGTTGGTGGAAATGAAGGCTTTTGTTCCAGGAAAAGCAAATTACCGTCTGGAATTTACATGTCAGTAGTTTCAAAGCAGCAGAGGAGACTGGTTAACTTTACCTCCGCTGCCTTGGATATTATAAGAAGGAAAAAAAAAAAAGTAGGCCATTGTTTCTTAAATTTAAACTGTTGCTTTAATAACCACGTTGGTTTTATGTTAAACTAATTGAGGGTAATATAGTCAAATCATGCTGAAAAAAAGGGGGAAACGTGATACCATAAATGCTTTCCACTCTAGCTCACCTTTTTATTAGCGTCTTGTAAACCTATAAAATGGCTGATCACAGGTTTAGTAAAAGGTTCATGAGCTAGGACAGGAAAACTCTGATTTTAACTATAATTATTCACGTTTACCCTCATGAAACTAAAATATATGGCGATATATCGAAAATATAATGTAGGCTATGTTAAAAAACTATATTGCCATATTATAGGGATATATTTTTAATATATTTATAATGTATTTTTTGCTGATTACATATTTTGTTGTAATTATTTACAAATTATAGATTGCATATACTGAAATCTATAATTTGATCATATATTGACAAAACATATTGCGCTGAAGACATAAGCTGCCTTATAATATTACAGATAGTTTTATTGAAACTCAATTTTGAGGTGTATTATATATAATTTTATATATTTAGTACACTACACAAAATATGTAAATATATCTATATGTATCCATATTATTACAAAATGTATATTAACATATATAGTTATATAGCCTATACTTCGATATATGGAAAGCAACAATTCCTTAAGTATTTGTATATTGTCACAATCTATATTTTCTATATATTATATACATATATATTTTATGTTAAATTTCAGACAGTGATATATTAATAATCATTATATGGGGACATTTATTTTAGTTGCATAAAGGTAGATTATAGCTTTTAGGAGTTGTTACATTTTACACTGTGTTGAGATGTGATAGAAGAAAAAAAAACTGCTCAGTTGGATGATAATTTCAATAACTGGTGCCAAAATGACACCCTGTTGAACCAATAATACGTTTGTTTCACTCAGCACAGGCCTGATAACTGAGAGAATTAACAGGAAACGCATCCAACAGCGGTGATAAAGATTTAAAAAATAAATAAATAAAAAATTGTTGACTGATTTAAACGTACATCCCCTGTGGAGTGAGCACATCTGTGTGTACTGGTGCTCCCACCCCCCTTACCCCCCTTACCCCCTCCCACCCCACATCCCTTCTGTTGGTTATGGAAGTGACGAAAAGTGTAGAATATGAAGATAGTTAACAGATAATGTCTTCAAGCCTTTTCAGCTCCACTGGCTTCAATTAACAACACTGCATGTCTGGTTCACAGCCCGAGGCCTGCAAGGGCGGAGGCCCCACCGAAAATGAAAATTACCACAGCCTGCGGTTTGAGGAGAGGCCGTTTGGACCGAAAAATATCCTCAGCACTTATGAGTGAAAACAACAAAGCTATGTGTTCCACTGTAAACATGAGCGACCATCGAATATATAGACTTTAAAAAACAGGTGACGCAACACACTGAGGTTGAAATGTTTTGCACATTTTCCATCTTTTACACATCTGCAAAAGTCACGCAGTAACTTTCTGTAGGTTTAAAACTTAAAAAAAATCAGATTAAAACACCTCATTGTGTTGTTATATTGTTCTGATCCGTAAAAAAAAAACAAATGAAACTGTCCTGGTGCAAAAGGTCGGAAGTTACACAAGGACTGCGTGGATTCAAGCTCAAAGGCCAAAGCTGGCGCCAGAGTCACGACTCATGGTTAAAGGTCTCTGTTCTGTGGGATTTTGTTGTTGCTCCTGAAATGAAAAAGAACACCAGTCCCTCCATATATCCTCATTTTTTTCCTCGCAGCACATCTGAAAGCTGCACTACACACAATACCTATATCATCATAAATAACAGCGTGGAGCAATACGCAGTTCATATTTAATCGTCGTAAATAACTGTATTAGTCATATATGCGACGCAGATACGGGATTTATAGCTCCGACCAGCAGCCTGCCATCCCCAAAGACTCCAGGACTTGTGTCTGATAATTACACAGAAATACCTGCAAAGACTTACAATCCCAGTGAGTTTGATAAAGGTCAGCAGGAAGTCAAATGTCTGTACTTCCAACCGGCCCAGGACTGGAGGCTCCTCATTAAAAAATAAAAATAAAAAATAAAAAAAACAAGATATTATCCTTTCAAACTGGCGACCGTTTCTTCCTTAAAAAATAAAATCTTCTACAAAATATTAACAGCTGGATGAGATGTTCACTGAAGGTCTATGGTCCTAGGAACCTCTCCCAGCTCAGGTCCGGGTTGTGTTTTGCTCCTGCTGCCTGACCACTGAGTGAGGAGCAGCCGTTTCCAGACCGGGAGGAAGGTTGCGTTTACGGTCCGCACAAGCACAAGCCATATATCAGCCCTATAAAAACCAAAGCAGCCGCCCTGATGTAGGATTTTATTATGGTATTAAACGGAGCCTCCAAAAAAAAAAAAAAGTAGTTGAAGTAGGTTGCGCTGTAAAGACAAGGGGCATAACCACGCAGGGCCCGATTTAATGGCGCTCGTTAACAAAAAAATGACTGTTAATCTGCCAATAAAAGTGTGTCAGGCGGCTCTGCAGCGCACAGCAATGCTCCATCAGAAACAGGGTAAATAATTAAACACAGCTAGGTGTGAATTTTACAATTTATCTTGTCCCGCATGTGAAATATCTCCATCGGTGACTCTACTTAAGTGTAAGTGTATTGGCGCGTATACTAATGGTGTTTTAAATGCAGACTCCCTGATGTGGAGATTGATTGAAGATGACTACGCACAATTCAACTGGAGTGGTTCGAGCTCTGATAAAGCAGCTTCACACCGAAACGCACCGGCATCTGTTTTGATTAGGTCCAATATAAATAAATAAAAACGGAGATATATAAAGAATAATGACGCCACTTATTTGTCAGCCATTGTCTCCGCTTTGCATTCCACGCAGACAGTCCACACCAAACATAATTTAGAGGGTTTTATGTAATTCGAGTTTGGCAGCAGCTGTAGATACGGAGAGTAGATATACGAAGGCACTGCTCATTTTGCATATTGCATATAAACAAGACAATTTATTTAGAAGAGTGCAATCTATTAAAAACAGAGGGAGAGAGAGAGAGAAAGAGAGAGAGGGAGAGAAAGGGGCCCTGGATTGATTTATGCTTCATTGACGCTTTATCAGACTCGAAGAAAAAGTCCGTCCAATCAGTTTGCGCCTCGCGCACAGACCCGACAAAAACCCCCTCCCGCACCGAGCAGGGCTGTAGCACTTTGTTTCACTATAGTGAGCAAGTTGTTTGGAAGGAAGGGGGCTCGTGGAGAGAGAGAGAGAGAGATACTCAGAGACACACATAGAGAGAGAGAGAGAGGAGGGAGGGGGTGAGCGAGCAAAGGACAGAAGAGGAGAGAGAGAGAGAGAGAGAGAGAGAGAGAGAGAGAGAGAGAGAGAGAGAGAGAGAGAAAAGAATCTCGTAATGTCTCTCTTCTTGTTCTCCATTTAGTGAACTTGTGGCGTTTCGCAGATAATGTCCGAGAATGTCCATTTCTGGGACTTTGAGCAACTATTACGTGGACTCTATCATAAGTCACGAGAACGATGAACTCTCAAGCCCCGCTCGCTTTCCCAGCGTCCAGTATACAGGCTCGAGCTCCGCCGCAGCCGCGGGCGGAAGACAGCCAAGCGGCTCTGCGCACGCGGAGCATCCCCTTCCCGACTCCTACCCCTCCTGCAGTTTCCAGCCGAAGCCCCCGGTCTTCTCGTCGTCCTGGAGTCCGTTCAGTCCTCACCACGGTGCCAGTGGCCTCCCCGCAGTCTACCACCCCTACATCCCTGCCCAGCACGTGCCTGCCGCGGACACACGGTACCTCCGCTCATGGCTGGACTGCGCGCCGCGCGGCTCGGAGTCTGTTCCCGGACAGGGCGCCGCCGGCGGCCACACGGGAGGGCAGGTTAAACTGGAGCCGCAGCTCGGCCACCTCGGAGGGGAGATCCCAAGCAAACTCGGAGGACAGCATCCGCTCGAGACCACCACGTACATCTTGGAGTCGACGTCCACGGAGGCACGCGAGTTAAGTCACCATCCCGCGGCCATCTCCGGCGCAGGATTCGAAGAAAATAAGGACATTTGTGAAGGCAGTGAGGACAAAGACGGTCTGGATCAAAGTAAGTTATGAAAGCAGGAAATAGCGCGCGGGAGAGAGTGAGAGATTGTAAATGCTTTTAATGCCGCCATAAAACAAGAACAAAGAGCCGGAGCCAAAGTGCCCCCACCTTCTGCTTCACAACTTTACTCACATATTTGGTGTTTTCCAGACCCCTCTTCCCAACAAGTTGCACTAGTTAATATGGGAGAAGGAAAACGGCAGATTATTCTAAGTTATGTCATTCTCCCGTTGTTTTTATTATTATTATCAATGAGCAGTTCAAAACTGGCATTATAGTCGGAAATAATGCATTTAGACTCAAACGGAGCTATTGTTAATCTTCTTTATATGTTTAAATTCTGCTTTTTTCTATCCCTCTATGACACAATGACAGTAACTGAAGTCAGGATGATCAAACACCAATAACCCACACAAATCAAAGATGCACTTCACTGTTGTGAACGTTAATTAAGGTGTTGAAATACTTTCTTTCACTTTTGGTTTTGTGAATTTCTATTTGTAATGAAATGAAGAGAAAACATTCCAAACCAGTTCCACTGTCTACTTTATAGTCTGCACTCTTGTCTGACAGAAGTCTATTTGGCAAATGCAGTAAAAAAGTTTGTAGAGCGTCTTTAGGTCGTTTAAGGTTTATGTGCGTAATTGCCAAGACATGCGCACTTCTGACTTGTTGAAAGGACCTAGTGGCGGCTGCTATAGATTTGTCATTTTTACTGCAGGTACATTGTAGGTCGTATGTCTCTCTCTCTCTAACATTGTCTTGGCCTGTGTGAACGTTCTGAAGCTCAGTCTGGGTCAAACCTGGCTACTGTGACTATTAAAAAGTCTCCCTTGTGTTGTATACATAAGGACCTGCTGAGACTCACCCCACATATAGTGTATGGTTACTTACAGTCAATATCGTGTTAGAAATAAATGTGTTTCGGTGGTTATTGTCGTAAAAACTAGACAAGATTGATGATGTTTTATACTCTAATAAGGTGTCAGTGTTTAGCATCTGATGTGGTAATATTTCTATAAATAATACAGGTTTTATTATCGCACTTAAGTCCAAATATCCCTCCTTAAGCTTCTAGCTGTAAAAAACATAATAGCAAAGATAAACCGCTTTATTATTGTAGCTACCCCACCTCACCTCACCTCACCAAACCCACCCAACCGTCTCCCACTCTATTTGCCCATCATTTGAAAATAATACCCTGGGTGTTAGCCCTTATGCACGACTAGTCTTATTCTAAACATTAATTTTAAAAATATAATAATAATATATATAGAAATAAATATATATATATATAAAACGAGTCAGGCCGTCCATCACCGGGGCTGGTAGAGGAGTCTCGGAGCAGACTGGGGGTGAGATTATTTCCCGGGATAGACCGTGTGGGTCATAACTCAGGACGGACCAGTGTGGACTGGAGGAGCGTGGGTTGTAAGGGTGGGAAAAAAATAGTCGCTGTTCATCCATAACTTGTAATGTAAAGATTATATCACACTAGTTCTGAATTTTTATTTCCAACTTTGAAAGAAATTCCACCACTATCATATTATTATTATTATTATTATGATTATTATTATGAAGTTATCATGCAGTGGGTTTGTTCATATTTTTAGTTGTGTCACTCACATATTTAATCATGATTGTAATATCAAAGTAATGATTTGTAGGATTTTTTTTTAAACTGTTCTTTATGTCGGTCTACAGTTCTGCATTTTTACATCATCCATTGCGGTTAAGAACATTAGATATGTTCTTTATCATCGACCTATATCAGTCCTGGAAGGGAAACAAATATTCCAACTTCATTTTCTCTGTGGAACCACTTAAAGTACATTATATTGCTTGAGTATTTATTGCTTTCATTGGATTTTTTTTTCTGCTTTTATTACTAATTTACAAATTACCCTTCACCCTCACGGATGGATTAAATTAAAAACAAGAAGTCTACATCCTTCATCTATGTCTTTACAGCTTTAAAATATTGACTTCAATTATTACTTTTCTTCTCCATAATCCGATTGTTTGGATATTATGTGTTTTCTACAGGTCACAGTCGCATATGTGAATCCCTGTTTCATTCATTTACTCTTTCTCTAATAATAATAATAATAATATTTGCCCTGTCATGAAATCGCAGTTATGTTGATGTAAAGCCGTAGAGGGTTTGGCGAGTACAACACGAGTTTGTTCTGTTTTTCTATCATCGTTCGCACGAACAACAACATTGAATCCATCACTTTTTCCCCCTCCTCCTCCTCCTCCTCCTCCTCCTCCTCCTCCTCCTCCTCCTCCTCCTCCTCCTCCTCCTCCTCCTCCTCCTCCTCCTCCTCCTCCTCCTCCTCCTCCTCCTCCGGCGGGGTTTCTGAAACTTCTGCAGAATTATCTTTGGGTGGGACTGAAAAAATGGTCCCTGGAAAGACATAAATGTAACTTTTATTTTGCTTTTTTTAAGTTTAATATTTTCTTAACCAAGCTCGGATATGAATAGGCTCTGTTTCAGATCTTTAATCCCCGCCGGATAAATCTAATATCTGCCAGAGGAGTCTGAGCCGTGCGTCTGAGCGCGTGTTTTTTTTTACTGTGTACGTGCCCTCAGGAGAGAGAGAGAGAGAGAGAGAGAGAGAGAGAGAGGGAGAGAGAGAGAGAGAGAGAGGGGGGGGGGTGAGGAGGATGGGGGGGGGGGGTCCTACATTGGCCTTTTCAGAAGTAGAAATACAAATTACCTCCATACACCGGCAGGCGCGCGCACTCCTTTCGCCGCTCTGTGACGCACGCATGCCCAGACACTCCTGCCTCCTCATTACAACATCTGAACAGGCCATCCATCAGCACAAGGCTTGGACGGAGCCCAGCATCCTCCAGTCTGAATTATTAGACTTTCCACCAGTAACACTGTGCGTCCCAGTCTGACTTGGTCTGTAATCCATTCAGCTGCTCAAAGAACTGAGAAAAAAAAAAACAAATAAATCGGTCTATAAAGTGTCAGCAGTTTTTCTTCTGCTTAGTTTTTGTATTTGTCTGTATTGCTATGGGTCACTGTGGCAGTAGTGAGGAGGTGTTGTAGCAACTCATAATGTAATAATCGACTCATAATACAATCATGAGTTCATAATAATGTAATAACTTATTCCATTATCAGTTCAGTTATATAGCAACTCATAATGTAATAAAAGTTGATAATATAACAATGGCTTATATTGTGGCAAAAGTAAAAAAAAATAGTGATAATGCAACCTTTCTCACACTATAAACCATTCTTATATTATCAGCTTTTATTACATTATGAGTTGCTCTATAACTTAGTTAATAATGTAATAAGTTATTACATTATTACATTATGAACAAAGATATTATAACATTATACGCTCGTGATTTTGTTTCATTCGAGTCGAATATTATGTTATACACTTTTATTACATTGAAGTTATTACATTATGAATCATTATTACATTTAAGTTTTTAACATTATCAACGTTTATTACATTGAAGTTTTTAACACTATGAATCTATATTCATATTAAGTTATTACATTATGAGTTGCTGCAAAGTGCACCACCCAGCATGTGAAAACTAGTTTTTATTGTTCACATGGCAGCCATTTTGAACACTTGGAGTGCAAAAAAAAAAAAAAAAAAAAAGATATAATTTAACGTATCGTCCAAAAAATTACACAGCAATGCCCAGAATGTCAATGTGAAGGTGGTTGGTATGCAGCATACGCCCAGACTCCTGCTTAAGATGTCACCTTCAGGGAATTTAGTTGGAAATATCAACACATATGCTTTATAGCTGAGGTTATTTTTACCATGCTGTCTGATGTTTCCCATGTGTGAATCCAAGTGCAGAAGGTGGATAACTTACTTTGCGTGGCAGTGACAGAACGGTACGAGCTCTTCTGGACAGTTTGTTCGTCTGATGTTACAAGTAATAACGTTTCTTAGGTGTCGTTCACTAGGGATGATGAGGACATGACACCACTTTATGAGATGCCTGAGTTTATCCATCCATCACTTTGTTGAAAATGTTCTGGGGAAAAAGAATAAAATAGTTTGATCATTTGAAAACACAGAATTAGGTTGTTAATCCTCTATGGGATTTATTAAGGAAATTAATTTAAAAAAAAAAAAAAAAAGAACGACCTTGATTTGAAGTGGATTAAGACCTAAAGCAGGGGTTACAAACATGTGGCTCGGGGGCCAAATGCGGCCCATCATATGTTCCAATGCGGCCGCTGGGTTTGAAGAGCATAACAACAAACAAATAAACAACTATGTTTTCTTCTACTTTTTTTTCTTTGTCTATAAATGATGACAAGTTGAAATTGTGTCCTTGTTTTAGTGGAAAAACTAACATTAAATTAAGAAAATATTTACATTTACAATTTATCCTGTAACAAGAAAATGTAAATAATTTGAACAAATATGAACAACCTGAAATGTCTAAAGAAAATTAAGCACAATTTTAATCATTTTCTGCTTCTGTTACTGAGTGTTTAGTGTCTTTATAAATCTGATCCATAATAAAAACACATGGACAAATGAGTAGTTCAGGCAGAGTATTGTTAAAATTTGTCCTTATTTTTTTAATGAAATGTCACTTTTTTCAGGTTATTCACATGTTTTGCATTTGGATACTTTATAAAACTAAGTGTTTTCATAATTTGAGGAGGTTTTGCAGTAAAACAAAGACAAATATTGGAAGTTTTCATTATTATTTTAATGGTTTGGCCCACTGGAGATCAGACTGGGCTGAATGTGACCCCTGGAAGAAAATGACCTTGAGACCCCTGTCCTAAAGTATATATATGCTCACTTTACAAAACTGACCTTTGACCTTTATTTTGGGGTCATTTATAAATGATATTATCCCATTAGGGTATACATTTATATATTTTTTCATGAATTCTTAATGTAAAAAACAACTGATAAAAGAACAATGGTTTTATTATCCATGAACATATTTGACCGAAAAACACAGATAATATTTAATTTCAGAATTATTCTAAAAATCATTAAAAAAACAAAACAATATTCACGTTAGTTATGGATTCCAAAAAGTTGATGAACATAAGGTTGAATGGACGAATACAAATAAAATGTGATTCAACCTCCACAAAAATCAAAAGCGGTGCATTTAGTTAAATTCTTTAAAATGTATAATACAATATGATTGGTTTGAGGCTTGTGTTATGTTTTAAAGCTGTTTTTTGTTAAAAGTGTAATTTTTAAATGACATAGTCCCATAGAGGGTTAAATAAGAAACAAATGTATTGTCCAATAAAATTAGGGTTTATTGGACCAATGAGCTATTACAAAAACGAACACTGACAAATAATGACTGGCTTGTATAATCCATGCTGTTTACTGTAAAGTTATTCACTGAAAGAATCAATAATTTGACAAACATGGTAGACAAGTATTTCACTGACATGAAATCAAGTTAAAAGTATTTGCTCTTACAGTCAGTAGAACAACAGCAGTGTTTTCCTTTATGAAACAAAAACATATGGAAATAGATTGAAAAATATAATGCATTATAATCAAAAATATGGAAAAATAGTGCATACATTATCTATTATACTGCAATATACGTATGATTTAATAATATATTGACATACAGAAACGTACAGAAATATAAAACAAATATTGCAATGAAGACAAATGCTGCCCTATATTTTTACAGATAGATTTATTGTTTTATTGAAACTCATATATATATATATATATATATATATATATATATATATATATATATATATATATAGAGAGAGAGAGAGAGAGAGAGAGAGAGAGAGAGAGAGAGAGATAGTGAAGTGTATTACTAAATATATATTTACATATATTTAGTAATCACTTCACAAAATGTGCATATATATATGTATGTGCATCCATATATTATTAAATGTATTAGTATTAGTAATATATTAGAGTACATATATTGTCATATATGTCTCAATATATAGAAAGCAACAATTTCTCATATATTTTTAACTATATTGTTATATATTGACACAATATATTTTCTATATATTATATACTTATATGTTTTATCTTCAATTTCAGGCAGTAATATATTGATAGTCAGTATATGGAGAAATATATTATTGTTTCATATAAGGGGGGAATATAAGAACTATTTTATTGTTGAATGACGTTATTTAGAAAACCATCTCAGAAAATATCTAAGTTGCAACATGTCTTGGTTTATATGTTTAGCTCTTTATTTTTTCTATTTTTTGTCAAATGTTCAAGCAGGGAATGTGAATAATCTTAACACTGATACAACACATGTGGTTTTGGTATTGTTCAGTTGGCAACATGCTGTGGATATTTGCAACTGTAGTCCAGTGTTAGTCAGATCTACTTCCAGTCACACACACACACACACACACACACACATACACACACACACACACACACACACACACACACACACGCACATGTTGATGACACTACATATGCACTAATACTGATGTTGTCATTAATGTTTGGTTTTACTGCAGTAATTCCAGGTCAGGGTTTAGTTGTGGACGTAAACAGTATAAAGTTAGAAAAGTGGTCTAACAGTCACATGTATCATAAACTAAAATTGCAGATTTTATATAGAGCTGCACAATATATAGTTTGAGCATCGACATGATAATGAATGTATGCACAATAGTCACAACACAAGTCCTGCAATTATTTAATATTTTAAATGAATGAATGAATGAATGAATGAATGAAATTGTCTTTTTGTATTTATTTATTTATTTATTTATTCTTTTTTAATTATTAATTTTTATTCATTTATTTCATTTGCATTTAATTTATATTTATTTATTTTTGTCTTTTTATTTATTTTTTATTTATTTATGTATTTATTTATTTAATTTAAATGTATTTATTTATTTAATTTAAATGTATTTATTTATTAATTTATCTGTTTATTAGTTTTTTATTATTTTTTATTTATATTTTTTATGTCTTTATTTATTTATTTATGTTACTTGTATTTATTTATTATTTATATTTTTGTCTTTTTATTCATTTATTTATTTTATTTAAATAGATTTTTTTATTCATTTCTCTGTTTATTATTTCTTTATTATCCATTTCTTTATTTTTATTATTTATATTTCTATGTCTCTATTTATTCATGTATCTTATTTGTATTTATTATTTATTTATTATTTATAAATCTGTCTTTTATTTATTTGTATTTATTTTTTATTATATTTCTTCATTTATTTATTTATTTGTATAGATTATTTGCATACATTTTATACATTTACTTAATTATTTCAGCTACAAAAAGAATGACACTGAAGCGTATGTTCAGTGTCGACCACTAAACTGTTTGACCGTTTGCGTCGGCACAACACAGCTGTTATTTACTACTGAGCATTTTTTCACATCGAAGAGTTAAAAAACTCACAACGTCAGTTTTTTTTCTAATATGGTGGAGCCCTAGTTCTATATTTTACTTACATGAAGTACTTTGATGTCAGCAAAACAACTTTTGGTCATTTTGGAATTTGAGGCATCACTGTTACCATGGCTCCATGCTGGGCCCACTGACTTTTATGTTGTCTTCAACCCATATTTGGTCCTTTGTGTCCACTAGTGGTATGCATATAAGTGGTCTGTATTCAACATTGGTCAAATTCCTATGAGAGCGTTTTGGCTTTATGAGCTGTTAGCGTGCTAAACCTTAGAACGAGGGGGGTGGTTCTTAGAAGTGCACACGACTGTTGGTAATAAAAAATGAATTTGGGCAAATTGTTGGCACATCAGGAGTTCTAAAAGCAAATGAGATTGTATGTGTTAGGTTTCACAAAGAAGTAAAATGCATTTTGTGCCATCGATGCCTCAGGGCTTTAAGCTTTTTATATCCTCCCCCCATCGTGGAACTCTAAATGAACTTCAGGGTTAGTGTCAGGTTCAGGTTTATAACTGAAAAGTGAAGTGAAACTCATATAAGGCGTCATTTGAAAGAAAAGATCTGATGGTTTCTGTGCTTGAACATGCGGTTAAAAGACATATAAAACTACATTAGTTCATAATTCATTATAATTGTTGCCCTATAGCCCAAATACGTAAACTTGATGGATGATAAGATCTTAAATTTGATCCAATGAGAACGTTGAAACTGTTTGTGAATCTAATATCTTAGACTTTCTTTCATTGTCATTGCACAAAAAAACAAAACAAAACAAAACTGTGAAATTCTAGCAACAAAAGGAAAAAACACAGAAGTTGTGCATCAATTAAAAAAAAAGAAGATATAACCTGTATATTTAGTGCAGATAATGGAAGTGCAATAGAGAATGTAATCAGTGTAAAAATGTGATTATAAAGTTATTACGTAGAAGCATGGATAATTATATATAAAAAAAAAAATTATTTTGTATGAAACAAAAAAATGGCTCCAGACGTGTCAGCTTTGAAAATAGGTCAAATATATGAAAATAAAAAACTTCACTTTTGTTAGAAGTTTCTAAAGTTGATCTGGACTGTTTTTTACGGTGGCCGTAGAAGGCTCACGACAAAAACAAAATCCACACCACAACTGCAAACACCACAAAGACACAACCCAACACAGGAAACCACAACTGAAGTGATCGTATTTTCCAACAGGTCACCATAACTGAGTTACCAGAGTCAATGTTCAACACTACAAAGTCAAAGCTGACATTTACAGGTGGAAAAAGAACGTTAAAACATAAAATACTTTTAGCAACTTTTACAACCTTTTCACTTCTATGTTCCTTTTAAATAAAAAAAGAACAGTTTAACAGTGATTTTGGTCACAGTTCTTCTTCTGGTGGTCCATTGGAAAATACGGTCACTTCGCTAACAGCTGTTAGTGTTTGAGCCTTTTAGCTACCGTAGGTTTTGTTCTTGAAAATACAAAGAAATAGAACTGATGAAGTCGTTTGGATGTGAGACACACAAAGTGTTGTAAACCCAGGGCCGTTTCTAATTATATGTATAGCTTAGGGCCCCCAAACCACCAGGGGGCCTCAACGCTGCATGTTTAGCCTCATCTGATGAAAATTCAAACGTCCTGTTTTTATCTGTAAGTGTCTCATGTTTATTATCTCATTTATGTACAAAAAAAACAAAAACAAACAAACAAAAACATACCAGGTGAATAAGATAAACTGGGCTTTTTGTGGCATTAGCTTATATTCATTGGACACAGACTGTGATGTAGCGACATATTTAGCATTTCTGTTAGCGAGAATATTAAACAAACACGGAAATTACATAAAAACAACTTATATCAATGGTTTTATTTTCTAATTTAAAGTAAGGCTGAAAAAACTGACATTGCAATATTTTTTAACACTATATATATATATACATATATATATATATATATATATATATATATATATATATATATATATATGTATGTATAGAAATGCTGTCAAATGATTCAAATGTTTAATTAGATTAATCACAGGGTTGCTCTGGTTTAATTTTGATTAATCATGATCAGAACACTGACTTTTTAAGATAAGATATTCCTTTATTAGTCCCACTAGGTGAAATTCTGAAATGTTCTGTCTCTGTTTTGTTTTGGGGTTTTTTGTTTGTTTTTTTTACAAAACTACACAAATGCAGAGATATATACAAAACATGCTAAAATCCACTAAAATTTATAGAAAAACACAAAAAAGCAATGAAATATTCAATATATATTTAAAAAAAAAATACTAAAAAAAACCCACAAAAATATTGATAAAATATCCAAAACATATACAAAAAATATGAATATATGTGATGCAGTTAACAGGTTTATTCAACACCTTCAACTGTTTCAATAAAACAACTTGAACCAAAACAAGTGTAAACAACTGATCCACTTAATTGCATCAAAATTTAGTCACATTAATGGATTAATCTCCATTAATGCATGAATATATATTTGAATATATATGAATATAGTGTTGTATATTTGAAAATAGTGGTGGTATCATAAAGGACTGTGGGCTTTACTGTTCCACACAGAGTTTCACTCCCACATATTCAAAATGGCTGCTGTGTGAATAACACCAGCAGGAGTGCACCTTTCAAAATATCACGTCACACTTAAACCAACGTCAGGTTACAGATTCTACTTGTGTTCCTGGTGCTGGGCGACCATCCAGAATAAACTACAAAATTACACTTCAGTCTTTGTGCTGCTGCTGCTGCTGCTGCTGGCGGGCAGAGCAGCAAAGTTATTACCCCTGAAGTTTATTAAGTTATAACACTGGGTGAACAACCCCATTAATTGGTGTGTTGCTGTTGGTGGCTGGGTGAGAAGGGGTGTAAGGGGTTGGGGTGTTGGAGGGGGAGATAAAATACGACTCGGGGAAATGTAATAACGTGCCTTTGGGATATATGAGAGGTCAATTTCTGGAACTATTAGGGTGAAATTGCAAAGGGAGGGAGAAACAGAGAGAGGAAGAGATGGGATGTGATATTAGTCTTGTAGCTGTTTCGGTCACTGTTTCCATGCCAGCAGTATTCATCACACTGGACACACACACACACACACACACACACACACACACAATCATGCATGGGCCAACAATATCATGCTGCAGGGCCACTGATATCTCAGGCAGCTTTACGGGAATATCAATCTTTTAATCCATGCGCCTGTCCATGTGACATCCCAGATAGACAACAGTCCCATGTAGCTTGTGGAGCTACATGTAGCCCAAAGAGAGAGAGAGAGAGAGAGAGAGAGAGAGAGAGAGAGAGAGAGAGAGAGAGAGGCAACTTTGGATTTATTTGACCTCAACACCTAAATATCCACACCCTAGTCTGTGGAAAAATGTTGCCATTTTATGTTTCTACAAACCGTGAATACATAAAATCCCAGCCTTTATGAGCCAAAAAAATGTATTCATTATATACACCATCCTTGTAAAACAGACTCCCAGTGATTTAATAAACTTTGATTAATCCATAATTTAGACTTCATTTGAAAGGGTACATCCTGTGGCTAAAACACCACCAGAGCTACATCAGTTTCTACATTGAACCCTAACCGTAACTCCTGGGTGTTCACAGGTGACTTGGTGGATGTTCAGAGGATATAATCAGTGATGGGGCGCCATAGAAATCTACAACCTACTGTACAATAATGTACAATTAACAGTCAGAGAGAGTGCAATTAATTAATCCCATGTGCTATCCTGTAAATAGTGTAAATAGTGTATGAAGTAAATAGTGTATAAAGTGTAAATATTGTAAATAGTGTTTATAATGTAAATAGTGTATGTAGTGTAAATAATGTATATAGTAAATAGTTCTATATAGTGAAATATTGTATATAGTGTAAATAGTGTAAATAGTGTACATAGAATTATATATTCTATGTACACTAATAATAATAATAATAATATATATATATATATATATATATATATATATATATATATATATATATATATATATATATATATATATATATATATATATATATATATATATATATATATATATATATATATATATATATATATATATATATATATATATATATATATATTATTATTATTATTATTATTTTATTTTTTTTATTTTTTTATACAATTTTTGTTGCTGTGCTGCTGTAAACCTGGATTTTCCCCTATAGTGGGACTATGGAATATCTTGTTTTATAAGCAGTTTGGTTCGAGGTTTTAGAAGATCACAACTTGGCTAAACACCAAAATTGCCAATTATATTTTAAAATAGAACCCTAAAGCCATCGAGTTTAATTACTGAAACTGTCTCGTGTTATCCTCCTTACTGGTGACAATAGAGAAAATAAATCCAATAGAAAATATTGATATTTAAACCTATAGCCTATAGGGGTAATATTTCCTCCCACAAGGTATATATTGATTTTCAACACTATTTATGTTTCATTTTTAAGCAACAGAATTTATAATGTCAAAGATGTACCATATAATTTATAACACTTAGCAGATATATTCATAAACTTCTAATATATATATATATTTTTTTTACTGTAGTTTTAGACCTATTTGTAGTGACAGCCCTTCAAAAAGTTGAATTATCATTAAGATAATACACTAATCCACTGCAGACATTACTTTTTGAAGATAATTTTTCATATTATGATGGATGAGTTTGAGTGTAAAGGTTATTTCTAAGATTGTCAGTGCTTAAATCTAACCTAAGTAGGAATTTAAATATAAACTTCATATATTTGGGGCTGAGGTTTAATGGGATATAGCAAAGATGTGATGAAATATGACATTTCTATTTAATAATTTCTACTTCTGTTTTGAATCCTTGTGAAAATGTATGTTTTTTTTTTTAATTTAACCTTTATTTAACCATGAAATATCCCATTGATATTAAAAACCTCTTTTACAAGGGAAATAATGGCCAAGATAGACAACAACAAGACATAGTTTCAGAAATACACAGTTAAAAGTACTTTTATTGCCTAAATAAAGCAATCAAACAACCTTCTGGTACATGATATTCTTAGTTACAGATGTTGATCTTAATGTTTTTGGTGCAGAAACATGAAAGATTCTGTAGTTTGGAGAAACATACAATATAACACATTTGTCAGTAGTTATAGTAGTTATTTTATGTTTTTTATGACAGTATTTTGAATTTATTAGTATTTGTTAGTAGTTACAGTAGTTATTTCTTATTTATTATAGTATTTTTTAGTAGTTACAGTAGTTATTTCTTATTTATTATAGTATTTTTTAGTAGTTTTACTCAGGAATACACAGTTAAAAGTACTTTTTATTGCCTAAATAATACAAGCAAACAAACAAACAACAGCCTTGTGATACATGATATTCTTAGTTAGAGATATTGATCTCAATGTTTTTGATGCAAAAACATGTAATTCATCAACAAATAGCATTTTAGACATTGGTAATTTTGTTAAGTCTTCTAAGAGCTCTAACCAAACTACTTATAATGCTCGATTCTAATGAAATATAGCAAAGATGTGATAAAACATTATTATATGATGTTCTACTTAGTATTTTTTTTAATTAAATTACAGTTCTGCTTCACATCAAAAGTACTTTTATTACCTAAATAAAACAAAACAACCCCCAAAACAGCCTTCTGATACATGATGTTCATAGTTACAGATGTTGATCTGAATGTTTTTGGTGCAGAAACATGGAATATTGTGTCATTTGCAGAAACATATAATATAACACATTACATATTATACTTTGTAGTATTTGATAGTAGTTATAGTAGTTATACTCGGGAATACACAGTTAAAAATACTTTTATTGCCTAAATAAAACAAACAAACAAACAAAAAACAGACTTCTGATACATGATATTCTTAGTTAGAAGCTACGTTTCCATTATGCTTGGAAATTCAAAAGATATAACTAGCGCTATAAAAACTGGTAATGGAAACACCTGGATTTCTAAAATACTGATAAAAAAATGTTTACGCTTTCATGAGGTAGTTTCCCAGATGTTACGATATTCTAATACATCACAAAAGCGCAATGGAAACACTTTTTTACGCGATTTAACATCACACGACGTGATGTACGTGGTCACATGATCAGTTCTCTTGTCGTGAAAATGGTGCGACACACATGGACAGAGGAGGAGACGGAGACGCTTCTCGAAATAATTCACGAGAAAAATATAACTGTCATTTTAGAGACGGCAAACAGCAGAGAAATGTAGCATGATATTAAAACATGGAAAGGTCCATCTTCCAGCAGTGAAATCTCGCGGGATGATATTTCACGAGAGTTACGACGCTTCTGCCTAAAACAACCGTTAATGGAAACACGTTCAAAATGCAAATACTGTATATTTAGTCAAATTTTTAGGAATATCGCTAATGTTTCACGAAAAACTGTAATGGAAACGCAATGACTGATACTGATCTGAATGTTTTGATGCAGAAACATGGAATATAAAACATTGTATATTATAGTATTTGATAGTACTCAGGAATACACAGTTAAAAGTACTTTTATTGCCTAAATGAAACAAACAAAAAACAGTCTTATGATACATGATATTCTTAGTTAGAAGCTACGTTTCCATTACCCTTTGAAATACGCAAAATGTAAATAGCGCTATAAAAAAAAACTGGTAATGGAAACACCTGAATTTCGGGAAAAAAAAAACAAAACAATTTTGATCTGTATGTTTTTGGTGCAGAAACATGGAATATTGTGTCATTTGCATAAACATACAATAATCCAACACATTCCTGGAAACTGGGTTGACATATTCACATCCATATTCTTCATATGTTCCATTTTTATGTCTCAACATCTGATCGTCCCTCAGAGAAAAAGGCTGCACTCATCTATACTGTCCAAGATCACCAGTGACAACACAACTCACCCCCCCCCCACCCCCCACACCCACCCACCTTCACCCCCACCCAACCACCCCACATCCCTCAATCAACCCCCACCTCCACAAAAGGTCCATCATGCCTTGTGACAGCCGTGGTCGTGGCACAGCTCTGAGAGTAATGAATGGTCCTGGAGGTGATTATACACCCAGGGAATGCAAAGCACCCACTTTACCATGTGACAATAGCACCTCACACCTCCCTCCACTCATCCCTTCACCTCTTTACCAGGCATTATTTTGCTCTGAGATGAAATCGATCCTCTACATGCTGGCCATGTTGGAGGAAATTGATTCCAGGGGGTATTAAAGACGTATTTACTGGATGATGGCCACTAACTAAGTCTGTGAGTGGAAATAGGCCATTTCCTCACAGGTCCACACACACACACACACACACACACACACAAGGGACGACTGATGTAGATGATGTCACTGGCGGCCATCTTGGACTTTTGTTCGGAAGTCTGCTGATATGCCAGGCAGAGATGGATCCAAAAAAAACCTCACTTAGACCAGGGGTGTCAAATTTATTTTAGTTCCGGGGCCACATTGAACCAAATTTGATCTGAATTGGACTGTACCATTAAATAATAACATAATATATAAATGATGTCACCTCCAAATTTTCCTCTATTTTTAGAAAAAAAAAGGTTTAATTAACCCTTTGTTGGTCACACTACAAGAATCACAATCAAAAGTTACATATATAACAGATATATAGTATATATATATAGTTACACACATATATATATATATATATATATATATATATATATATATATATATTTGTTTCCCACCTCACTAGGATTATTATAAAGTATTAAAACTCAAACATTACTCCTTCACCAATCTTATCAACATCATTTGTGATTGGTTCAAATTAGATGTATTAACTCTTTGGGTTTGTATCATTAGCGATTAGCATTAGCATGTCATTACACTTAACTATCATCTCTACCGTTTGGTTCAGCATGTTTTCAAAAAATTATTACATGAATACCAAAGTATTTCTGAAACATGATGAGGGTTATTTATGTAAAATAAACTCTGTAAAGTTAATAAAATGGAAAAAAAAAATCAAACTTGCCTGTAATTTTGTGTCCAAAAGAAAAGATTATAGCAGAGGTTTTGCTACGTTTGTGATCTTCTTCTTTGGTGGTATATATACTAGCATGACCTGAATATATCATTGACTGCCCAAGAGGTTTGGTGTCAAAGGACTTACATTTCGATTAGATATCAGGGTTCAAAGTTACCTCTACCAAACGGTTGAGCTGACCAACAAAGGGTTATGGGATGAAAATGTTCACATCTACCAACTGTCATTTAAAACAATGTGACTAACATGAATAAACTGACACCTTTTCAGGAAACTAAATGTGATTTTAACAAGATTATGTCTCAGTTTATCATTTACACGTCAATTACAACGTACAGATTATTTATTAGTGGATCTACAAATACACAAAACATTTAATAACAGGCAGAACATTGTTAAGATTTCACTTCAGACAATTCAAAATGTTCATAGTTGTTCAAATTATTCACATTATTGTGAAATAATAGTTTGTTTTATTGAAAATACAGTTAAATGACATGAAAATGTTGAAATTAACAAAGAGCAAAATTTATTGATTATTATGAAAATATTTTACTGATCCAACCCATTTTGATCTGTAGTGGAAACTGAAATAAATGTATCAATATGTTCACTATCATTTTTTCATTTCACAAATTTATCCCAGGGGCCCAGACTGGACCCTTTTGGAGGCCGTATTTGGTCCCCGGGTCACATATTTGACACCCTTGACTTAGACCATTTGATTTGTTTTTTATTAGTTTCTTTTACAATTGATGAAAATCCAGTTCATTTCTGTGCATTTATATTATGTAATTTTATGTGTTGTCAATTAGTTCAGGTTTGCACAGACAACAGGATATAAGTGTTACAGCTTTGTTATATTAATATAAATGTGTCTGTAGTACAGTTCATAGTAGACATTTTAGCATTTAGACATTTTAAAAGTACATTGTATCTGCTACATGTATATTATTGAGTCAATTTAATGATATATTAAATTGAGAACCTGCTATTTGCTATGACTGATTAAGATGATTTACTACTGACAATGGAAAAAAAAAAAAAAAATATATATATATATATATATATATATATATATATATAGTAGACGATGACATTAAATTAACGACTTTGAGAAAAAAAGAGAGAAAATTAATAAGAGAATATATATATTTTTAAAATAATAATCTGAGAAATACAATTCAAACACAAGCTTGGTTAACTATTCCCATAGTTATTTCATTATTACAGTTCAGACCACTTGTTTAAGTCGTTTGAAACATTTCTTTATTGAGGTTTTTGTTGTTTTGCACAAACACACAACAACCTCAATTCCAAAACACAAACTGAAAAGATATAGAAAGGTTTACCCTTGAAAGCATCAGCTCTTTAGAAGTATCCACCTAATGGAAAGATAAGTCCTCATTATGTAGTCCAAAAACAACCCCTGCTCATTTCAAATACCAACAGCCTTCTACTTCAATATTATTATTTTCAAGAACTTTTTTAGGTATTTTGAATCTGATGTTGAGAGGTGCAGATTTTTTTCATTTATTTATTCAAGTATTCATTTAAAGCTGTGGTTTTCAACTGTTATTCTACAGCCTTCTAGAACTTTACGACAGCTCCCATTCATTTTGAATGGACGTTCCCAGCGTTCTGCGGGAGGAATTTTTTTCGATATCCGCCCATTGCCAATGGCAACGAGTTTTGTCATTTCAGATTCACGGTACACAGTAAATTTTGCAGTGTTAAATCAACACTTAGAGAGTTTATTTAACTTCTTCTAGAGTGTATTTGGTCCCATTGTCTCCAAATTAACACTGCAAAATCTACAGTGTACCATATCACTCCGCAGGTAGTTCGGCCACTTTGAAAGTAAATATTCGTGCAGTTTAACGTCATCAAATAGGGCTAGTAGACCAGAGGCAGCAGCGGCTAGACAGCAGTACAACAAAGTAGCCTGTACAGTGTCAGTGGAGGGTTGTTGAGGGACAACAATCACGTTCCAACTGGACTACATTTTCTTGACAGAAGCCATCGTCGATAACACATTCTTAATTATTTTGGTAAACAATTGTCTGTCTTTTCTCAAAATAAGCAGCAATAAACTTTAATAGCCCATAGAATAAGCGGGATAATGTATTGCCCACGAGTGACTATCAGAAAAATATTTCCCTTCGGCATAGGGGTGCTGTTCGGCCCAGTCGGGAAATATTTTTTTCTGATAGTCACGCATGGGCAAAACATTATCCCTTACTTATTATACTAACAAATCACTGTTGTTTTACCTGACATTTTTGTGTTTTATGAGTCAAACTTTCATAATTTGCGCGTCATGGGGGTGCAGTGGTTAGCACTCATGCCTCATAGACAGAAGGACCCTGGTTCGAATCCTACACCAGACCTTTCTGTGTGGAGTTTGCATGTTCTCCTCGTGTCTGCGTGGGTTTTCTCCAGTTTCCTCCCACCATCCAAACACATGCACTGATAGATTAACTGGTTAATCTAAATTGTCCATAGGTGTGAATGTGAGTGATTGTTTGTCTATATATGTTCAACTGGAGACTCATACAGGGTGTACCCCACCTTCACCCACTGTAGTTGGGTTAGGCCCCCAGTGACCCCCATGACCCTAGTGAGGATAAACCAGGTCCAGATGAATGTGAACATATTCTATGTTAACCTTATGCCTTTTTCTTAATATAAGTGAATCACCAGAACCATAGGCTTAGTGTTTCCCCTTCTCATTAACATTTCATTATGTTCTCATCTACATTTTTACTTAAATGTTTAGGAAATCTACTCAACAAGCACAGCTTTAGTGTCACACGAGGATCTTTTTTCATCACATAAATGAAATTGGAGTGGGTGTTAATTAGCTTAGCATTGAGATGAGAAAGTCTGACATGAAAAAAAAATAGATGCGTATGTGTATATACTATATATCACCAGTGGAATTGAAGACAGATAAAGTCTCCACCCAAACTGGCAGCTTCATTTAGGAAAAAAGATTGAGACCTAAGGGAGGGACGTGCACATTTTCTACTGCTTTGGCGTCAAAATGCACTGGAACACACGATTTCTTGTGACTCGTCAGTGATAAGATCATTTTCAGCCACTTTCAGTTCGACAACTGAGGCCACATTTTACCCAGGAACAGAAAATCCCCTTTCTAACCCCCTGTGCCCTGCAGACCTGATCTGCTCCTGGCTGTCTGAGATGAGATAAATCTTCTTACTGAGAGACTGAGACAAGAACTTTTGGCTGTAATGTTCCCCAAACTGATTTAGATGGTGCTTTTCTTTCAAAAGTCACAGTTATGGTTATGCTACATGCACACTGTGTCTCACTTACACTGACTTTCACTGTCTAGGGAAGGCTTTAGTGTAACAAAAACAGCCAATGGCACTTCATAAACTGACTTTCCTTCTTCTGTTTTTTTTTTTTTTAACCAATAAATCCAGAGTGGAATCCCCTCTTGGACTCACGCTAGGGTTGAAATAGCGTTACTGACTGAGATGATGCCAAATAAAATGCAACAGAATACAGTTTGTTTGATGCTTCAGTGTCATCCCTGAGGATATTCACCAAACTACTGTATATCATCTTTAAAATGTTCAGATTTTTTTGGAAGATTAGGGTGTTCAGTTCAGTTCAGTTCAATTCAATTTCATTTCGAGCACACAAAATCATCAAAACATCCATCAAAATTGTCAACTTTTATTTATTTTTTTTTTGCAGTTGAAAAGTAGTGGGAAGAAATAAAACTAAACTCCACCCGGTTTTTACGAACTAATAATCCAATAGATTTTGTATTCTATGCTTTAAGACACTTTTTATGTTCATTTACTATGAACACAAAGCATCCATAACCATTTATATACACATTGTTTTCTAAGTCACCTCACACAATCTGATTTATATAGTACACGGAAAAAGTAAAACACTAAATCAACTCAAATTCTTCTTCAATAGGTCACACCTTAAATAATCTAGTTGAATGAATTAAATTACATTAAACTAAGACTAGCCCTATTTAATTTGGTTCACTCAACTAGATTGTTTTATGTGTGACCATAAAAGGTCAAAATCATGACATAAAAAGACAAAATCATGAAATAAAAAGTCAAAATTTAAGAAGAATTTTGAAGTTCATTCAATGTTTTACTTTTTTCAGTGTATAAACATACTTATATTCACTTTAAATTAGCCACAAATACACCCCCCCCCATAACAGAGATACTTTTTGAATTTGTTCTACAAAAAGTTAAGTTCAGGTTTACTTATATATTTAACAAACAAACCTACAAGATTTGTTTTTTCAAATAAAGTCCAATCTGTCAATTTGGGCCATTTTATTTTTCTGTTATAAGTTTAAAGTTAAAATACTAACTTTCTTTTAGGGTTACATGTTAGTGATGTTCTATCTGATACAGGTTGTGGTTTAGTTCTGGTGTTAAACACAGGAAATAAACAAGTTTCCTTTTGAAACCAGGTCATGGATTTTGACCGTAGGCTTCTTCTAAAGTTCACTTAATGTTAAAGTTCCATCAGAATCCTGCACACAGTCACTTACTACGTCATGTTGCCTCTAATGAAAGACACCAGTTTTAAGTTTTATCTGTGCAAATGTCAAGTACAGGCACATGAGTTTATGTTTGAGAAGTATTTAAGGATGTGAATTAAAAGTAGACGATGGATGCACACAAGTTAGATAGATAGATAGATAGATAGATAGATAGATAGATAGATAGATAGATAGATAGATAGATAGATAGATAGATAGATAGAGAGAGAGAGAGAGAGAGAGAGAGATAGAGAGAGAGAGAGAGAGAGAGAGAGAGAGAGAGAGATAGATAGATAGATAGATAGATAGATAGATAGATAGATAGATAGATAGATAGATAGATAGATAGATAGATAGATAGATAGATAGATAGATAGATAGATAGATAGATAGATAGATAGATAGATAGATAGATAGATAGATAGATAGATAGATAGATAGATAGGTTGTGTATCATCCAATACACTGACATTCATACCATTACTGTGACTTTGCTGTAATAAATAATAATTTAAAAAAAATTGTCCCCATTTTATCTCCATGAAGTAATAATTAAACTAGTGATAATATGTGAGAAAACATCAGATTAGGTGAATTACTTTTTTTATTCACTTTCTGATGTTCAATCCATGTTTATTTGCGTAGAAAATAAATACATTTTCTAGCTTTTTGTATTTCCAGGAAAAAATAGGTTTAATCACATTGTGTTTTTCATGCATAAAGAAGAATAAAAACACTGAGGAAAAACTTTTAACTAAGTTTTTCACATGAACCAAAGAGTTAAAGATGGTAACTTTCAAGTAAAAGATCCTAAAATGGTAACTAAGAGTTGATGTAGAAATGAAATGAAAAGTTCAAACTGTTTCAACAAAACTAGTAAGTAAACATTTGATAAAAGCGGTGGTGATTTCAGGTGGTAGATGTTAGTTTCATTTTCTTCTGTTGTTTAAAGTGTGTCTGCTGCAGATGTTTGTTGGCTTGGCTGGAGGGAGAGCTTCACCTAACCACAGAGAATGGTTGCACTTGGTTAAAGGCTTTATTTAGAATATTTAAAAGTGGAAACAGACTAACGCCAGATTTTTCCACAGTGTTTGTGAATGCATCATGACCAATGTGTAAAATATTTACAGTTTTGAACATAATTACTGTAAGGATAATGGTTGTACCCTTATGAAAGAGAAATATATAGTAATATATTGAAAATTATAATTCATTTTATTCAAAAATATATTCCCTTATATGGAAAAGTACTGCATATATTATCCAATATACTGTAATATATGATTTGATCATATTTGGACAAATATAAAACATATATTGGACTAAAGACAAAAGCTGTCCTATATTTTTACTGATAGTGTTATTGAAATTCAATTTCTTTACACATATATTGTGAAAGTGTATTACTAAATATCAGTGCTGTCACGATTAATTGAATTAATTGCGGTTAACTATTTATTTTTTAATCACGATTAATCATGATTAGTTCCCTAAGAGTTTTTTAGCGTTCATTATTTATTTTTTTTTTACACTTTCCCCTATTGTCATATCTTATTATGGCAGATGTTAGTGTCTGTAACACAACTTGTTCATGAATTAACTATTGCATTTATGCGATTAATCGCGATTAAATATTTTAATCGATTAACAGCACTACTTAATATATAATTACAGATATTTAGTAATACACTTCACAAAATATGTATGTATATATGTGCATCCATCTATTATTAAGTGTTTTACAGAATATATATTAACATATATGAGAACATATATTATCATATATGTCTCAATATATGGAAAGTGGCAATTCCTTTTGTATTTTTAACTATATTGTAATATATTGACACAATATATTTTTCTGTATATTATATACATATATTTTTATGTTACATTTGTTACAGGCAATAATATATTGATAGTCAGTATATGGATAAATATATTATTGTTTCATATGGGTGGGTTAAAAGGAAATATTAAAAGGACAAGAAGGTGACAACGTGGTGAATAGATGGAGTTGCCTGAGTGTCTGGGAGACTCCGAGTGTATTTTCAGAGGGGGAAAAGCAGATAGTTTTCAGTCCAACAAACCAGAGCCATGCGTTCCAAACAAGAAAGCTCTGCTAATTACATCGGTCTGAAAGCTATAAAAAATAAGGAGGGGGTTGGGGTTGGGTGGAGGGTGAGTGAGTGAGGGAGGGAGGATGGCCTGGCAAACAAGAGACGCGATATGGGAGAGAGAATAGACAAGGAAAAGAGCAATAATTCATATTTTTACGTTCAAAACATCCAATTAACAAAGACTCAATTCTTTTCCCTCGTAGACTATGTTATAGACGCAGCAGAGGTCGATGATAAATCCCAGTCATCATGTCCATGTGGGCCCAGATGGGTTACATTTGGGCTGGATATAAAGGTCCCATGTGGGTTTGTCCACAGTTTCCATGGTAACCCCACATGTTTGCCCATATCAGGATTAGAGATCTGAATCCCTTTATTTGCCCTGTTTACATGGGAGTTTTTATTCCTGTTTAATTCAGAATAAAAGTTAATTCCTCTTTAAAATGAACCATGTAAACATCTCATTACAGTAGAAACATAATTCCGAATTTTACTTAATTCCATATAAAGTCGTTGGTTTATTCCGATCTTAATTCAATAATTTCTCTGACATGTAAACAGTCAATACTGCTTTAAAATTATTCCTGTTGTTCTGCACATGCTCATAGTCTCATCATGATGACGCACATATTCTACTGTCGACATTAGTTTGTTGATTCCTATGGTTGATTCAGTCAAGCTGCTGCTTCATAATTATCACAAAAATAAATGCAAAAATCACATGTAGTATCTGGTCTAACATGTTGATAGTTGAAACAAACACAAAACAGGAAGTGGACATAATCGTTTTCTTCCAGTAGTCATCCAGACGTTAAGCGGCTGTTCCGTCCAATCAGAACCCTCTATTCCTCCTAATTAACTTTCCATGGAAACCTTTATTCACAATTAACATGTCCATGTAAACGTGAAGGAAATTCAGAAATATTTTATTCCGAATACATTTTTCTGAATTAAAAAAAAAAAAAAAAAACATCATGTAAACGTAGCTATAGTGTTATTGTACTGATTACAATGCAATTGAAGTACAGCTCTCAGGTTCAATGCAAGAATTTACAGATAGACACAAATATCAGTAAAAAGCACCGTTATTTACATAAAAAAATAAACAATTGTAAACTAAGATATTGGTAAAATATAGAATTGTAATAATACAAATAACAGGACAAGTGGAGCAAATGACATGAAAGATAAATAGTGTGATAAATAAATAAATAAATAAATATTCAGCTCTGTGATTCTAATAGGGGTAAAAAAAAAAAAAAAACATGTGGGACCAACGTGGAAAGTATGTAAAAACTCATATGGGACCCTTATATGGAGCCCTAATGGAACCCTTCTGGAGCCCACATGAATAAGATCAGATTCTGTCACATTTTCTGAAGCTCCTTGATGTCCACAAATAATTATTTAGTATGAGTAGATATAAAGTGGTACCTCAGTGTGAGATCCTCTGTCAAAACTCTCTTCCACTCACTTCGACCGATATGAATTCTTTTAAAGGGGAAAAGAAAGGCGGAGGAGGAACACACGGAATCCCTCCAGAGTCGTAAATATCATTCCGCTTATTAATTTAAGAGCAATCACATTTGACGCAGTGACAGTGGGCTTAGCTGCAATATGATCATCATTTTCCAGGGAAACAAAGGAAAGCCCTGTACAACATCGAGTTCGATGTGGATTTGATGTGTTTGCTGTCATCACATGGGAGGAAAAGTAGGTTTGGGGGGGATTTTTTTTTTTTTTTTTTTTGCTCCCGTTATTTAGTCACAAAATATTATTCACATTCAGTGCAGATAAAAAATAAATAAATAAAAGTAGGCAGCTGAATATATTTCTCCAAAAATTTAATATCAATAAAAACCAAATGCTGCAGAAGAGGAAAATGTGTACACTTATGATCACATATCTATTTTTTTAAATTTAATGTTATGAATTATTACCCATTGGTTCTGTTTCCATTCTACAACTTGATGACATAGAAAACAACAATCTCTTTTAATGATACGACTAATTATTTCTATCTACAAACCAATTAAATGCACAAAAATAATCCCAATAAAAGTTACGATCACACTGGTCTTTATTTTTTTTTTTAATACGAATGTTTAATACAATATACATTGACTGTATGAACGTGAACAAACAGCTTTTTCAATCATTTTCATGAACTTAATGAATCGAATTTATCAGATATATTTACAGAACTATTATTATTCATAGAGTTTATGTCTAAATAGATATCTTTGGTTGTTATACTTAATTCCACAGTTATATTTATCTGTATTTAAGCTTCTACTCGTTCCGTCTTCACTGCTACTTTGACGGAAGAGGCCTTCTCTCTTTTCAAGTGGTGTCAAATAAAGCAGCTGTGGATCTAAATTGCGCCCCCGTTGACACCATAAACCCAGTTTACGCACCAAAGTGTCAATTGCAGAGTCAGGTGTTTCCGAGTAATGTCTTTACGCACGAGGTTTCTGACATTTTTACGCATCAAAAATCTGATTCGAGTCACATTTTTAACACACTTTTGATATTTCTGAGAGTATACAATGCTAAATAAAATGATTTCAGCTGCATTTTTTTTATATTAATAATAGTGTCTTTCTTTGTTCCAGATGACCCTTCGGCAAACTGGCTCCACGCGCGCTCCTCCCGAAAGAAGCGGTGCCCGTACACCAAATACCAGACGCTCGAGCTGGAGAAGGAGTTCCTGTTCAACATGTACCTCACGCGGGACCGGAGACACGAGGTGGCTCGCGCTCTGAACCTGACGGAGAGACAGGTGAAGATTTGGTTCCAGAACCGGAGGATGAAGATGAAGAAACAGAGCAAAGACCAACCGAAGGACTAAACAAACAAACAAACAAACAAACAAAAAAAGATTAGTAAAAGCAGGATGTGTGGACTGTGATGCTGCTCCTGCGCGCGCACATGTAGGCTATATATTATATTCAGACTCAACATGCACGCACGTTCACACACAAACCGGCCTTCACAACAACTACAAACCCACAAACACACACCTGCTGTGTGCAATTTTGTCGGAACCTTTAGGCGGTGCCACGTGATCTCTTTCTTCTTGTCACATTAATCTATACATTCGATCAATAGCTTTATCGATCGGTAAAAAAAATGCGCCAGGTTAACACTGAAGTCTTAGAATATGGTGAGAGTAGGAACAGGAAGGGGTTTCTATTTGGGTTTGTTGGAGTCAAAACACGCGCGTAAACAAGCAGTTTCTTCTGGTTCCAATAGAGAACTGTGGGTTCTTGTGTGGACCTTGTTGTCTGCGTGGCTTTTATTGTTAGTCACAGAGGAGGGTAAAAACAGCAGCAAACCGCCCAGTGAAGCTCTGACAGACTGTAGGAGACAAGACATGCGATTTTTTTTTTTTTTTTACTTCTTCTCCTGTTTTCCTCAAGCACCACACTTCATTTTACTGGTTATTTATTGTTCCGTCTTTGACACCGCGCGCGGAGGTGCTGAAACCGAGGTTTCGCGTGGGCCATTAATAAACAGAAGGAGTACGCATCTCCTCTTTTTTTTTTTCCTCCCTCCTTCTCCTGTTTCTAGTTTCTCTCTGAGCTGCTGGCAGGATTCGATTAGAAAAAGCACACCCGTGTGTTTGGCGGTGATACAGCCAAGCAAGCCGCCGTTTGTTTCCCCATTGACGGCCTAAGTAATGAGCAAGATACCGAAGGTGGTGCTGGGGGTGTGTGGGTGTGTATGTGGTGGTGGGTGGGTGGGGGGGGGTGATAGGATGGCGGATGGTTGGGTGTTAAACCCGACTCAGCAATTGGGGGGTGGATCCGATTAGGGTTGCTGTCAATATGGTGACTCCAACCCCCCCCACACACACACACACACACACACACACACCTCCTCCACTTCGGATGTTTTATCCTCCGCCTGGACACTGTGACTCCGCATCTGCTATCAATAGCCTGGGAGAGTCATATAAGGGAAAGGAGGGTTGATCAAATCCAGTCAAAGTGCAAGAGTCCAATGACTTATTCTACAGACACGTGCTCTTCAAATGTACATGTAACAGAAATATAAATGAATAGAATTTAAGGAAAAACATGTGGATTATTTGCACAAAATTGACTTTTACATTGAACCAGTTACATATATTGCCAATCATGGTCAACGCAATAAATTATGCATTTAAAAAAAAAATGAATAAAAAAGTTTCTCAAACCATGAATTTCAGTTGAAATCATAACTTAAATACATGAATTTCTGACAAAAAAACATGATTTAAACATTTAATCCCAAATCTATAGGAGAACATAAAATATGGTTAAAGTGTGATTAACCCTTTGGTGTATGAATTAGACAATATTTCTTTCCTGGGTGTTTTTAATTCTTCTTTAGTCATAAAAAAAAACAACATTTTTTACATATATTAACCTATTTTTGTGGCAATTACAAAACTCAATATCAGAAAGTGAATTTCGAAAAGAAAGTAATTCAGCTAATCTGATGTTTTCTCACCTTTTAACAAACTATAATACTAGTTATTACTATTGAGATAATGTGCAAAAATAAATTTAAAAAATATATGATTTTTGTCCATCAAGAACAGCAAATTTACAGTATTGGATGATGTATTAACCCACAAAAGCAATAACAGAACAGCTGTAGAATAACTGTTCACTGTAGTGACCAGTATATGCATCAAAGGGTTAACTATATATTATAGAATTAATATTTTTATTAGGCTATACTATATAGGGATTTCCTGTTGGAGTCATATATGGAGATTTTATTCAAACAAATATAACAAAATTCATCACACAAAAAAAATGTACTGGTTCAGACAAATTGAAATAAAAATAAATAAAATAGAAGGACTTTTCACCCTGAAGTGTTTTGCTTTGTTTGGAAACTGGACGATGATCAACCTTCAACCCCCACTCACTCATCCACTCTCACGCAACATCATCAGAAACACTTCAACATGATCCATTTTTGTGGCTTCGTAATTACTTTGAATGGAACAAAACAAAAATGAAATAGATTTATGGCTGCTTTTAGGTCTTAAGCTTTTTTTTTTTTTTTTTGCAGGATTAATTTAAGTTTCGGTTGCGCACAAAAACACACACAAAAAAACGTGGAGACTTTGGTGAAAGAACATGTCTTTTCATGGTATTCCAGTGTTTACAGAACATGGTTTTATGTTGCATTTGAATAAAGAGTCAGCTCTATTTTTATACATTCAATATATAGTGTATTATCTGCTATGCAAAGCGGGTTTTTCCCTCTCATTTTGGGAAACCTACAGATTAACGGCGACAAAAATAAATAAAATAATAAATAAATAAATAACTTACCGGTTTTTTATTTTTTAGGCCGTACTATATTTCATTCCTAAGGGTGATCGATTGTTTTTTTTTTTATTTAATTAAATTTTTTTCTTTATTTTCCTGCTAAATGTTTTCAGTGTTATGGCTTGTGATAATTATTTGTTCACAATTGGGAGTTTTATGCAGAATCATATTGATCATGACGTTAAAACATGAAGAGTCTGTGTTGGAAAAGGTCGCTCGGTCGGTTGCTGTTGCAGTAAAACGGCATCCGATGGCAGTTTTATAGACGGATCATAAACACAACGTTGGCTTTTTACAAGGCGGAATGTTGCGCGTGTGCGTGGGGAAAAGCTGTGGTGGCATTCGGAACGACGAGACACGCGCGTGGGTATTTCATACAACGGGTCTTCAAGTACAAACACAACTATTATTATAACAAATCTAAAATATAAATGCGCTGGAAATTCACTGATAAGCAGAAACCCTTTTTAAATGGTTTACATGGTTTGCGCATGCGCCAAGTCACGGTGATTTTTAAGAGTTGAATTCTTTGTGTGTTCATTTGGAGGGAAGGAGAATGCATATCTTACAAAAACAAAAGAGAAAAAAAAAAGAACTAGAAGTTTCTTAATAGAAATATTTCTAATTTATTGTACATAAAGTGTAGTCTTTCTTATCGGAATGAGTTAAATATGCTGAGTATTGTTTTGTCTATATTTGGGACATGCATCTTGTAATATAGATGATTATGTTGTCTTTTTTTTGTCCTAATGTTCTTAAAATAATTCTATGTTTGTCGTTGTCGTGCCTGTTTATCTGTTCTGATGTATTTCTATGTTTTCTTGACAAAATCGGATTGTTGTTTGTAAGTTAAATTCCAGTGAGTTTTAGGACAAGACAGGACATTTGAAACGATGCTCTTATACATATATAAATTAAATTTTATTTTTAAATGTTGCTTTAAATATAAGAGGAACTAAGTTTCTGGAGTCTTTACTGTTAGGAAGAGAAAAAAAGATCTGACAATTATATTATATTAATTTCCTTCCTCTATGTTTTTCCTCTTTTTCTTTCTTTCTTTTTTTTTCTTAAAGGGACAAATCTAAGCCATGTGGCCTCAGTAAAGGCTTTATTATTATTATCAACAAGCAGACAAATTCTAGTTACTCGATTCCTCTCCTGATTGTGTAATGTTTCCACCCCTTTTTTCTTGTATGTTTTCCTCTTCCTCCTCTTCCTCTTCTTCTTCTTCTGCTGTGTTTGTTGTCTCTTTGTGTTTGTGCGATGGCACTGCTGATGCTGGATTCCTATTAAAGAAGATACTTTACAGTAGTTGATTGGATTGGATTGATGCTTCTGTCTGCTAATGAAGCGGGACGTGGGGGGGGGGGTGATGTGTGTGTGTGTGTGGAGGGGGGACGGGGGTATTTGTGATTTACAGGGAAAATGGACCATTTAATAAAGATCTCCTTTAAATGAACATGCAGCTCATGCGCTGTGCAATCCAGTGTGCGATGGGAAAGTTGAGAGCTTCCCTTTCTACTTTACATACTTATCCTGATTTAATTTGCTGTCTGTGGGAAAAGAGAGAGAGAGAAAAGGCACAGAGACGAGGAGGAGGTTTTTTTTTTTTTTTTTGGAGGGGGGGGGGTGAGCCAGCATGTGTTGAAAATATGTGCGTCTTCAGTTGTACACTGAAGCTTCAAGGAAAGGGGCGTCTGTTTGGCTGCAACACCAAAAGAGTGTCATAAACCCATAAACACCCCCCACCCACCCACCACCACGTTCCCACTCTACCCCCATCTCTCACCCACGCACACACTCTCTCTCTCTCTCTCTCACAGATGATGGGTGCATTCATTAAAGGCGTCGTCATCCGTCCATTAGGAGCTTGTGAAGCTGCTGCGGTTCCTGTGTTTGTCTCTGCATCCAAATGACTGTGATAGACAGAGAGTCTGATGAGAGGATGAGGACTGTACACGCTTCCTCTGGAGCTGCTCACGTGCTGCACAAACTGTTCAGACTCCACACACACACACACACACACAGAAACGGGATTACTACTCTGTACCTAAGTTGTACCTTTTTATTGCAGAACATGTATGTACCTTCTGAATAACAATAAGATACAAAGGACATTTTTGGTATCTTTTTTTATCTGGGAAAAATTTGTTTTGTACCTGGAAGTACAATTTTGTACCCCACAGATCACCATATTGTACCTTTTATCAAAGACTGCATAATTACATAATTACATAATTATTCTGCAACAAGGTACTGCCGGTGAAAAAAAGTTAGGTACAGAGTTGTACTCCCATGTGTGTGTGTGTAGTTGGATGAAATGATAATAATAATAATAATAATAATAAGAATAAGAATAAGAATAAGAATAAGAATAAGAATAAGAATAAGAATAAGAATAAGAATAAGAATAAGAATAAGAATAAGAATAATAATAATAATAATAATAATAAAAACAGCACCATCCATCTTGATGTGATGCAAAAGAACAGAAGGTTGTAGATGGTTTCTGAGAATTTCAAGCAGTTTCAGAAAAAAAATCTGACACTGATGTGTTTTAGCTGTTGACCTTTAGTGTGACCTTGACCTTTGACCTCCATTACTGAAATGTAATGGGTTCTTCCTTGACCCATTATCTATCATTCCTGAAAGTTTCATCAAAATCTGTTCAGAACCTTTTTGCGTAATCCACGCTGACAGACAAACAAACTGACCTGAATTTAATACCTTATAATTTATATATCCTAGTGCTTTTCTATGTTCACACTTACTCAAAGCGCAAGGTCAATCCATTATTCATTCACTCTCACATTCCCCCTGTAGTGGTGGTAAACTACATATGTATTCATAATTGTCCTGGAGCAGACTGACAAAAGTGTAGCTGACATTTTGTGCCTTTAACCAACAGCGAACGTTCATACACAAGTATGAGTAACACTGGAGGCAAAAGACTAAAAGACACATGACTAGGACTGAGCAGGATTTGAACTACCAACTCTTTGCTTATTGGATGACCTGCTCTCCCCACTGAGCCACGACAACCATAACTAGGGCTAATATTTCAATGTGTCACTTTACAACAAAACAATCAGATGCAGATACTGTTTAGACACTGAAGTCTAGGATATAATTATACATTAATGGTACATTCAGGGCCGGAGCCAGGATAAGGTGACAGAGTTCATGGGTTTGGGTTCCCCTGCACAGCTACACCGAACAAGGATTTTTTTTTTTCATCCACCAAAACTAGTTTACACACTAGTTTTTTTATATATTCTCTGTAACACGTGATTATATTTTAGTAGCTTTGCTGCACTCAACGCCCCTAGCAACAGAAAATCTAATCTGCTATTGAGGAGAGTCTAGTTACGCTCAATGTAATGTTTGCCTGTAGTTCCCTAAAACTGGCCGACGAATCACAGTGAAGTATAGAGTCAGGGGACGGACGTAATAAAGTGACGACAGAGCTGTTCATGTGTGTTTTATGTTGTTTCTATGGTTTTATAACTTGTTAGGCCTTCCCCGCGGACCATGTCAGTGCACGGCGTGTTGTTTTATCTTTTATTTTTTATGTTGGTTTTATTAGTGTTACTTGTTTTTCATAATTTTTACTTGTTTTAATTGTTTTTATCTCATTGTTAGGTGCTACATAAATAAAATTTGATTTTGATTTGAGAGCTGCGACAATTCGGAATAAAACAACCAGGAACAACCATAGAAGAAGAACAACAACAATGATAGATGGCGGCTGACTGGGTGGTGATTTCCTTTTATCAAAGATGAATGAAGAATGTGAGAAAATATCAGAAATCTTTAAATGATTTTTACAGAAGTGACAACAGTTGTTAAGATTATTAATCCACCATTTTGTTTAATCATTTGTAACTTTCTCCAAATTCCTCTGTAAACTTTCCAACGTCTAACTATGTCATCCTAAAGATTACGCTGATTGGTTGTCGTACCGTCCTCTTGCATACAGAGGGATTTGAAAGACAACATTTTAGCCCCGCCTCCCCTGACTATATAGCGTTCCTAGACCTATACATGTAATGAATGGGGATAGTGTATTTTCTCATAAATGCTGCTGCTTGAGTCAAATTCTAAACAGTATTTTCCATTTTGCCATTTGTTTAACCCCTCCACTGGAAAAGTAAAGCTGATACTGTACATTTCTTCAAACCACAATCTTCTATTATCTTGAGTTGCATAATGGACCATCATTCTCATCACAATACAATTAATCACTCAATCAAATTTTAATTCTAAAGTGCCACATCATAACAGAAGTTATCTCACTGTAGAGCTGGTCGACAAACCAAACTTTTAAACTGATTTACAGACACTTAATAGAAACCTCCAGTAGTAAACACTTAAAGTGGTGAAGAAAACCATCCTTTTAATGGACAGAAACCTGGAACAGACTTCAGCTCCTGGAGGATGGATGTCTGCCTTGATCAGCAGGGGTTAAAGAACGAGGGTTAAATAAAGAAGAAGAGGGAGAGAGAGAGAGAGAGAGAGAGAGAGAGAGAGAGAGAGAGAGAGAGAGAGAGAGAGAGACTGGGGGAGGGGGGAGAAGGTGGGAAACAAGGTAAGACATGACTCCCTTCTACACAACACTTCTGTTATAGGAATATTTTATCATTATTTACTATGTGTTCAAGGATCTTTATTGTCATACCAGTTCACTTCCTAGATATAAAACGGGTACTTGGGTCTGGGATTGAACCATGAATAATTATAGACAAAGTTTAAACATATAAACACAGTATACATAAAGCATTAATAAATACATACATACATACATACATACATACATACATACATACATACATACATACATACATACATACATACATACATACATACATACATACATACATACATACATACATACATACATACATACATACATACATACATAAAATAAAATTAATAAAACTGTACAAGAGAAGAGTGTAAATGTAATGGTTGGATCATTCATTCATAAAGATGGAGTCATGATTCCAGAACAGTAAAAGGAACACCTCCAACCAAGGTGTTATGTTATGCCGGTGGGTGGGGGTTAAATTGAGCCTTTAACAGTAAACAAACATATCAACGTGACCAGAAACATGAACCGGTGAAACGCCAACATCCAGAGGACATGACACATGCTACCATTTCTGGACTGGTGAAATAGTCTGGAGGGGTTAGTTATGCTATGCAATGATATACTATGCTATGCTATGCTATGCTATGTTTTGCCATGCTAAACTATGCTATGGAATGCTGGGCTGTGCTATGCTATTCTGTGCTATGGTATGCTATGCTATTCTGTGCTATGCTGTGCTATGGTATGCTATGCTATTCTGTGCTATGGTATGCTATGCTATTCTGTTCTATGCTGTGCTATGGTATGCTATGCTATGCTGTGCTATGCTATTCTGTGCTATGCTATGGTACTCTATGCTATGCTATTTACATTTATTATGTAAATTTGTTTACAGTATGATGTGGTCTTTTACATGATTATTCTGGCAACCACAGCTAATAGCTTTTTCCCATAAAAACAACAGGGTTTTTATTTATGCTTTTATTTTTTGCACTATATGGACACACAACAAACTCAATAATAACTGTTAATATGAAAAGTAACATCATGACAAAGCAGATAAGTGAATAAACAACCAAATAGATCATGTAGATTTTCCAAGGAGAAAATAACTTAAAAGGAGGGTTTAAATAAAAAAATATATATATTTCAAATGATCATTTCTAGATGTGTCTATATTGCATATTAAGGTCATGTGATTCATTTTGTGATAGGGTAACTTTTGAGCTATGATTAGACTGCTTGTCAGGTTGTGTTTTTAGCAACATGCTAAACCCATCTGCTAAACTCATACATGTCAATGTTAGACTTCTGCTGTTATAATAAACCATAAAAACAATGAATGTTTAGAAGATTAATTGTGTTTTCAATGGTTATATTCATAAGCAGCAATTTAGACTTTTCATACCCACTATCCAGCCCACATATGGAAGAAATGGTCAGGTTGTGAGGTAACTGGGATCTGTTTGCTTATACATGTGGGTTAAACTACCCTCTTATTTGCTAAATTCTGCTGGACTCTACCCTTAGCTCAAGGTCTCTGTATAGGTGAACATTTTTATACTGCAGTGAGTGCAGCGCTGTACTGAAGGCTAAAAACAACCAAGCTGCTTCAGCAACTAGAGAAACAGGACATTATTAAGAGTCATAGTTCATAGAAACACACTTTAAAACCATCACAATAAGATGAGATGAGATGAGATGAGATGAGATGAGATGAGATGAGATGAGATGAGATGAGATGAGATGAGATGAGATGAGATGAGATAAGATAAGATAAGATAAGATAAGATAAGATAAGATAAGATAAGATAAGATAAGATAAGATAAGATAAGATAAGATAAGATAAGATAAGATAAGATAAGATAAGATAAGATAAGATAAGATAAGATAAGATAAGATAAGATAAGATAAGATAAGATAAGATAAAGCAGGACAGGAAAGGATACCTAACATGAGGATAGGGTAACATAACGTAGTATACTGTATTGTAACATAGCATAGTGTAACGTAACATAGCGTAGCATAATTAGCATAATGCAATGTAACGTAGCACCACAGAAACGTACAACAGACGTCTTCAACTCTGGTCCTCAGGGCCCACTATCCTGTATGTCTCAGATGTCACCCTGCTCCGACACACTTGATTCACAGAAGTGCATCATCAAGCTCCGTTGAAGCTTGATAATGAGCTGATCATTTGAATCAGGTGTTAAAAAAATAATCATGAATTTGGAGCAGGGTCACATCTAAAACTTGCAGGACAGTGGACCCTGAGGACCAGGGTTGAAAACCTCTACCATACAACATAACATAAGGCTGTCATGATTAACTATTTATTTTTTAACTGTGATTTTTTTAACCACGATTAATCATAATTAGAGCTCCCAAGCATTTTGTCATTTTATAAATACATATTATTTTACACCACAGTATCACTTTATGTTATAGAAGAGTCTTCATTATTATTATTTTTTTATGTTTTTCCCCCTGTTTGTCATATGTTATTATGGCACATGTTAGTGTCTGTAACACTACTTGTTTAAACAAACATTTGTACAGACCAGGTACGTGCACAGAAGGGGTGCTACAGGGGCTCTGGCACCTGCCCCTTTGTTGATTGACACCCAAAGTGCCCTTTTGACAGGCACTGTTTTTTGGCTTTTTTGTATTTTTAAAAAAATAAATGAGTTCCAACAGCAAAGTTCTCCACAATGTGTCCTTGATCATATTTGAAATTATACATTTGATAAATAACATTTTACATGTAAATACTAGGGATGGGAGGAAAAATTGTTTCACATATGTATCAGGATTTTTTTGTTTTACGATTTTTAAATCTATTTTTTGTTCAAAAATAATTTTTTTCCCATATTTAAATGAAAAAATGAAATCGTATATCACATAAAAGCATATCGTCCCAGCCCTAGTAAATACAACGATTCATGAGTCACATGTT
>CM035790.1:13639562-13674562 GCA_020466265.1 Siphamia tubifer
TTCATAACTGTATCTGACATTTGCACATATACAACTGCACTGTAATAATTTTTACTACTTAGTCTTAGTGCTTTTACTTATATTATTTGTTAATGTTCTATTAGCCTAGATGCACTAGAACCCCCCCTAGCGACAGCCAATCTAATATGCTACTGTAGTAGTCTAGTTACACTCAATGTAACTTTTGGCTAGATTTCCCTGAAACTGGCCGACCAATCACAGTGAAGTATAGAGTCAGAGGGCGGGGCTTAACAAAGTGACGCTGCAATGATTCGGAAAGAAACAACCGGAAACAACCATAGAAGAAGAACTAGAATTGGTGGTGATTTCCTTTTATTCTTTATCCTTTTAGTCTTTAAATTATTTTTTACAGAAGTCGGTGTTAAGCTCCATATTCCACCATTTTGTTTAGTCATTCCTAACTTTCTCCAGACTTTCCAGCCCTCTAACTACGTCCTCTTAAAGATTACACTGATTGGTTGTCGTACCATCCTATTGCAACCACAGGGATTTGAAAGACAACCTTTTAGCCCCACCCCCTCCCGACTATGTAGCCTTCCTAGACCTATACATGTAATGAATAGGAATCGTGCGGCTAAGCTAATGTTCTATCGTTATTGTATTAATTTTTACATTTCTATTTTATATTTCCTTTAGATTGACTATGTTAGGCATCATGTGGACAGCAAAGTAAGCATTTCATTGTAGAAGAAAACATGTGTCCATACTGTGCACATGACAGTAAACACTTTAAATGTTGAATGTTTATATCATATTGGACTGAATGTGGCCACTGAACTACAATGACTTTGACACCTCTGCTGTATTAAACCCTTCAATTCCAAAGTATTCCAACTGCGAACCAATGGAAAAATCCACTTGAGCTCATTGTGCAGTGATTTAGCAGAATGGGCTTCATCATTTCTGTGATATTTTCAGAAACTAAATGACTGCAGAAGACGCCGCTGCAGCAGCTGCTTCTGGACAAATTCATATTTCAGCCCATGCCTGCGCAGTCCATCCAATATGTCTTTAACTTTATCTGTTAAAAGAGCGAGTGCAGATAATAAGCTGCTTCACTGACAGACTCTGCATGTTCTGGGTGGATGTGAGGATCTCTCTCTCTCTCTCTCTCTCTCTCTCTCTCTCTACTCTGAGTGAGCTGTTTTACACCGCACAGCTTCTATAATTCATCAAGCAGCGGAGAATATCATTCATATTCATAAATTTTCTAAAAGAGAGTTATGGTCCCGCTGATGCAAACGGCTGTATGGATCAGATCACATCAGCCATTCTGGAATCATTAATAGTTGGAAAGGAAGCCATGAGGCTGCTGGCTGCCTCGCACATGTTAACTCCCCCTGACAGAGCAGAAAAAAAACACTACTTTATATCCAGACTGTGGAGTAGCATTATGTGAACAACAACAAAAAATATGCCCACATTACAACACTTTCTCTTAATAAAAATAAACACTCGTGTATTATCCCGGAATGTGAAAGGAACATGGTGCAGCGTGTTTTTATTCACTACAGCAGGAGGGATTTCAGTTTTGTAGCACATTCCTCAGCCTTCGTCTGGAGATGGTAAAGAATGAGGAATGGTGACGGTGAGAAGGTCGGAAAATTCTTTCAAAAAAAGCTGATGCATGAATCATGTTTAGTTTAATATAGTGACTGCTCTGATTCATCACAGCATTTAAAAAAAAAAATAAATCACCTAAAAACAAAACAAATAAACAAAAACCTTTAAAATACAATGAATATTAAAGGTTTTCATAAATGTATGAAAATAGCTGAATAATATTACTTAAAAAGAAACTCACATTAATGTGTGTTTTTGTTCATATTAACAGTAAGTAAATTAAGAAAAAAGAATAAAAGAAGAATCCATTCCATGCTGACTTACAACACACACACACACACACACACACACACACACACACACAGAGACAGAGAGATGCACAATGATATCAGGTCAATCCAAACAATAGCTACTGATTAAGGATCAGGATGTAAAATTATATTTATATTATATATATATATATATAGTATATATATGGATTATATATATACATCTGGATTATGTGCTGTGGGTTAGGGTTTGAGGTTTTATTCTATGTAGTTTCAGTGCAGTACTGCTTATAAAGGAATTAAATCAGACATAAACTCTCTTCAGGTTTTAGGTTTTTCTTTTTTTTTTATTATGCTAACTTTCTTCTTTCCTCTGCAGCAGGTTGTACAAATGACCAAAGTGCATCCATCAAGAGTTACAGCAGCTGCATGAAATAAAGTGACATAAAATTAAATTAAATTAAACTAAATTAAATTAAATTAAATTAAATTAAATTAAATTAAATTAAATTAAATTAAATTAAATTAAATTAAATTAAATTAAATTAAATTAAATTAAATTAAAAAAGGAAATAAGGAATAAAATAATAAAATTGTATTAAATGTAATATAAAAGAAAAGAAAGAAAGAAAACACAAATACAATTCATTTCATTAAAAAATAAATAATAATAAATATTAATAAAAATAAAATAAATGGTAAAAAAAAAAAAGTTAAAACATCTTGAAACCTTTTTACAGTTCATTATTTATTTACTTTACTTTACTTTACATTTGTTTCCCTCATGCTTTATGGGGACTTCCAAAAAAAACAAAACAAGTGAATGTGTTTCTTGGGGACATCATTTCCATACTTCACACAGATTTCACCTACATTTATTTCCAACTCTCGTGGCGACCTGAATGTTGGTCCCCGTGGTGTCATAGGTCCCTGTGACGTGACTCTGTAAACACATCATCAATGTCCCCATAAAGATAGTAAACACACACACACACACACACACATGTTAGTCCAGTTGGTTTCATTTGTTTTATTTTTGCTTTGAAACAGAGAGTCCGAAAAAAAAGTCTGATAGTACAGCATGTGTCCCTTCTGTATAATAAAGCAGCGCGTTCCTCCTCCTCTTCCTCCTCCTCCTCCTCCTCATCCTCCTCCTCCTCCTCCTCCTCCTTTTCTCCTTTTCCTTCTCACGTCAGTTGTTTTGCAGCCTTCCTATTTTCAAACGCGGAAACAAACAGCACGAAATGAGCAGGATGTTCTGCACACACCAGGGGTCTGGAGCTCACGGGTGGAAGACAGAGAAAGGGTGAGGGGGGGTGAGAGAGGGGTGAGGGGGGGGGGTGATGAGGGATGCGGGATGCGGGAGCGGATGCGTGCGGTTGGAAGAAGCCGCCGCCGACTGTCGTAAAACAGTAAAAAGAGGAAGACGGCAAAAGGAGCAAAGAGAAAAAAGAGAGAGAATCCAACACGACGCAATAAAAGAATATGACGGCAATAAAAGTTTATAGCGAATAAATTTCTGAAGGTTAAGAACTAAACGGCTGTAAAGCAAACACGCCGAGAGAGAGAGAGAGAGAGAGAGAGAGAGAGAGAGAGAGAGAGAGAGAGAGAGAGAGAGAGAGAGAGAGAGAGAGAGAGAGAGAGAGAGAGAGAGAGAGAGGAGGGGAGGGGGGGGGACACGCAGAGAGAGGAAACATTAGAGTAAAAGTTTCAAATCCCGCTGCTTGATAAAAGATAATTTATCTGGAGGTTGTGGATGGATTGATGGGAGTGGGATGTGGACAGAAGGACAGAGAAAATATTAGTGGAGATATTAGAGGGAAAGATGGAGGAAGTGATGGGGAGGAAGGGGAGGCCTGCACGAGGGTTAGGGGGGGTAGAAAAGGACATTGCGATTTGGTTTTTAACTCTGCAATATAATGTTTTATAATATAAAGAAATAACTGACACAAGTGGGCAAACAAGATTTGTGGTTGACCAAGAACATACAGTTAAGTCTATTCTTATAGTCGAAATAAATAAATAAATAAATAAAATCCCCCCCCCCCAAAATCAATATAAATGATTAAAAATAAGTCAATTAATTGAAAATTTTATAAAACTCAGTAACTAAATAAATAAATAAAAAAAAATAAGTGAATAAAAATGACATGAAAATGAAATAAATACATAGAAAATTTAAAATAAATAAATCTAAGTAAATAAAAAGTACATAAATGAGTAAATTCACGATAAATGAATAAATGTGAATTAAAAAATAAATGAATAAAAAATACTTAAAAATAAAATGAGTAAAAATACATTAAAAAATAAATAAGATACCTCCAAATCAGCATAACTGAATAAAATAATTGCATTAATTAACAAATTATATAAAACTAAATAAATAAATAAAAATAAGTGAATAAAAATTACATAAAAATAAAATAAATACTCTACATAGAAAACAAAATAAAACGAATTAACTAAATAAACATAAATAAATAAATAAATAAATAAATAAATAAATAAATAAATAAATAAATAAATAAATAAATAAATAAATATCTACATAATAAGTAAATAAATAAATACAAATACAAAAATAAATGAATAAAAAATTGGCTACATGAAAATAAAATAAGTAAATAAAAATAAATCAATTAATAAAAAAATAAATAAGGTTAAAAGGTAATAAATAATTAAATAAATATAATTGTAAGATCTATATACCTACTGCGCATGCTTACATCACTATACCTAACAGTTTTAATGGTGATGGATCCATAGACACAAGGAAGGAACAGAAAGACGCAAAAAACAGAAGGACTGTGCGCAATAATCTACCTTTGTGTCCGGAGCTGGGGAGCACACAGCTTCCTCCTCCTCCTCTTCCTCCTCCTCCTCCTCTCGGTCTTTTCAGCTTTGGGAGTTTTATGGTTTTGTAGCCGTTTGTCTCTTTGGGGGATTTGTGCCTGTATGTGTGTGTGGATGTTGTCTCCCCTCCGACCTCTCTTTGTCTGATGCGTCCTCACAGCCTGGGCCATAAACTGACCAAACAACACACACATATATACACACACACACACACACATACACACATATATACACACACACATACACACACATACACACATACACACATACACACAGCAGCAGCAGCACAGGCTGACACACTCGGTTGACCAAGCCGGGGCTCAGGCTGCTTTTCCGGCCTGACAGAGCAGAGGGGCACCGCAGGGCCGGACCCAGAGGGGGCCACACAGCAGGAGGTGATGAAGGAAGAAACAACTGACATTTTTAAGTGATGGTGAAACTTCCATGGAAACAACAAAGAACCTCTGCGCTTCAATTTACTTCTACTACTACTATTATACTACTACTACTACTATTATACTACTACTATTATACTGCTACTACTACTATTATATTACTACTACTACTATTATACTACTACTATTATACTGCGACTGCTACTATTATATTACTACTATTATACTACTACTACTACTATTATACTACTACTGCTACTATTATATTACTACTATTATACTACTACTACTACTATTATACTACTACTATTATATTACTACTACTACTATCATATTACTACTACTAGTATTATATTACTACTACTACTATTATACTACTACTACTACTACTACTACTATTATACTACTACTACTATTATACTACTACTACTACTATTATACTACTGCTACTATTATACTACTACTACTGTTATATTACTACTACTACTATTATATTACTACTACTACTATTATATTACTACTACTACTATTATACTACTACTACTACTATTATATTACTACTACTACTATTATACTGCTACTACTATTATACTGCTACTGCTACTATTATACTACTACTACTACTACTACTACTACTATACTACAACTACTACTAGTACTACTACTATTATACTATGCCTATTATACTACTTCCACTATTACTACTACTACTGTCATATCCCTGCACTACTAGTACTACTACTACTTCTACGACTTTTACTACTACTATTATACTACTACTACTATTATATTACTACTAATACTATTATACTACTACTACTACTACTACTATTATACTACACAGTAAATTTTGCAGTGTTAAATCAACACTTAGAGAGTTTATTTAACTTCTTCTAGAGTGTATTTGGTCCCATTGTCTCCAAATTAACACTGCAAAATCTACAGTGTACTACTACTATTATACTGCTACTACTATTATACTGCTACTGCTACTATTATACTACTACTACTACTACTACTATACTACAACTACTACTAGTACTACTACTATTATACTACGCCTATTATACTACTACCACTATTACTACTACTACTGTCATATCTCTGTACTACTAGTACTACTACTACTACTACTACTACTACTACTTCTACGACTTTTACTACTACTATTATTATACTGCTACTACTACCGCTATTACTTCAACTACTACCACAAATATATATATATATTTTTTTAAATTATTATTATTATTATTATTATTATTATTATTATTATTATTATTATTATTATTATTATTATTATTATTATTATTATTATTATTATTATATTATTAATTATTCTGTTGCTTGCATTCATATTTCCACTCGGGGGGTGAAACCTGGAGTCTGTAGGCTTGTTCAGATAATGGTACCAATCGCTTTTTACAGTCTGTTTACAACCTGTAATTTAGCAGCACACTCTCGGCCTCTAACACCATAATATGTTGTAATAAAACTGCTTTGACTGCGCTGAAGTGGACACAGACGACACACACAAACACGCTGTTAACACTGGCCACAGTATGCTTAAAGGACTTTTTAATTTTATTATTATTACCACGACAAGACAGATAAGCATGTCATATTTTTCCATATGTAATAATGATACCAATAACAACAATTTTAAACATGTTTTCCTGTACATGTGCATATATATATATATATATATATATATATATATATATATATATATATATATATATATATATATATATATATATATATATGCACATGTGCGTTTTTGACGTTGTTCACCTAATACTGTTGTTGCTTTGTGTTGTAATTGTACAAACTAATAAAAGCATTTACTGCAACACTTATGCCATATTGTACTGTGTAATATATGTTATCACTTATATTCTACTGCAATGTTATATCCATTAACAATTCTAAATATGAAAAATGATTAATGTATTAATTACAATGCATGGTGAGCTATTACAACATGAAATAATCACAGCCTATAAATATACTGGGATACAGCTTATATAACAAAAACAAAAAACAACAAATACAATATAATTCATAGTCCTACTACTACCAATACTATATTATTATTATTATTATTATTATTATTATTATTATTATTATTATTATTATTATTATTATTATTATTATTATTATTATTATTATTATTATTATTATTATTATTATTAAAGACAGAACACGTTGATTTTGTATTACATTTACAAAGTGAATAAAAAATCGCGTTAAATCATTTCATTGACATATTACATGCGAAGATAAAATGAATGTAGAGTTCTCTAAAGCACCGCACAGGACAAAAAACACCTTTCCATACATACAAAGATCATATTTTAAATGTGTTTATTCTACATTTTTATTTCAATTTTGTCTCATTGAAATATCGGCACGCGCATGCGTAAATGCGCTATATTTGCGCAGGAAGTTTAATGTTTATTTACCCTATTGTGCCTTCACAATTTCTGGATCGTTCCAAAGTTTAGGGTGCATTTAGTAGTGTTTAAACTAATTACCCATAGTGTAAAAAAAAAGCATCAGCAACTTAACACATCCACTGGTGTGACACACAGGTTTGTGCTCAATCTGCATCTAAACCCACCCTTAAAAAAAAAAAAGAAAAATCCCACTTAATCCCAAATCAGCCCTCACACCCAGCCCTCCAATTACAACAAGCCGTTTGATTTTAAAGCAGCTTATTTAGCTTTATGTGCGGACTTAATAGAACCATAAAGCCTGGGTTATATATTTATATGTGTGTATATAGTTTCCCACAGAGGCCTGACTGTTACAACATATGACCGCTTGATGGCGCTCGTGCTCCATGGATAAATCCAAACAAGCTTAGAGGTGGTTTCATACATACATACACATGTACCCTGCAACTTCCATCTCCTTATTCCTTCCCTTTTAACATTTCACACTGAAGAAGAAGGTTTTTTCTCTGCTATTTTTTAGGCTTTAAACTCAAAACATCCTGGTATTTTCAACAGTTTTCGGCCTCTTTTCACAATTCAATGGATGTAGGAGGAAGGGTAAAGAAAAGGCCTTGGAAAATAATAACCCATAGGCGTGCAGGATATAGGCAGCCAGGAAATGTTTATTTTTCCTGGCGCAAAATTCACACCAAGGACGCACGCACGCACCTCCTTCTGTTTCTATGTGTTTGCTATTGACGCAGGCACATATATGCATCAGTGTAAGTTCATTTTCGCCTGTGTAAAATGTGAATTTATATGCGTTTTGGACATCAACATTACTGATAAATCCATTCACCTCTAATATTACCATATTGCAATTAGCATGGATTTGTGCAAATGATGTGAATATTAAAAGGGTGATATCATTATTTTTATCCCTAAAGGTTACATTTAAGGTGTGTGTTGTGTTTTCCAAAGTGTGCTTCTAAATTACTAGTGTGGAGGATCTCTTCTTGACTGTGGACACTTGTTCTGTTAATATAGAAGCAGGTCTGGAAATGTGACTTTTAACATCTCACTGTGACAATAGGATTTCATAAGCAAACACTTTATTGGAAGTGTAAAACATGACGCCACGAAGTTTCAATAAGATCATATTCTGGATAATAAATTGGAAAAATACTGCAGCAATTACTCCTTTAGAAGGTCGGGCGTGCAATCAGCTGATTTACCACAACACAGTCTATAATTCACGCACGCGCTGGCAATGTTTGGGCCTCTTGTGTCAAAGCTGTATAATCAAAATAAATTAAATTCGGGTAATGACATTTTTATTTGACAAAAAAAAACTATCTGCGTTGGAATACAGTGGATCAGACAGACAAATATGACGGAATGTGAGGATTTAAAAAAAAAAAAATACAAAAAGTTCAATTCGGATGCGTACAGTTAATGATCAGGCCTGAATAAGGTGCAGCGGTAGAGATGAAACTACGCACTTTTATGGGTTCTGACTGTTAAACAAACCCGAGCGGAACCTTTTTTCCCACAACTTATCCCCTGGTTAAAAAAAAAAGCAGAAACCCACATGGCCTGTATGGAGAACGGGGTTAAAAAAAGACAATTAAATACCAGGGTATTTCTTCTCAGATGAGGCGTTTACGGCCTTCGGTCGCGCAAAGGGCGCGTCGTAAACCCCCCTTTTTCCTTTTTTGTTGTTTCTGTGTCGATGCTGCTACTAGGAGGACGTAAACAACCCAACACAAACCCCATCCGCTTTATGGAGCTTTATAGTTTGTTAAAGCGTTTACAGCCACTTTCTAGCCTATTACCCTCTCTGGTCCTCCTTCTATGTTTATGGAGATCATATTTATGAAAAGTATATATGATGATCAGAAAAGGACCTGCATGGAGCTCATTTATTCTCTGACCGGTAGAATTTTAAAACCTCACTTACATTTACGGGCTGATACTTGTTAAAACCAAACCCAATTAGGAACTCATCCACACACACACACACACACACACACGGACACGCGCACACAGTGACATTTCCAGGCTTCATATTGACTTCAGCCAAGCTTTCCATTTAAGGATTCAATGCACGAGAGGAATAAGAACTGAGAAAGTGCAATTAAGTGGATGTTCTCAGAGCACCAGGTCTGTTCAGCCTCAGTTTTACAGAAAAAAAACAACCCTTCTTCTTTTAGTTGTGTGCATGCTTCCCTTCCCCTCAGTGCACACCAGATTTGCTTGATGTTGTACCTATTCTTTCTTTCACCCTCCTCCTCCTCCTCCTCCTCCTCCCCTCTTTTTTTCATTCTCTCATTCCCTGTACATTATCACAGAAGCGCGAGAAGCTCCTCAAACCGCCACCGGGAGACTAGCTATCTGGGATTACAGGCAAAATGAATCGGCAAGTGTAATAGAGCCTGGATGTGTGTGTGTGTGTGTGTGTGTGTGTGTGTGTGTGTGTGTGTGTGTGTGTGTGTGGGTAGCCTACATATATACGGGTGTGCATGGGTGGGCGCTCGTGCACGATGGTCTGTGTGCGTGGAAGAAAAGCCAATGGGATGAAGAGCTGATAATAGATGCAAATTATCCCTGAAACCGACATACACACACAGACTACACACGGGCACACACACCGGACTCAGGAGAGAGAAAGCGCGCGTGAGAGAGAGTGAGTGAGTGAGAGAGAGAGAGCGAGCGAGAGAGAGAGAGAGAGAGAGGGAGAGAGAGAGAGAGAGAGGGAGAGAAAATATGAAACAACTCATTTGCAGAGGAGTAAATCACGGAAAACCCGTTTGAGAGCGCGACAATGCTCTCGCTTACAGCGCTAACACCGGAACTGTGATGCGCACGAGCCCTTCCTCCTCCTCTACTTCTTCCTATTCTTCTTCTTCTCCTTCTTCTTCTTCTTGTTCTTTTTTTTTTCTCTTCTTTGCTGGAGATTTTATGGACTCGGTGTGATTGTTTTTTGTTTTTCCTTTCTTGTTGTTGATGTTGTGGCGGTGGTTGTTGTTGTTGTGTAACTACCATACCTACCGCTACCATTACTCACCCCGCAACCCGCTAGTGTGTTGTGGCCGTGAGTGAGTGGGAAGCACCGCCACAACAAGCTCCGGTTACCGACGACGACGGCGGCGGCGGTAGCAGACCTGCCCGCCCGTCTGTCTCTCCTGGTTGTGTCTGCCCCTCAGTCTGTCTGTCTGTCTCTGTCTGTGTTTGTCTTCACACCGAACAGAAACAGAAAAAAAAGAAAGAACACAACGGTCTCTGACTCTTATCGAGCCGAAAACAGACAGAACCAACAAACACAGTCAAAGATGAGTTCATATTTCGTCAACTCGCTTTTCTCTAAATATAAAAGCGGGGACTCCTTACGTCCGAACTACTATGAGTGCGGTTTCGCTCAGGACCTGGCTGGTAGTCGGCCCACCGTGGTCTACGGCCCGGGTTCCGGCGCCACCTTCCAACACGCTCCGCAAATCCAGGACTTCTACCACCACAGCGCCTCTACGCTCCCCAGCAACCCGTACCAACAGAGCCCGTGCGCGGTCACATGTCACGGTGAGCCGGGCAACTTCTACGGATACGACGCTTTGCAAAGGCAAACCTTATTCGGGACCCAGGACGCGGATCTGGTCCAGTACAGCGACTGTAAACTCGGAGGAGCTTCGGGACTCGGAGGTGAAGACGCGGAGGGAACTGAGCAGAGTCCGTCCCCGACGCAGCTGTTCCCCTGGATGAGGCCACAAGGTGAGGAAACGCACCCACGGTGGTGATTTTGTCTTATTCTGTGAGGGAGAAAAAAAAAACGCCTTTAAAGCAAAACGAGTTTCCAAAAGTTCCCAGAGTCTAAGGAGCACAGCTGCTCCCAGGCAAGATGAGGACAGAAAAATGTAGACGCGGGGAGAAGGGAACAGTAAAAAGAAAGTTGGAAACGTTGTTTAAAAGCTGTAATTGAAGGAGAGCAATTAGGACATCCTGTATTTAAAGTGAGAGACAAAAGTATTTTTATGGTTTTATTGGCAGCACCAAAACTTGTGAATGGTTTTATGGTTTAATTGCTCCAACTGAACACTGAGAAAAAACGGACCGAGTAGAGGTGAACACTTTACACCAGACACAGAGAAGGACAACAGTGGATGAGGGGTGTGTGTGTGTGTGTGTGTGGGGGGGGGGGTGCAGAACCTTCACAGACCTCTTCCACAAGCCTCTGTTTAGACCAGATTGGGGATGGTAGGATATGTAGGGAGTCTGGTTCTTTTAGAAGCGCAGGTTTGACTCAGGTTAAACTTTTATTGCTTTTCAGATCTTTTACGACTTGCCTGTGGTGTCTGGGATTATTCGGATACAAGGTAGTCACTTCCCCACGGGAGTTAGAGCAGTGTGTGTGTGTGTGTGTGTGGGGGGGGGGGGGGGTACACAAAAAAGACTGTTTTTAGATGGGATTTATAACCGATATATGAGGCCTGTTTTTAAGGAACATCCCAACACTGCAACATTGAGCAGGACTGCTTTGTATTGCCTCCAATATATTCTCTCACTCTCTCTCTCCGTGCGCGCGCGCGTGTATGTGCGTGCAGACTTTACTTCTTACATGAGTCGTCCATCTATTTCCACTCTCCTGTGAGGATTTCAAATCCATCTATAAATGGAAATCGTTCAATCACCAGGGCCTAGATTCGTTTTTTGTTTTTTGTTTTTTTTAGGAGTTAAATATGTTGTGTTAATGTGAGTCACTGTAATGTCCTATCGACACCTTAAAGCACAAGGTTTATGTGTATGTTAACACTTAACGGTCTGTGTGTTCGTGTCATACACTGTAGATTTTGCAGTGTTAATTTGGAGACAATGGGACCAAATACACTCTAGAAGAAGTTAAATAAACTCTCTAAGTGTTGGTTTAACACTGCAAAATTTACTGTGTAGGCTACACATTTTATGAGCATGGATTAGGTCTGATCACAGACGATTTTAAAATCACAAGAGAATTGGGGGAAAAAATGTGTTTTTATATAGATTTTTGCATCGTAAGGGATCTAGCTTTCAGATTTATTGGTAAAACCAGACCCACAATAATAAGACTGATTATGCAAGAAGGCATTTCTGTTGGACACACACACACACACACACACATGAGAGCACGCAGTGAATGGATTGGATTGACATGTATAGTAGCCTATTTCTTGGTGACTTTATTGTGCGTAATAGAAGGAGACAGTTTATTGCTCTGTGTGTTCTCAGTTGTATTTTTAAAGTGGGACCACAGGGTTATGGACTAGGTACAGGACCTGTGTGGCTTCATGATTATGATCATAAAATAGAGGAATAATAAACAAAACAGGTGTGTGTTCGCCAAGAGCCCGCTTTACTTTCCTCTTCAGCCCTTTTTCCACTCATGCACACGTTCACATATTTTCACCTGCTGGAGAAAACAGTAATAAAACCAACTAATCATATTTATACTCAGTATATTTTCCTGCAGCTTCATCTTCATTTCTTTCCAGTAACGTATGTTGGATATTGACTGGATGTGTTTTCTGTTTGTATTTTGTTCTCATTTAAACCTCTACATCCAATAGTGTCTGTTATATTTGCATAACACTTGTCATCCACATCCACTGAGTGTGTATGTGTGTGTGTGTGTGTGTGTGTGTGTGTGTGTGCGTAATGGCTCCTCAAATCATTACCAGCTTTAAATACGAGCGGTTGAAAGGTACTCATTGAGGGTTTTAGATCGTCTTTACCAAACGATGACAAGCCATAAGCCCGATGAGTAACAGTTTTTAAACAGTATACTTGGGGTTTTAACGGCGTGCCGGTCGGGCGCACGCAGCTCTGATCTGAAATGGGACCGAAAAGCCGAGTCAAAACAGGAAACCAGGCGTGTCAAGCCGCGCTTCTCTGCGGAGCTAAAGTCCGAAGAATGCTTTGTAGACGCACAGTCCCAGCCTGTGCCGCGGTTTGATGGGATATTATTGTTGCTCAGCGAGAGGATTTATTGGTTATAATAGCAGAAAATACGCGCGGGCTTATGTGCGTGCATGAGCGTGGTGTGGGTTCAGGTGTGTGTGTGTGTGGGGGGGGGGGTGGGGGGGGGTGGAGCGCAGCGGCGAAGAAGAAGAAGAAGAAGAAGAAGGAGGAGGAGGAGAAGCGTTTAGCTATGAAATTTCCCATTAACGAGGGGGTACATTTCATAATTTCTATTTTAAAGAGGGATATGCCTCATCCACACCTCCACACCTTTTATGTCACACCGAAGGAGGCTCCCACGTGCTGAATACATCTGGAAAGAATCCCGAGCCCCCAAGCTGGACGTTAATATCCTCCGTTTTACGACATCGCTGCTGTGGCTGGAAATCTTGGGAAATTATCTTGTATATGAAAACTGGGGAGAAAAAAAAAGAAAAGAAAAGAAAAGAAAAGGATAAATCTGATTAGGCTGGTGAATGACTGCACTGTATATCTTTAGTGCCATCTGTAGGTTTTTACCTCCACTCTCCCTGACATCTGCTGTGGAGTGGAAACATCGTTTCTTCTCCCTCCAAAATGTCAACTGCCAACTGCCCTGTATTTGTTTCGGACTTATCTAATTGGCTCCGTAAAGGTTTCATATGTAATGGGCTTTAGAAATGTTTTACAATCCCAAGACTCCTATCATTTTCCCTGATCATAAAAGCCACTACACGCGGTTTTATGATGGGCAGCCAAATAAATGAGCACAATTTAAAGGATTATAGATGAAAACTGTTACTATTTGGGATTCCACAACGATTTGGTTCAACCACAGTCTATATATATTGTGAAATTATGCGTCTGTGACAGGTGTGGTTTAGTTTGTGCTGCATTTCTCTTGTATGTTTCTGTATCAAAACCCTTAAGATCAAAGCACACGGGGTAGTGTTATTTTATACTGGGAAAAAAAAAGTATTTCCCATTTCCCTTCATTCATGTTTGGTGACAGGACTGAATGTGGCGCCCACTTCCCCTTTGGTCCCCACAGCACGAAATCACGGCGCCAGCTCTGTGACAGATAACACTTACAAGACATTTACATCCCTTATAAGTTCATACATTTCCATAAAGAGTCCCTTGTGTTCTCCTCCTTCGTCTTCCTCTTCGGTCTGTTTTACCATAAATAGTAGCTCTGTGCCCATAGATTGACCCAATATGTGGAAATTCAATGACACCATCAGAGTTCTGAACAGTACACAATATTCTGCAGGACATTGGTTGATGATCCAAGTGTATTTTTTTGGGGGGGTGGAGATGGATATGTTTTTCTCCATTCACCTGCAAGCATTAAAACATAATATAATGCAATCAGTTCAGATAGATACATACGATTTGGATGTGATTATAGCAGTGAATGCGCTTCCATCAGTCATTGCCCTGTTCTCTAATTTAATCCAGAAATTTACTGTCCTGGGAAGATTAGTGAGTGTGTGTGTGTGTGTGTGTGTGTGTGTGTGTGTGTGTGTGTGTGTGTGTGTGTGTGTGTGTGTGTGTGTGTGTGTGTTTTATATGTGGATATACGTATGGGTCATTTGGGTTAGAGAACAGATTAAATGTAAAGTCTATAACATGGGAAACTGCGTAAAAAAATTAGTTTATTTCATTGTTTTTCCCTTGAATTCTTTTGAGTCTCTTTTCATTGTTTTTAATGTTTGATTTCTCCACTGGATAAAATCTAAATTTCCCCTCAGATCCATGATTTAACTGGTAGAAAGTAACTGATAACGCATTTTACATTAAAACCGCTGTGATTACATTTTGTGTGTGGTGCAGCGCTTCTTTTAATGGTCTAATCAAAGAAGGGGACCAACAGTTTTATGGAAGTGCAATCACTTTCACAAATGCCCTTACTTATCAGGAAACATACATTATTTTTCCGGGTGTTCTTGTATTTCCACCCTAGTTAATACGGAAATGGCGCGTGCAGGAGTGAAGAAATAATCTGTAATACATTTGCAAAACTGGTAAAAAAAAAAAAAAAAGAGCTATATTATTTCATATAACTGTAAAACGACCCAGTTTAAAAGATTAAAAGAGAGAGAGGGGGGGAGGGGTACGTAAAAAAGGGATGAGAAGCAAAAGGTGTCATCATCTTGGACTGTCTTGGTGCGTAAAATGCAGGTAAATGGAAGTATAGTATATACAAACTTTATCTAAAGCAAGTATAACTGACCCCGGTGCTACTTTATTAAACATGATTTTTATCGTCTACTGAGATGGTGTTGATGGTGGACTTGGTGTTCAGCCTGGAAGAAAACATGAGGGAGAAATTGAGAGGAGTAAAGAACCAAACGGTTTTAGATTTAATTAAAACCATTTCATCTAATTCGTCGAAGATTCTCCCGTTTGTGTTGGACTTTACCATGCAGCTTTGTGTCCTCTTTTAAAAGTGTTTACGGAGTGTTTAGGAGCAAGTGTGTGTGTGTGTGTGTGTGTGTGTGTGTGTGTGTGTGTGTGTGTGTGTGTGTGTGTGTACGCGTAAGCATGTAAGCATTCCCTTTATGGCATCCCTGAACAGTTAAGTCACATGAGGATCACATGAGAGCGGCCTCCTCCATATGGTACCTCCGTGTTTCAGTACACGTACGCTCTCCTCTGTAGGATGTGCATCTATGGAATTATTTATCTGGAATAATCATTTTGTACAAACAGGCTACTTCCGCCTTATATAAACTATCTTAACTCCAGTTTACGCCACATCAGCATCTAGTTATTTGAGGCAAGACAGACAGACAGACAGACAGACAGATAGACAGATAGACAGATAGATAGATAGATAGATAGATAGATAGATAGATAGATAGATAGATAGATAGATAGATAGATAGATAGATAGATAGATAGATAGATAGATAGATAGATAGATAGATAGATAGATAGATAGATGGAACTTCAAATATAGTCACCGCTCCACACAAAAAACAATCATACTACATCAACACTTAAATAAATGAATACATGCAGAATGTATGTCGCTCTAACATCATATATATATATATATATATATATATATATATATATATATATATATATATATATATATATATATATATATATATATATAGCCTGCCTTTATGTGTTTGAATTGTTAGTAACCTATAGACTATAGACAGACAATATAAAATTCAATTAACCTATTCAAATAGCCGTAGAGTGTTTTCATTTTAATAGTTGTTTTCTTTGTTTTTCTTATGTAGGCTATTTACTTTTTAGATAGTAGTCTACTAGTATAATTATCATACGTATTATTATTATTATTATTCAGATCAATTAATTAAAAACAAACTTACACCTTACAGTTGTTCTACAAACGGAAGTGACTTTACAACTTGATATTTTCCTATATTTCTATATTTAAACAGGATAGGCTGTTTCTATGATAGTTAATAGAACTTTGTATTGTCCTCAGTTGTCCCTGTTCAAACTATAATGTTAAAGACTATATTGACCAGTTTTCCTCTAATAATGTAAACCCCTCTCCGGTGTCTCCCTTCTTCTCCTCACCCCCCACCCCCCCACCCCCACCCATCCCCACCTCCCCCCAGTAGCTGCGGGCAGGAGGCGGGGCCGGCAGACCTACAGCCGATACCAGACCCTGGAGCTGGAGAAGGAGTTCCTGTTCAACCCTTATCTGACCCGGAAACGTCGCATTGAGGTGTCTCACGCCCTGGCACTGACGGAGAGACAGGTGAAGATCTGGTTCCAGAACCGGAGGATGAAGTGGAAGAAGGAGAACAACAAGGACAAGTTCCCCAGCAGCAAGAGCGAACAGGAGGCGGTGGAGAGAGAGAGGAGGGAGAAGGAGATACGGGAGGGCGGAGGAGGGGGAGCCAGCGGAGGTGGAGAAGGAGGAGGAGGTGGCGGAGGAGGGGGGGGGAGGAGGAGGTTCGGTGGCGGCTGGGTCACAGGCACCGGTCACGGAGGACTGCTGTGAGAAAACCCACAAGCAAATGTAGTTAGAAAAGTAGTGAAACTAGAAGAGGAGACGAGTTGTCTGTAAATGTCGGACAGTATTGGGTGAGGGTGGGGGTGGGTAGTGGGTAAAGGGGTGGGGTGGGGCTGTTTTGTTTTAATTGAGGCCACTGGACTGCCCCCGCTGTCTCCGCGGCTTCCAATCGTTGTAAAAGAACTTTAGTCTCCAAAATGGCGACTGTTGAGCCGGAAGGACTGAGGAGGCCTCGCGCGTGCCTCTGGACTGCAACACAAAAAAAGCACGAGACAAGGAAGGAGAACAAAAAAAAAAGAGAATAAAATAAAAATAAAATCAACAATGAACTCAACATGTGAACTTTAAAAAAAAAAAAAAGAAAAAAAGAGAAAGAAAAAAATCATCTAAGGCGATGAGGGCGGGAATGGATCAATCCGACTCAAAACAAAAATAGTCTAGTGTTTAAAACAAAGAAGAAAAAAAAAGACAAATGATGATAGCTTCCTTTCTTTGTGGAACAATTATTGTGGAAACATTTCTATATTGTTAGAAGTTTATCATTAACAATTTTATCTTTGGCAGCTGTATAGTTTTTAAGTTAAAATGATGATGGTGCACTTTTTACTGTACTTCTCACTTCTATGTTGTTGTTGTTGTTGTTATGGCAATGATTGGTGAATGATGATGATGATGCTGACGATGATGATGGTAACGTTGCAATTAATGAAATTTCCAACAACATGAAACTGCCTATTTATGCCGTTTTAGTAGGTCGGGTCTCTTTTTTACACATTCTAATAGTCGTTTTCTCGTTTTAATTCGTTTTTTGATCGATGGTGTTTGTTTATGTTGTCTTCCTTTTTTTTCCTTTTTGGGCAAAAAGCATGCGCACAGTGCTGATTTAAAAAAAAGGATAACATTCATAAAAATAAAAAAGAGGAAAAATGCAATAAAAAAAGTGTCAAAGTTCCGTTTTGAGTTTAATGGTGATGAGTCAATATGATGTTAATTGTTATGTTTAACTCGTGTTTAACCATCCTAACCACCACCACCACCCCTCCACCCCCATTTCCCCCCTCTCTCTCTCTCTCGCGCGCGCTCTCGCTCTTTCAATTCCATCCCTCACCCCTTTCCTCACTCTCTGAAGCCCGTTCTCTCTGTCAGCACCCAGACTGATAAAACCCTTCAGTTCAGGAGGCCAAACATTTAAGCCTCGACTCGGAAATCTCCTCTTAAAACAACACTCATACCCCCACACACACACGCACCCCCCTCTCCTCCTCCCCTTTCATCCTCTCCCTCAACCTACCCATCCACATCCATGACGATATTTCCAAACATCACTTATTTATGGCCTGGTCTTCCACCTCCACTTACATTATTACAGGCCTCTATATTCACCATTACACTGTCTTCCATCATCATCACGATGACGACTTAAGGCTGGATTGTTTCCATATGGAACCATCAAACGCACCCTGCAGCTCACCCTGGGCATACATATTTACATATGGGTGTTTGTCATATTCATGCACTATGGACAACAGCTCGTTATTTCGACCGTAGGATAAACAGTACAGTACCAAGTTTATTTTTTCCTCATGGGGTCAGTGGATCAGTAAAAACCTGCAGTAGGAGAAGATACAGCAGAGGGGTCAAACATGAGGTCCGGGGGCCAAATCTAGCCAGTCTAAGGGTCTATTCCAGTCCTTTGGTTGAATTTAGGAAATGAAAAAATGACATTAAGATATAAATCATTTTAGTTTATGGTCCACATTCAGAATAATTCAGTCTCATAATAACTTAGAAATATTTACAAGTAAAAGAGAAAAATAATCTCTATTGTTTTTCATTTAGTGACACTAAAACAAAGTATAATTGCACAAAAAAATCTCAATAATCAATACAAATATGAACAATTGGAAATGTCTAAGAGAAATAAATACAGTTTTGTTAATATTCAACCTATTATTAAATATTTTATGTCTAGATCCAGTGATTTTGTAAGTTATGTACAGGCTATGTGTAAATGATAAACTAAAGACTAATATATATATTTTTTTCATAATGTAATTTTACTTTTTTTGCTCTAACACAGAGAGAAAAGTTTAGAGTTTATATTATTTATATATTATTATGTTTGTTTGTTTTGTTTGTTTTTTTTACTGGTTCAATCCACTTCAGATCAAATTTAGCTGAATGTGGCCCCTGAACTAAAATTAGTTTGACACCCGTGGTCTACAAGATTCACTTACACTTTAGCTACAAGGTATTTTTATTTCTGTATTTATTTGATTTATTTTACACACTGCATCAAAACAGCTCCTGTAGCCAATTTTCAAAATAAGAGTAACAGCTTCCAAGAACACTATTATTAATGATTTAGATATGATATAGTAAAAAAATAAATAAATAAAATAAAACTTGACATAGGATATATGCTCTAACATGACTTTTCAACTAATGCTCCTTCGTAACCTTGACACCACAGGAGCTTCAAACTAAAACCCTCCTTTCTGTTTTGGAAAACCACGTGGAAATCTAATTAGTGTGTGAGTAGTTCACCATGGAATAATGATAAGTCTAACCATTGCTGGGTTAATACATAAGGGAAAGTCCATTTATTTATTTATTTATTTATTTATTTACATGGATTAGATTTGAGCACGTGCCAACAAATTAGAGCATTTACTAATGATAACACCTCATTGAAGCTAAATCCAACAATTTGTGAACCATGTACACACTATTATATATAATTTTACATCTGGATAAATTCCATATAATACTTTGTCACCCTGTCAGTTTATACTCTTGCAAATTGTCAAACAATGTTGAATATAATGAGGTGTATTTATTCAAACCTTTGACAGTGTGTGTGTGTGTGTGTGTGAGAGAGAGTTTTCCATGGATATGTGGTTGTGTTTGATAACTTGATCCTTCATAAAGTTGAATATATAATCTGCATGATATTGTGATTTCTATGGGATATTGTTGGTGGAACTTCAACTTGTCACCCAGTTCATGGTTTGACTGTCAGACGCAGTCATGCGCAGTGGTCTCCTTCTTAACCCTGACGCCCTTATACCTTCTTTTGAACATAACCTCTCTCTCTCTCTCTCTCTCTCTCTCTCTCTCTCTCTCTGCTCTGTTAAACATTACATTTCGAAGCAGAGATTCTTATCCTGCTAAATCAGTCCTGCGTGGCGGAGAAAGTCACGGGGGTAGATCCAAGAGGAGGTGTGCACCTGCGGCCAAGGTGAGTGACCACATGGGTACTAATGCGCAAACACTGTGACGCAGTCATATATATATTTATATATTCTTTTACATGAAAATGAACCTATATCTTTTCCCCTTTTCAATTTCCCCCCTCCTCCAACATGCTCTCAGCCTTGGAGTGTATTTACTAAGACGCTAATATTTCACGAAGCGTGACGCGACAGTAAGAAATATGAACCTGTAATTCTCAGTGTTTGGATTATTTGTTGAATTAAAGTGGACTGCGGTCTGTTTTAGTTGTATTCACGGCTGCTACCATCTTTCACTGTGAGCTTTATTGCAGAATGATTTTCACCGTGACACATTTCCCCGACCGCATAAATGTCCTTCAGTCCAGTAATGATGTTTACACAGAATTAATCCATTATCCCACTTGTAGTGACCAGTCAGCAGTGGTCCAACTGGACTGAACACCGAGTGCGCATACAGAACAGTCTGCTTTGTTCTGTGTGGGGCCCTTTCCTCTGCATGTGTGGTCCCCTGTGCAAGTACAAGTCTGTTCCTGAAGGAAAAAAAAAAATATATATATATATATATATTTATTGTCTACCAGGAAACTTTACGCACGTAGATCTTGGGCCCACGTCTAATCAATAGCACCTGTAATTGTCTTTTTCAGTTTTTGCGCACGGCATAGATTTAAGTTTAGGGTGGATGTCTGTCAGCTGTTTTGTTTTCCAGCTCTACATGCGCACGGTGATTAGTGGACACATTCCAAGCTGCTGTGTATTGATTGTATAATATAGAGTGTGTGTGTGTGTTTGTGTGTGTGTATGCGTGAACTTGGGCGTGGGTTTCATTTGAACGTGTGTATGTGTTCCGGGGGGAGGGTAAAAGAATTTTGGGTGGGTTGGATACAGACAGCTGAGTTTGTTATGTGCCCTTGCTGTGTCGAAAGCAGAAATATGTCCTTATGTGTACTGTCCTACAAAGTAAAAAAGGCACTAACTGCATTTTTTTTTGGGGGGGGCGGGGGCAAAAATGAGTTATTGTGTTTTTTGCAATATTCAAATCATTGTTTGTCATTTAATAAAATATCTCATCTCAAATGTCAGTCGTTTTGGAGAAAATTGGTGGGTGTTTGTACAGTAACTGCAAAAAGTAGTAGTAAAACAAAACAAAAAGACAGTAAATACCATTACTGTGTTCTTACCAATGTCCATTTAGGACCCTGCCCCAATAGTTTACAGTCAATCACTGTATTAGACTGAAAAAGGTTATGTATTTGCTGTATTTTCCATACTATAAGGTACACTGGGCTATAAGGCGCACTGTCAATGAATGTTTTTATGAAGGTTTTTCATATATAAGGTGCATTAAGTGAAGCCAAAATCATGAGATAAAAAGTCAAAATTTTGAAATAAAACGCCAAAATTATGAGATAAAAAGTCAAATTATGAGATAATAAGCCAAAATTAGGAAATAAAAAGTCAAAATTATTAGATAAACAGCCAAAATTATGAGATAAAAAGCCAAAATTCTGCAGTGTGTGTTGGTTTGTTTGTTTTTTTTTTGCAATAATATGCAGTAACAATACTGCCTCATGTTCAATAATCTATCCACAACTGGGGCTGGACAGTAAGAGAACTTTAAGGTCATTTTTCTCAGTTTGGTGTCTGTGCAGTTACTGCCTTTTTACTTTGTAAGGTAGTATATAAAGGGTCAAATTCTATGTTCATATCAATCTGACACATTTCCAATTATTATAAGTGTCTCAAAACACTATTTTAATTACTCTTCTAATTGAATTGCAATTGTTGTTTTAGTTCCATATCAGTCAACACAGTGGATGTTAATGCATTATTTCATACACTATAATTCAGACTAATACTACTTTGGTATAAACCTGATGTGCAGTAATATGTGTAGGTGTAAATCAGTATCTTATTATTATTACGTTGTGATTCATATTTTTATAAAACATTTAGCATCTTATCTCCATGCAGTGAGTAATGACCAATAATCAGAGCATGTTAAAATGTGAGAAAACATCAGATTAGAAGCGTTAAAAATGTATTTATTACATAGTTTTCACATAATATTTCAATAAATACATGGTTCTTTGTGTCTAGCTGAGAAAATGTTCAATTGCTTTTTTTTTCAAGCCTGAAGAAGAATAAAAGCTCTCAGGAAAAAAAATTAATAAAGATTTTCATAATTCATGCATGAAAGGGTTAATATATATATATATATATATATATATATAGGCTACACTATGTTTTTTTTTATTATTTAGGAGGGTGATGCTCATAATTTACAAGTAAACATAAAAAACATCCATCTGTTCTAAAATATAGACTATATTTTGTTTGACATTGCAGTGTTTTTTGTTTGTTTGTTTTTTTTTCAAAATAAAAGTAGACTGTTTGTTCTGAGGATTTTCCTGTGGTTGTTCATGGTCGAAGCGGATGACCCACCCACCTACACCCCGGACATGCGTGTGTACGTTAATGATGACTCCCTGTGTATTAAAAGTCATTTCTCTTATTCTAAAATTCCATCCTGAGGGAAACCCCGTTGGCAATTGGGCTTCACGGTATCACATGGATCTGACTGATGTCACGTGGTCAGCAAAGGCGACAGAGAGGAAGGGGAGGGAGGACAAGAAGGCTTGGGGTGGGGTGGGATGATTTTAGGTGTAAATATAGACAGTAATACCCTTCCCATAATTCACTGTGTCTCGTAAAAAGTCGACATTAAATCGCCCTGGGCCTACAAATCAACACGCGCCAAAATTATGAGTTCGCTTTACTTCGCAAACGCGCTGTTTTCCAAATACCAACAAGCCGTTCCGAGCTGTTCCGGGCTACTCTTCAATGAACCTCAAAGTTCTTCTACCCCGACTCCTTCTGCTCCTCCTGCCGTGTCTTTTTCTCTGTCTTCTTCTTCTTCTTCATTTCCCTTCAGTGGGAGAGGCGACCCTCTTCCTCCCTCCTCCTCAGCTACTTTTTCTTCCTCCTCCTCCTCCTCTTTCTCGACCTCCTCTCCTTACTCATCGTTCTGTTTGTCTCTTTCGGGACTCAGCAGGAACAGCGGGGTGGAAACTGCTTTAATCCCACAAGCGGATGCGTCCGGCAGCTGCGCACCGCTGCATGGATGCGCCGCCGCCACCGCCGCGGAGACTTTCCCCGGTGCGCCTCATCTGCGGCTGCGGGATGATAGGCTCCCTCAGCCGGCCTGCAGGAGGCAGAGTAGCCCGCAACAGCAGCAACAACAACAGCAGCAGCAGCAGGAGCGGCTGGAGTTAAACCAAGACAGGTTACGGATCTACCCTTGGATGAGAAACTCAGGTAAGGAGGGGGAGGGGGCAGGAGGTGGGGTCTGAGAATTTATGGGAGGTGAAGAGATAATGTAAGATGTTCTGAGAGGGGTGCCATGTTTTTCCACGAAGGGAGAAGTTGAGAAAATGAGTGGGTGGTGTGTGTGTGTGTGTGTGTGTGTGTTAGTAGTTATTAGTTCGACCCAATAATCACGCTATTTCCACGGTTGGTCCCGGTTGCGCAGCGGCCACTGTGGACAGCTCAACTATGTACGAGTCACTTCTTTCTTTTTTCTTTTTTTCTTTTTTTTTACAACCTCTCCCTCTCTCTTTGCAGATCTTTTATGGCTGTGCGACCTCCATAAAACCATAATTTAAGGCTTGGTGAATATTCATTAGGTGGTATTGTGTTTAAGAAGAAGAAAATGTCCAGAGAAAGTCTCGTTCCTCTCCTGGCACCCGGTGTTCACGAAGCATTGTACGGATCACACCACGATCATCAGCCATGACTATAACACTATAAATTATCTGATGGTTTTGATCAGTGAATGGCCAACCCGTAATTTTAAACCTCGATAGTAAAAAAAAAAAAAGGAAAAAAAAGGCGGCTTTGTGACATAAAATAACGGGATTGGATGAGTGAATGGATGTCTGAAACCACAACAAACACACACACAGTGGACAAAGAGTAGTTTTATTTTATGTTGAGTCTGAAAAACTGAAAAGCAACGCGATAAAAACGTTAGTATAAACTATGAGTGTCTGTGCGTAAAACGTGCGTAAAAGTCAGGGAAAACATTTTACTCTTAAATCAGAAACATAAAAGTATGTCAAAGCTATACAATAGTAAACCCTCTATGTTCAAACATCTTTAAACAGATTTCTTAGAATGTTCTGGGTGTTTTTTTTCTGTCTTTTTTAATTTTTTTTATTTTATTTTTACGCAGAACAACTTTCACTTTAGTTCCACAACTCCACAGGCCCATGAACGCAGACTGTGCGTCTCATCCCTGCTCCCTTTGAAATTATTTAGTGGAGATATCACATCTCTAATTGGCAGGAGTTCGTCACAGCTTCTTGATGCTACAGGCTCTCTTCATTAATTTCCATCATCACCACCATCTGATCAACGCGTCTCACTTGGCCTGTGCGCATATGAGACTGGATGCCACATTTGTGTAACAGCTTAAAGTTACACAGATAGTCAGTGCACAACATTAATAGACATTTCTGCAACTGCTCCATTTCAAAGTAAGGCCCCCGGATAGATGTCATGAGATCCAGACCAGGAGAGCCAACACCTCACACCACATACAAGGAAATCAAACAAGCTGTAAATAGTTTAAAAAGTGAGACTTTATTTGATTGCAGACTCTTAATGATAATACATATTAACCCATTGACACACACTGGTCACACCAGTGGATAGTTATTCTACAGTTGTTCACTTATATATTCATAGGTTTAGTTCCATATAAGTAAGTTCATATCATTATTATAACTGATTAATACCTGTACATGTTTAAAAATAAATTAATTGCCTGTTGTTATTAGACTGTAATTAATAGACTTCTTTTTAAAAAAAATTGCATTTAAAAAAAAAATGTCATAGTGAGTTTTAAATACACATTTATTTGGTTCAAAGCTTAAACACATGTTGAGGTGACATTTTTGTAACTATAAAATTAAACATATTCCAATCACATATATATTTTTTTGGTAACACTTTATAATACCTACACACAAATTAACCATTTATTACCCATTTATAAATGTGTTCATTATGTATTAAGCATTTATTACCTATTTGTTAATGTCTTGTAAATGTAGTGTAAATGTAAAATGTTATTATTTTTAAGCAACAGGTTCAGTGTTTACAACTGTTTCTTTGTTTACCTGTAAAACAAATATACAAACACTGCACCTGTTGGTTAAAAATATTCACATTTTACATTTATACTAGTATGAACCTTTACAAGACATTAACTAATAGGAAACAAATGGTTAGTACATAATGAACAACCCATTTATAAATGACTAATACATGGTTAATACATAGTGAATTGTGTGTAAGTATTATAAAGTGTTACCATTTTTTATGTCTAAAGAGGAATAAAAACACTTTTTTGGGGCTAAATTATTATTTCATGCATCAAAGGGTTAATTACGAGTCATATTTTAACATCAAACAGTAGAACAAGCACATGTCACATCATTATATTCCAAATAGGTACAATTATTACAATGTACATTTGATGAAATAAACTTTATTTAGTTTATGTGAAGTATTGAAGATAATGTTGCAGGAAAAAGAATGAAACAGATATTGTCAGTGGGTGTGATCCATTAACCTCCAATGAATTTATTGATTTTAATTTAGATATGACTCCAGTCCAAAAATAGAGAGAAAAAAAAAAAACGGTCTGGATGTTTCCGTTTTAACAGTAAAAGGAAAAATGACTTATTAATGAAACCGTGGGCACATGCACATGAGCAGTTTTTTTGAAAATATGTGTGTGTGTGTGTGTGTGTGTGTGTGTGTGTGTGTGTGTGTGTGTGTGTGTGTGAGGACAAAGATAGAGTAGGAGCACACAATACACCCTCTTGTTGGTTGTAGTGAATTCTAGGTCCAGAACGCCACCGAGTCAGAAAAATGTGACCAGAGGAGATTATTTCTGTCTCTGTCTGTCTGCCTGTCTGTCTGTCTGTCTCTCTCACACACACACACACACCCGCATTTACCACAAATTGTCACCCCCCTCTCCAGCGAAAGGAAGCTCACCCACATACCACACACACATAGTTAATCAAAAGCTCTAAAGGACTGCTGACACTCAGTCACTCACACGCACTGACCGCTGCTTCCAATAAGGCAGAACAGAAGCTACTGCACAAACTAAACAGATAAGGATGGAAAAACACACAGGAGTTGGACTTATTTTACATTTTATTTCACTGTAAAAAAAAAAATAAATCCAATTGGTTGTCGTTACTTAGATAAAAAGCATGTAAGACTATATTGCACTTGTAAAACCGAGAACTATATTTTTTTAAAGTTGTATTAAATTAACGATTGCTTCCTTTGTAGATGTATAAATGAATTAAAATAATCAAATAAAGTGTATTTGATAACTTAACCCTTTATGGGACTAGAGGACACTTAAAAAAAAAACAGATTAAAATAACAACATAAGACTCTAACCAGTTATATATATTTTAAATAATTCAGAATTTAACTGTTTTTGTTTTTTTTTTAACCACATTTTATTTGTACTCGTCCATTCAACCTTATATTCATCAACTTTTCAGAATTAATAATTGACATGAATATTTTTTGGTATTTTTTTTTGTGTGTGAAAGTGTTTTTTAGTGAAATATGTTCACAGATAATGAAGCCATTGTTCTTTTATCAATAAGAATTCATGAAAAACTATATACCCTAAAGGGACAAAGTCATTTATAAATGACAGTGCACCAAAATAAATGTCAATTTGGCAAAGTGAGCATAGGAAATTTACTTTAGGGCTTAATACACTTAAAATAAAAAGGTCATTCTTTCTTTTTTTTTTTTTTTTTAATACATTTCCTTAATAAGTCCCATTCAGGGTTAAAGTAAAACTCTCAACTTCTTAAAGACTACTCAGAATTATTATTTTAATCTACAACACTTAGTTAAGTTAGATCAATTTAGTCTTTCTATGTTGGACAGCAATTGAGTTTATTAGTTAAAACTATGGAAACAGATTACACTTAAAAAAAAGAAGCTACTTCAGCGATCTAAGTAAATAATAATAATAAAAAAACAACAGTTCCATTATCCTAAAATAATTACAATTACAATTAAACATAATAAATGAAGGTAACACAGTTGACAATTCATACATCAGTTGTTTTATTTTAAAATATTTTTAAAGATAGCATTTAATGACTTTCACAAAGAGGATTAATTCAGAAATATTAAGAATAAACAGCTTTAAGACTCATATGAGATGTTGTGGGGAAACACTCAAAGAGAATTGGTGGAAATGTGAAACCAATTAGATATTAAATAAATAAGGAGGCATGAGTTGAATATTAAAAAAATAAACACACACAAAAAAAATCAAAGGATACCATATCCATTAAAATGTAAAATCTTTACAAAAACCATATATTCCCTTTTGTCTGGATTAAATTGACGTCATCTGACGTTTTATAGGACTTTATTACTTCTTATTTACTTGTTGTTTGTCAGTGACTGTATAGAGATAAAATAACATACACAGACATATTAAACTAAACTAAACTAATAATGAGACACATCAAAGGTCAAAGGTGCGAAGGCAGAAAAATGACCAAATACTTTAGTTTTTCATCTTAAATCAGAGGAAAATATGGATATTTTTATTCAAACTTCAACTGTAACATACACTAAGTACAACATAATATTATTAAATATCATTCAAGACAATCAATGACATAGTAAAAAAGTAAACATTTATGTTATAACAGTGTTAAGTCACTGCAGTAATGTTAATGTTAATACATTAATGTTAATACGTTAATGTTAATGTTAATGTTAATGTTAATGTTAATAGGGAATAGATAATCTTATATATATAATATTATCATTAATTGTTATTAAACCTTTTTAGTGTTAAATTAAAAAGACCTCTTTGATAAAGTGTGAATTGTTTGACTAGATCAACATTATTACTGCATTAGTTTGTATACTAATATTTTACAACAAGTACTCATTAGCATGGATTTTTGCTATAATAACCATTAATTATGAACAATTAACTAATTTGTTCAATATGCGACATTATTTTACAATTAATTTACAATTTTTTTAGTTTACAAACACTTTAACACATGTATTTATTGATTTACATGCTGCTTAACACTTTATTAACTATTACTCATGCCTTATTATTTGTATTAATTAATATGTGTTGGATAAAAACTTCACATTCCTTTGTTTTTTCTGTTATCTTTATTATTTGAAAATAGTTTTTAGTCATAATAGATATATTCACATATTACCATTGAATATGTTATTTAAAATTAAATATGAACAATTACAAAAAGGAGCTGTTTTAGAAGGTAGTTTTTTTTTAAGCTGTATGTAGGATAGGTTTTCTTGACAAATCATATTAAATTACAATTATACATGTTTATTCAGTTTATTTGTCGAATGTGAAAGCTGACAGTTTTCCAAAGCGTGCATGACCCCAGCAGCTCTATGTGTCAGACACACACACACACACACACACACACACACACACACACACACACACACACACACACACAGAAACACACACACATCCTGTCTGAAACAGCAACAGCTTCAAATTCAATATCAAATCCCATAAAACTAAAGAATACAGACACATGCAGAACATGGAGTAAATATGACATGATGTGGAAAATATGGTCGTTCTTTTAGAAGAAGACAAATATAGCTGATATTATTTTGAAAAGACAAGATGGTAAAGTTCATGTGCTTTTTTTTCACTTTTATTTATTTATGTATTTTTTTTAATTTTTTTTTTAAATTACTGCACTTTTCTTTGGTCACCATATTTACAGTCAGTCCAGCTTTTATTTCTAAGGCTTATAATTAACACTGAACAAACAATAACTCAAACTATGAATTATAAAAGAGCTGCAGCATCTAAAACTGACCACAATGAACATTTAACAAATCATTTTCAGCTTCTGTTTGTCATGTATTTTGAGTTTTGTGATTATCTCTCTCTTTTTTTTTATTTATATTTTTTATTTTTCAACATTAAGGGTTAGTGGACACATGAAAACAAGAAAAAAAATGACCAAAAAAAATAAATAAACAACAGTCACTACTTCATTTTCTTCTATCCTTGTTACATCTTGTTCAGTCTTGTGAGGACTATGGCAGAAAACCTTCCATCACATATTTATTAGCCTTCACTAAACACCGGCTAATGCAGTTAAAGTCCACACAAACAAGCACGACGTCCAGGCTGAAGTTTTACAGGATGCTGCTTTTATTGCAGCTCAAATGACCTGGAGATTCCACAGCAGAGAGGCCAGGATGTGTTAGGGTGAAGTCTGTGCATGGGCTTTATATAATAATAATAATAAAAAAAAAAGTTTAGATATACACTGTAGATTTTGCAGTATTAATTTGGAGACAATGGGACCAAATACACTCTAGAATAAGTTAAATAAACTCTCTAAGTGTTGATTTAACACTGCAAAATGTACTGTGTAGATATATAGATAGATATTCATGCAGTACTACTCTGTACATAAGTCGTCAGTACCTTTTTATTGTACCTTCTAATGTACAATAAGATACAAAGGAACTTTTTGGTACTGTTTTTTATCTTGGGAAAATTAGTTTTGTACCTGGAAGTACCATTTTGTACCCCACAGATCATTATATTATACGTTTTATCAAAAAGTTAAGTACATAATTATCGTGCAAAAAGGTACTAACAGTGCGTAGTCTGTGTGTAGATGTTGTACAATCCCTACAACAAACACTTAAGGACTCATACACACACACTAAAGATAACATAACCTGCACGCTGTCATTTTAATTTAACTGGTAGTTTTTGATTGATTGATTGAATTTATTAAAGTGTCCTGTACATCAGTACTCAGACCACATGTGTTTACAAGACACTTAGTTTTCTACAGAACACCATACATTCAAACAGGATAAAATAATACTTTGTCTCCTCTCCCATGACAAACACAGAACATTTGCAAAAGCAAATACATGTTTTGTAAACAACAAACATTCTGGCAACCAAAACACATCACCGTCATTTGTACCATCAAAAAATTTGTTTCCTTATATTTGAATAACATTTTTTTTTCTTTGGTTTAACTCAGTTTCATTTCGAACACACAATAATCATCAAAATATCATTGAAAATTATCAAAAAAAATGTTCTTGCACTCGAAAAGGAGTGAGAAGAAATGAAACTTATAAACTCAGACCCTCTTTTCTATAACATGGACAATATAAAACAACATGTAACTCATCCTCCACAACATTCAGGTTAAACAAAGAACAGTGGCTCTTCTTCAGGGACACCTTTAAACCTGCCCACTGAAAGTTTTAAGGTTAAAACCTTTTTGTTTTAAAAAAAAGTATCTTTCAATCTTTTCACCGTATTGTTTTAAACTGTCATTGTTTCTTTGTTTACTGATGCTTTCTATTATCTTTTCATGGTACACAGTGACCCCATCATTGTACAATTACAATAAAGTCTATTCTATTCTATTCTATTCTATTCTATTCTATTCTATTCTATTCTATTCTATTCTATTCTATTCTATTCTATTCTATTCTATTCTATTCTTTTCTATTCTATTCTATTCTATTCTATTCTTTTTTTTCTTTTCTTTTCTTTTCTATTCTTTTCTATTCTATTCTATTCTATTCTATTCTATTCTATTCTATTCTATTCTATTATTCTATTATTCTATTATTCTATTATTCTATTATTCTATTATTCTATTATTCTATTATTCTATTATTCTCTTCTCTTCTCTTCTCTTCTCTTCTATTCTATTCTATTCTATTATTTTCTATTCTATTCTATTCTATTCTATTCTATTCTATTCTATTCTATTCTATTCTATTCTATTCTATTCTATTCTATTCTTCTATCCACCGCTCCATTTCCTCCACAACCCTTGTGACTTTAAGAGATGCTGATGCAGAAAAGTATTTTTCTTCTGCTAAGGAACACGCAGAGGAAATGAGTGTCGACTTTTCTGTGTCCCGCACACGACCTCTGAGCTGTGAAAATGTGACCCAGTTTCTCTTTAACCTTCAGGCGCTGCGTGACCTCATAAAAACAGAAGGTCAGGGCGGCTGTGGTCTCACTCTGCAGTGACTTGTGCACATTTCACTTGAAGATACATGGCTTCTTTAATTTAGTCTAATCACTATTGTTCTAACGGGTTTTATTAACTCTGTTATAGAGCAAAGAAAAGTGCTACTGTAAATGTTCACTCTGTTTAAACCTAATGTTATTAAAATGTGCTTTCATTTTATATGTAATTTAATCCTTTGACACATACTGGTCACTACAGTGTTTTTTTAATGTAATTTTTATTATTTAAGTATTTTGGTTATTATCAAGAAAATGGATAAAATAAGCTCTTAAATTAAAATCTTATGAACTATTTTCATTAGCAAGTGTTAGCTAGTTAGCCTAAAGGTATTTATGTTTGAACAAATATAATAACGATGTAAGAAATCAAGTGATTTTGGTTTGGTTGTTTTCTTGTATATTCATGGTTTTTATTGTTTTACTTCCATATTAGTCACTTCATATCATTACTGTAACTGGTCTGTTCTTAATACCTGATCGGCACTAACATGTTTACCAGGAAGTTAATTTCTTGTTGTTATTAGACTGTAATTAATAGTCTCTTCTTTAAAAAAAAAAATCTGCGTTATTTTTTTTTTTCATTTCATAGTATTCTGATATTACATTTTAAATAATGTTACTTTGCTTCAAAAGCTTAAACTGAGTGGACATTTTTGTAACCCCATAAAAAAATATGTTCATTAAACCAGATTTCAATCACTTTTTTCACACTGAAAGAGGAATAAAAACACTTAGGAATAATAATTAAAAAAAAAAAAAAATCTTGACTAAGGTTGTCATAATTCATCCATCAAAGGGTTAAATTAACATCTACTGCGAAAACAAACACAATGCAGAGTAAATATTGAACAGTGACCCAGACAGACACACAGCTGAGCCCACAGTTTAACCACAGCATTTAGGAACTGCTTTATGATGTTTACAAAGCCACAAGTCAGATGTGTTTGCCAGGAAGTGGAAGTGAGGACTCACTGTCAGGCCAACAAGTGGCTGCCAGCTTTAGTCTGAACCTGCTGAGAAAGAAACAGACAAAAATAGACATTCACTCATTCATTTGTACAATTTGTGTCATGTTGAAACTAGTAGTAATGTAGTGGTAATGGAGATGACATAAATCTAATACATTTTCAGTCTGCCTTATATATATATATATATATATATATATATATATATATATATATATATATATATATATATATATATATATATATATATATATATATATATATATATATATATATATATATATATATATATATATATATATATATATATATATATATATATATATATATATATATATATATCCTACTTGTTTATTTTTTAATGTGTTTTCTTTATTTAATGCATAATTATTATTATTTGCTTTTTTCCTTTCAGTTATGTTATGCATTTTAGTTATGTCAAACAATATATCTAAAATATGCGGTTGTTATGGACATTGTAAATTATATGTTTTACTCCTAGTTTTACAATTAGGAGATTTTGGTCAAATTTGATCCTTTCAGTTTGGTTACGTTTTTTTTTTTTTTTTTTTTTTTTTTTTTGCAATTTCATGATCAATACAGTATATACATAGTGGATTTTTCTCTTATATCCCGTAACAGCTATTTTTTTTTTTTATTATTATTCATATAGGTGAAGCTACTCATTCTGAACAACAGGATATTAAGTTAAGCTTTACTGAACTTAAACCTTAAAGTAGGAAACAATATAATACGGACAAGTTAGAAAAAAATCTCAGTTATTGTTTGTTTTCGGCTAAATCACATTGTTATCAACCCAGTTCTGAGTGGGACTGTGTGGTTCTGGTCACAGGTGTGGACCGGAGACGCGGGAGACAGACCTACACGCGCCACCAGACGCTCGAGCTCGAGAAGGAGTTCCATTTCAACCGGTACCTCACGAGGCGGAGGAGGATGGATGTGGCGCATGCGCTGTGCCTCACCGAGCGGCAAATCAAGATCTGGTTCCAGAACCGGAGGATGAAGTGGAAAAAGGAGAACAGGGTGACGGGAACGGAGCACCGAGCAGCGGGCTTACGGACAACCGAGGAGGAAGAGGAGGAGGAGGAAGAGGAGGAAGATGAGGAGGAGGAATAATGATGAACTGAAGGCTGTGACGTAACGGAGGAACAGCTTCATAGTTTTAGACCTCATAGATTTAGGAGAAGTTTACAGTTATGTCCGTCCTGTATGAGCAAATGTATTCACTACTCCAAACATTTGTCATTTAAATATATTATATAAATACAAGTCTGAAGTCTGGTGTCTTTTATTTTTCAGTCCAAATACTATGATTTAAAAAAAAAAAAAATAAATAAAAAATATCATGTCAAACTCATTTTAGTTCATGGGCCACATTGAACCACATTTGATATGAACCATTAAAATAATAACATAATATATACATAATGTTAACTCCAATGTGTCCTCTACGTTTTAGAGCAAAAAAAAAGTTAAAAAATTATGTGATAAAAATGTTCACATCTGCCAACTGTCCTTTAAAATAATGTGAATAACATTAATAAACGGACATTTCTTCAGAAAACCAAATGCAATTTCAACAAGATCACGTCTCAGTTTACCAATTACACATGTTAATTAGAGAATATTTATTAGTGGATCTACAAATACTAATAGGCAGAATATTGTTAAATTTACACTATAGACATTTAAAAATGTTCATTCACATTTTTGTTAAATAATAGTTTGTTTTATTGCAAATGCAGTAAAATGACATGAAAATGTTGAAACTAACAAAGAGCAAAATATGGAGTTGTGAGTATTTATATGTTATTATGATAGTATTTTACTGATCTGACCTATCATTTTTGTATTTCACAAATTTATCCCAGGGGCCCAAACCGGACCCGTTTGGGGGCCAAATTTGGCCCACGGGCCGTATGTTTGTCACCTCTGTATTAGAGGGTGTGGAAAACACTGACGTCAAACCAACTGAGAATTACTCAAAAACTGGAAAATGGCTGTAAGTGATATATATTCATCTCGACACTTTTTAGGTGCATTGGAATTGTTAGCTCAAACCTGCTAAGCTAAGGGCTAAATAAATAGCCCAGAGAGCA
>CM035790.1:13679562-13859562 GCA_020466265.1 Siphamia tubifer
TGCATCCATGAAAAGGCCGGAAACCCCAATAAAAGCAACAAACATACAAAGGCATGGACGTATAAGGAGGAAAGGAGCGACCTGATGGTGTCTCCTGCAGTTTTTTGTCTTTATTTCTGTTAATTTTTAACTTGGACATTTACTTAGAGGAAGCGTTGGATCCGAGTCTCCTTTTAGCCAGACACTGTGTTATTTTGGAAAGGTCACGAGTGGGTCATGTGGGTGTTAAAATGAAGTTTTCTTGTATCGATGCTTGTTCAGATGTAAACTGGGTGATAGGAGATCCGTCTGAATTATTTTATATTAACACGTGTATGAGGGATTGAAAATACAAAAAGATAGTAGAATATAACTATTAATGTTAAACTGTATGTGATGCAATGTGATTTTTTTTTTATTCCTTTTTTAACATAACAGAGAGCTGCGTCTTTCAGCAAAGGATGGGCACCAAGCGTATTTAACATTCAAGGCACGTTAGAGGTAGTATCTGTATAGAACTTATTTCACAACCCACAAAAACACTTTGGAAAAAGCTGTTGCAGTTTGGAAACAGAAGGAACACTGGCTTCAACCAACTCATTTATCTGTCCGTCATCCAGGTGCGTTCTCATCCTTTATACGCATTGGCTGTTTTTGTGTGTGTTTTTTTTGTCGTATTACTGGTTAGTTTTGTGTGTGAAATCCTTGTGTTGTATTCTCTGACCATCTTGCAGCTCAGGGCTAGAAGGCCGTAAAAATAGTGACGTGTTGCCGCATTGCGAAACCCATTTTTACGCGCAGTGTTTCAGGCCCACATTGACTCTCAGGTGAAGCTATGGGGATGAATGCAAATCACCAATGAAGTCGATTGCACTCATTTGGTTTAAAACATGCGGTAATGGAACATCTGTAGTTTAGATGCACAAACCACAGTGGGTTTTATATTCTTAGTATTCTTATACTACATCACGTTGGCATGAAATAAACCTTTAGGTCATAGATAATCAAGAGACTGTTCAGTTTTTCCTCGTGATGAGTCTGTTTGTCAGATTTTTTTTTTTTTGCACACATTCAGATTAGCATTTATATTAAAATTGCACATTTTCAACACAGTGAAGGCTGATAACAGTAGCCGTGTTGTACAACAAAAGAATAGTGTATGAGGTATAACCACATAAGCATAGTAAAAGCCACTAAAATACAGATGTAGCCAAATGTTCAATTATGGATGCATAATATATGAAGCATTTTACAAAATAAAGTAGGACACGATGTATTTTAAAGGAGGATATTAGATGAATGTATATTAATGTGATTTCATCCATCAAGACTAAGAAAATACTTTGAAAACCTTTTTTTTTTTTAATTAAATAGACGAGAAGCTTCTGTAGGTAGATTTAATAGATTTATTTCATTTAGGAATGACCCAAACTATATATAAAAGGGTAGATAAAAAAAATAAGAAAATAGATCTTAGAGTGTTCAGATCTTTTCTATGGTTTGGGAGAATCTTGTTTGTCTGTTAAGGAGACAGAGGGGAAAAAAAAGAAGAAGAAAATGGCGGCGGAGACTGAGAGAAAAGAGAAGAAGCAGTTCCCCTCCAACAGCACTCCATGAAGAAATGCAATAAATTCCTTGTTGTTTTATGAAAATTTACAACTTTGTGATACAAGTTTATGAGTGGCCGCGCGCAGGGATTGGCCAACGAGTTGGTCATGTGGACGCGCTTAACGTGAACATGAACTTTTTATGATTTCCCAAGTGGCTATATTGCTGCTGCACTCCAGCTCCGGGGCCGAGCAGCCGCCTCTCTCCTCCTCTCCTCCTCTCCTCCTCTCCTCCTCTCCTCCTTCATATGCTGACTCCTGTGTCCCCGCGGCCGGGGTTCGCGGAGGAGGGCGCCACGCGGGAGCCCCAGCCGACCGCGAGGAAATGAACTCCGAGCCGTAATTAAACGAAGCGGCTAATGAGGAGAGCTAGCTGTGACTGTGGAAACCGGCACGAGGAGACGTTGACAACAGCCCATCCCCTCCTTCCCTCCCTCCCCCACCTCCTCTTCCTCCTCCTCCTCTTCTTCTTCTTGTATTTTTTTCCTCCGCTATGGCTCCGTTTCTCCTTCTGGTCTCGTGTTGTTGTCTACGGTCGCGGAGATGGGGACGGTTCTGCCGTGATAAAGCTAAAAAAAAAAAAAAAGAGGCGGGAGTCGCGAGACCGAACCCGGAAAAACAAAACCATCTTTTGGCTCAGCTTTGCCTCTAGTGCTTTTTTTTTTTTTTTTACTTTTCCATTTTTGCACTTTGACTGAATTTGTTACTTGTCACCACGAAGAACACGAGGGGCGGTAATGAAGATGACGGCGATGTTTTGACGACCTGATGACAACGGGGAGCGCGCGCACCTCCCCTCAACCCCCCCCAAACCACCACCTCCTTCCACCTCCTCCGCTTCATCCACGCCACTCCACTCATCCCCCTCCTCCCCCCAACTTCTTTTCTTCCTCTTTTTTTTTTTCCTCCGTCACAATTATCATCCATCCATCCGGTACTACACACGGCTGGGCTGTCTCGTGCCATTCCGGGGGTGAATTGGCTTTGCCTGCACGCGGGACGCCCGAAGCGACCTGCAGGTGTGTGTGCGCGCGGCTCTCGTGACGGATTATCAACAAACTGGTAAGAGGCATTCATGCACGTTCCTCCTTCTGGCAGTGCGTCCTCGCGTGCTGCAGCACTGTTAAAAAAAATGAGCAAAAAATAATTATAATTTTTTTTAAAAAAAGTCAAAGAGCGGTGATTTGAGTATTTTTTTTTCTTTTCTTTTTTTTGTATTCTTTTCTTGCTGCTGCTTCTGGTTTGATCCATTAACGTTACAGATTAGGTGTTAGTTTCCATCTGAGATTAAAGAGTTTCCTTGTTGGATTAGCCCCCATGATGAATTATCCAGATGTATGGGTCTCTAAGTGGTAGGATTAGCCACGGAAGGGCCATCCATCGGTTACAATTCGGGTGCTTTAGATCCGGAAGATTAGTCTGTATTTTTTATTTATTTTTTACCCCAAGTCTTGGGGGGGTCAGAACTAATGGTTGTGTTCATTAAAGGGTCTTTGATGTTCAGAACAGGTGTGCTGGATGGGTTTGATCAGATTTCACATTAGTTTACATTATAGGTGTTTTCTGGTCTGATTATTAATTATGTTTCTGTGGAAATCTGCGCATTGGTTTTGCTTTTATTGTTTTACCTCCAGACTCCAGTTGCAGAGATTCCAGGTTCATGTTGATGACTGACATCTTCTGTATCTGTGTGTGTGTGTGTGTGTGTGTGTGTGTGTGTGTGTGTGTGTGTGTGTAGGTGTGTGTGTATACAAACCCAGGAATGTTTTTCTATCTCGGGTTCTTCCAGCCCACTTTTATGACTTTGTTTCCCTTCTCATTTCCTCCCCGCGGCTCTTTTTCTTTTTTTTTTTTTTTTTTTTTTTTTTTTAGCAGCTAACAGGACGGGTGGTGGTGGTGGTGGTGGGAGGGGGACACCGCCCAGGACACCCCACTACATATCTAAACACCACACACACACACACACACACAGTCATCAGCAGGCTCATCTGTCCGTCTGTCTGTCTATTTATCTGTCTGTGTGTCTGTGTCCTCTTTGGTCTCCAATTTGTTGCTGTCTCAAATATCAAACACCATCACTGGAGGGAAACCCTTCATCACACAGATGCTTAAGGACATGACAATGATTCCATAGCACACACACTGACTCTGCTTCAAATAGAACAATGTCAGATAATACTGAGGAAAGTCTGCACAGTTTAGGTGATAACAGCTAATTTAACACTGCTGCTACTTTCACATAACACTGACATAGATAAGTGTCGTACAGGGGATTCGAAAATTATCATTATTATTAGTAGTAGTATTCTTCTTCTTATTATTATTATAATATTATTATTTTTATTATAATTTTTACACTGTAACAACCACAATTGGAGTTGTTGAAGTTTTGCGACTCCTGCTGCAGACCTATTAGGATTATAAATATATGTATTTGCAGTCATTATTACAAGATCAATATAGCATATGTTTATTTAAATGTAAAGATGCCTGGATTATTTCTTGTTCTGGTACAAGGTGTAGCCTACGTGTTTCGGAAGACGCTCTTATGATCGTAAAACATTGTCATTTCCTTCTTTTTCTCAAATATATTTTAGGAAATAGTCTATTACTAGTCATCAAATATGTTTCAAAAAAGTAATAGATCAGTTAAACCTATTGACTGAGCTCTGCCTTTGTTATTTACTACTACTACTACTACTATTATTATTATTATTATTATTATTATTATTATTATTATTATTATTATTATTATTATTATTATTATTATTATTATTATTATTAGTACTCGCACTAGTAGGATTAGCAGATTTTCAACCTATAACCAGACATCGTTATTAGTTCTTACATAGAATGTTAAGCTGTTTAGTGAAATAATTTTGAATGACATTTATAATTTCCGGGTAGTGAAAATATATCACGGCAGTGACACTGAGCTCCTATTAAATTATATGTGTACTTGTTGTTGCATTTGGCCACTGTATAAAATGTAGCCTCATAATTAATATGTTGCATTTATCTTTTCAATCAAAATAAAAAGTAGAACAGCTACCATACACACTTCGGCATCTCTGTTTAAAGGTTAAACTGTCTTTGTTTCTCAGTATATGGACGGTGTTTTTATTCATAGTTCTCAACTTTGTGTCTCTCTTGGCATTCAGAAGTTACTGTTCTGCCTTCTGTTTCATTAGACTTCAGCAAAACAGTGAAACACACTAATAATTCTACTTGACTAGCGGTGTGTGTGTGTGAGTGAAGACAAAAGCGGCTGGAGCACAGTTAAAGATAACACACAACTTTAATGAAATATTTCTACAACAATATCCAAACAAATGAATAACAATAGTAAAATAATAAAAAAAAATACATTTGCTTAAATTTGGCACAATATGTAATAGATTGCATGACATTTTGTTAGATTAGATTCGACTTTATTGCTATTGACCATCTACGCTACAAATACAGAGCAACGAAATGAAGCTAACATCCAACCAGAAGTACGTAGCAATATATATATATATATATATATATATATATATATATATATATATATATATATATATATATATATATATATATATATATATATATATATATATATATATATATATATATATATATATATATATATATATATATATATTGCAAAAAATAGTGACAGTATAGTAAAAAGAAAAAAAAAGATATAATCCAAAATTGCAAAAAAAGAAAAATACAATAAAAACAGAGAACAAATAATGAAACTGTGGTACTGCACGAACAACTACAGTTGATAATATAAAAGCATTATTTGTGATCAGGCACAGATATGAAACTTGTAAACCCTCCGGTGTGCAGCAGACCCAGACCCAGAGTCGGCTGCAGTCTGCGGTCAGCTCATCCTTCAGAAGTCATGACGCTTTGGTGCCATCTAGTGTCCACATGACAACAGTACCAACCATTGCACACAAACACAGGAGGACAACGCCCATTCACTAAACTTACTTCTACAAATGGGTGTAAAGTTACACACACTAACCTCTTGGTTAAAAGCCTTTCTCCTGCTGTTCACATATGTGATGCATTGCTGGCATTTGTTAGTGTTTATGCGTATCCAGTCTATTATATATAAGCTGTTTACAAACTGATAATGTGTCCGCAGTTTTGGAGTCAAACCAGACAAGACGTGTGCACGCACCTGCGCATGTGTAGGACTACGTAGCCGCGGGGCGTACATTTCGCCTTTTGTCTTTGCGGGTGTTTGTCTGCTTTCTTTCTTCCTTTGATGAAACAGAGGGTCAGATTTGTGGCCTGGGAGAGTGAGAAAAAAAAAGCTGCTTTCTGTTCCACTGAGGTTCGGCCTGACCACTAACACGAAGCTGAATAAAGCGTGGAGAAAGAAAGTCGTGCGCGCGCGTCAAACAGTCTTATGAATGTGTGCGCGCGCAGCTGCGTTTTTTTTTTTTTTTACGCCCGAGGAAGCTTTGGAAGTGAAATTTGTGCTGATTGGTTAGAGTCCTAGTCCACAAACACAGACAAGCAGAGCTCCCACTGTGTGCATGTATGTGCATAAACATAATATGTGTCCTTACTGTGTGATTTCATCATCTTTACTGTTGTTCATCTGCGGCCAAAGGCGGAAATATATGCATCCAGGTGCGAGTGATTGTGAGTAAGACAGAGAAAGAGACCCAGTAAAATAGCCCCGTGGAGGGCATGCGGAGGGGGAAGGGGGAGGGGTGTCCACAGTTTCTGAATTTATGACTCCAGCATCATGTGACATTAATTCGGCATTCAAAATCAACTTCACAGCATTAAGAGCAGATGGAAAATCAATATTTTTTTCCCTCTCGTGCGTTTGTATTGCGCATCCAAACATCTCGATTGGATTTTCTGTGCTGGTAGTTTAAGAGAGGAGATAAGATGAGCATTAGTAATGAAACGTATGAAATGAAACTCCAGATTCATGCATTTCATTTAAACCGCTGTCATATTTAGGAAAATCACAAGGATTCACCACCGAAATATAAAGTTGGCCTGAGTGTTTTCACTTCTATGAAGTTGTATAAAACATTAGGCTTCAGGCAACGAAATAAACAATTATGTATATATATATATATATATATATATATATATATATATATATATATATATATATATAGACACGTAATTATGTTTCAGTTTTGGAATCTTTCTCTAATTTTAATGACTAAATCAATTCACCCAAAAAAATTATAGTTAGTCTATAATTATTCTGATACAATATAATGTCAGCTGAGACATTTAGAAGTATTTCATTGTTTTATTTCATTTAATATTCATGTTTTGGTGTGAATTTTTTTTTCTAAAAATGTTTAGTTTCCGGCAAATGTGTACCATGTTCTGGCCATAGAAAATTTACAAATACAAATAAACCTCTGTTGTCAAGTTTCAACTCGACAACAGATCAGCCTAATAGAGACAAAATAATATTAATAATAATAATAATAATAATAATAATAAAACTGATGGAATGTTGGTAACATGTTTGTCTTGACTTTCCTTCATTATTTAACAAACTATGGAGGAAAAACAAGGTGCCCCCGCATCCGTTAATCTTTAACTCATCCGGGACCCCCTCTCACCCCGCCACTCGCACCCCACCGTAATGGTCCGGTGATCTGACACTAAGCACGAGCTCACGGTGCCGTGAAGGGCGTGCGGGGGCCAGTCAGGGCGCGCACAAACTATTAATACTTGTTTTTAAAGTACCAGTTGAGCCGTTAGTTTTAGTTTGGTATTAACTTGTGCAGGAGAAAACGCAGCGTTAAGATAAACCCCAGGCAACAACATTAACCATTAATGCATGTGCGTAAAAAAAAAAAAAAAAAAAAAACGTTCGAGAAGAAACTTAAAAACATACACGTTAATTAAAATCTATACATATTTATAATTAATGTATTCTTTAAATAAATGTGACTGTTTGCTTACCGAAATTATTAAATTTTCATTTAAAGTTATAGATCTAAACACTACGTCTTAAAATAACTAACATTAATAATACAACATATTCTATTACAAGTCCTTCCTTGTCATTTTCTTTTTTGCTGCGGAAGCTTCATTTAAATATGAGTAAACATTTGCAACATCCGCAACTTTAATTTTCTCTGCAAAACTTCAAATTATTATTATTATTTTTTTTTTTACTAAAAAGAAATAACGGCAATAAATTAACTGGAAAAGGCTTTAATTTCATAGACAGTTAATTACTCCACCATGAGTGTTAATAACGCAGTACAACGCCAGCAGTTTGAAGCGTTGCAATCTGAAATGAACCAGAGATGAACTGACTAGTGTGTGTGTGTGTGTGTGTGTGTGTGTGTGTGTAGGACAGAACATTTGTTCATCTGTTTGCTGCAGGCCTGATGTTCACTTCGTCACCATTCCTCGGACTTTACAAGGAGTCATAAACGGTCATAAAACCATAAAAGAGGGGAGGTCTAAGAGTGACACACACACACACACACACACACACACACACACACACACACAAGAGGGCTGGAAAAAAAAGAGCCATAAAGCTATAAAACAGCAGTCTGACTCCTTCAGCTTTAATTGTCGATAATCTCTGAAGTTTCTCAGATTCCTGGAGTTCCTTCAGAACATCTCAACTGTTTACACTGGAGCCCAATCACTAGTGTGGTGTACAGGGTGACGCACTGATTGCAATTATCCTGGCGTATTTGGGAACAGAAGGCAGGTAATTTCTATTTAACGGAGTGTGTTAAAAACAAAATAGTCCACTGTGACTATGTCATTTCCTCTAGACACTGTAAAGTCCTGCTATTATTACTATTACTAACCCCTAAAATAATAATAATGTGTTGTTATCTTCTAATGCTTTTGGTTCTGGCTTTTATTTAATCCGTACTAAAGTAGATTCTGTTTTAGTATAGTGAGAAATCAGGTATATGGTTATGTTGTAAAGGAATTCAACTGGGCCTGATTTACAGACCCACGTAGTTCAGAGGTAACCGCGAGGACAATTAAACGGACTTATACGACAACCAAAGGGCTCACGTGCGGCCGTGTGCTTAAGAAAACAGGAAGCTTATTAACGGGAGGAAACCACTATCGGTAGAGAAAACACAACACTGACCGAAGCTGCTGAGAGGAGTGACACACACACACACACACACACACACACACACACATACACACACACACACATACTCGTTTCTATGTCTCACGAGGACCAAGTTTGTAGTCACCACTTGTAGGTAAAGTAGCCATTGGGTAGTGAATTTTTTTTAAATAATAAATTATAATAAAATAGAATATATATGTATGTATGTATAATTAAAGTTCAAAATAAAAAATACATGTAAATAAAAACTAATAGTGACATGTTAAAAATAATTTAAAAAGTGTAAAAAATAATCTAATAAATGATCTAATTAGAAATAATAATAAAACATAATAAAAGTGATCACATCTTCATAAATGTTTCACCTTGCACCTGTTTCCCTCATGCTTTATGGGGACTTCTGCAAAAAACGTATTCTTCACACAGATTTATATTTCAGTAGTGGTGAGCTACATTTATATTTAACCCTCGTGGGGACCTAGATTTTGGTCCCCATGTTGTCAGAAGTCCCCATGACGTGACTATGTAAACATATTGATGTCCCCATAAAGATAGAAATACAAGCACACACACACACAGTACTGTAGTGCTTTTTCTAACCCATCTGCAGATGACACCGTTTCCAGTCTTTGTTTCCGGTCCGGATTCCCTTTTCTGTTTATAACCCTCTGCCTTTTGGTCCCGTTTGCAGCCCTCCTTTATCAACTGGAACAAAAAAAAAAAAAAAAAAAACAGCCACAGGTTAACAGTGATGCACACATGGACAGTCAGAAAACACGCAACAAATATTGGTTCAGTTTTTCCTGTTGAAGATGCAAAGCTTTTACCTGAAGTTTGTTGCACTGAATTCACTGTATTCTACTAGTTTTTAAAAATATATATAGAGAGAATTTTCCAAAATAAATAAAATAAAATAAAATAAAATAAAATAAAATAAAATAAAATAAAATAAAATAAAATAAAATAAAATAAAATAAAATAAAATATGAAAAACTAGGCCACTTTTCATTAGCTATGATACCCTACCATTAGACAATATCAATAAGCTAACTTGACAATATGAGTACTTTTTTATTGCTTAAAAATAGTGTAGAAATAACACAAAAGTCTGTTTAAGTACTGCTGTTTCAGTTACGCACTAGTTAAAGTAAGACGTGCACTCCAATTAACTTTATTTCACTCTTTAGTGACACTTATTTTTCAAATTAGCCTGTATTAAATTAATATAGGTGTGTAATGTAGTTGTCTAATGTACTCTAGTTTAAAATAGTGTGTATATAATTGTATTAAGGATGGAATTGTTGTACATTGTACATATAAACATGTGACATAGTGTTGATATAGACATATTAAAAGTAAAGCTACACTTTGTAAGTAGTCATACCTTTTGTTTTCTACCGTCATTATTGTATGAAGCTAAACTATTTTATGTTGAACTTTTATGTTTCCACAACTATTGTATTTACATGCATTGTGTGTATTTGCATAAATAATATATTTGCAGATTGTTACTTAATTTTCTAACAACGTTGTGCTTTACTTTAGTTGTAATAATACTCTGTCGATAAAACTTTCCTTAGCTTTTTAAGAAAATATATTATTTTATTTTTCGAATAAACCAAACCACCATTATTTTTATTTTAATTCCATCAATTTTATCCAACTTTTGTTGTGTGATAATACAAATATATTTGTATTACCAGTATATATTATATACTGTGGCTTCATACTAACTCTGTCCTTAGGCTTTAAAACAGTAAAAAAAAAAAAAGAAGTGTATTATGGATATTGAAGTAGAATGTAATATTTCTCAGTGTGTTACAGAAGTACATTTACCATCTGAAAACAAATGACCAAGGGTTGTTTTTAGTGGAAAGTGTTGTCATGTTATAACACATAATAATGCAGCATTTGTCAGAAACACTAAACCTCACCTGCCTGGGTCTGCCATTCATTTACACACACAGTAAATACATTGGGAACAGCACATCTATCCAGTCTAGACATTTTTTTTTTTACAGAGACTATAGAGTCACTTATAACAAATGTCCATACAGTAAGTTTTGTCTCTTAACATGTCAATATATCACAGCTTCATCAGACAGAAGTCTTCAGCCTCTAAACTTAAACCTGTAGATGTTATTACCACAGTGTTATAAAGACATAATACCTGGTGGCTGCATATGTATAATAATAGTATTACCGTCCTGTGTGTGTCCCAGGCTGGAGGCCATGCTTGTCCTGTCCCGACTGTTAATGCTCATTAATGATTAAACCACAGTCAGCTCCAACACAATGCTGCTGCTTCCCGTTCTCACAAAGCGCAGAGGAAACGAAGCGTCCTGCCCTGGGAAGAGAGAGAGAGAGAGAGAGAGAGAGAGAGAGAGAGAGAGAGAGAGAGAGAGCTGAGAATGAAAGTTAAAAAAGAGAGATTCCCCATCTGTCTGCGTGATCCTGCCCAGAAAGCCCAGGGTTTGGGGATAAAACTTATTATCTGTCCCTGAACAGTGTTACTTAGAAAAAAAGAAGAGCTAAAGGCATGTACAGAGGGATGGATGAGGGCGGGAGGGCAAAGTAAAAGTAAAAATAGAGTCTTTGTCTCTATTTGTCAGTCGGACTGTCTGCACTTCGGCCACGCAGACAAGCCAGAGCCTGTAGGGAAACTAAGCCAAAGACACAGACTTATTTATGGCTGCGGTTATTTTACGACCTTAGCGACACATATTCCGTTTGTAAGTGCGAATGAAAAGCAGGCCTTAACGCCCCCTTCCATTTTTCTTTCTTTCTTTTTTTGTTTGTGTGTGTGTGCTGTAGATATCAACAATGACGCCATTTATCATTTGATTTTTAGTATTTGAAGTGTAAACTTATTTGGGTAAAGTTTGGGTGTGTGGATTTATACAATATTAAGTAGCCTTTAGGAATGAACTGCAGCTTTACGCACTTTATGTCATGAGTTTCTTCACATACATGTCTTTGTGCACATTACTTATTATAGGCTATTAGTCAGTGAAGTAATACTGGCTATAGATTAGATAAGATAGAACGTTATTGACGTCATTGAGGGGAAACTGCGGTGTTTACAGCAGCAAATACAAAAAAAAAATATGCAGAAAGATAAACAGAAATGTTCAAGAGGGAACGGGAAATTTAAAGGAAGTGTGCAGGCCTCTAATGGGTAGAAAAAAATACTTTAAATAAACTTCACGTATATTAAAAAATAGTTATAGTTAGACATGATATTATTATTATTATTATTATTATTATTATTATTATTATTATTATTATTATTATTATTATTATTATTATTATTATTATTATTATTATTATTATTATTACTATTACTCTTTTTTAATTATTATTAATAGGCTGTGTATGAACACATTTTACTTCCTTACTTACTTCTAATCAGTGTCAACCGGACTTGGAGGGGATAAAGAACTGGAGTCTGTTTCTTTTTTTTAAATTTATTTATTTCCGGGAGCCTAATCAGTGTCACAGAAGACGAAAATAATTCACTGCGCCCATATATCAAATGGATTGGAGTCCTGCACAAACTACTCATGGAGTAGTTTAATTTTAGTCCACACATTATAGACTCACCCAGTGTAGAATACAGGACAAACAGGGAGACTTCACCAGGGTTATACATGTGATTCATACAATACTAACAAGTACATAACGGACAGAAAATGTCATACACAGAATTATTTCAGCCACCACCACCAATAGACACAAAATAACAGTCACATAGATTCCACCCCTATTTATTACCCACCGACCTAAATGTACAAACACCTCAATTATAGCCCGCACAGTCCACATTTCCCTTTCCCCACTCACACTCACACGCGCACACTAACACATGACCGGCGCGCGCTCCCGCTTGTGATTTACGCTCTCCAAATTCATTTTAATGCGGTCGGCATTATGTGCAAAGTGCCGGGAATATGTTTTATTATTTGGTTGCCTCTGGTGGCGCAGCACTCCCCCCCCTCCTCCCCCGTCCCCCCCCACACACACACACACACACACACACACACACACACACACACACATACACACATACACGGCTTTTGTGTGTGAACGATTTGCTGGTTATGAGTCCAACAACAGACGGAGGAAAGAAGACGCACAGGGAGGGAAGAGAATCACTTTAACGCGCCGAGGACTCCGGCGCAATTGCGCAACCGCACACCCGGAACCGGAGGGAAGATTAGAAAGACACTCTGAATGAGAATTAGGAAAAAAATGAAGAAGGGACAGAGGAAGAGAAAAAAGGTGGGGGTCGGTGGTTCCCAGACACCCCCTCCCCTCCCCTCCCCTCACACCCCTTCTCTTCCTCCTCTACCTCTTCTTCCTCTCTCCAACGAAAGGAAAAGGGGAGAACGAATGCCAGGCACGGAACCTTCCCATTGGTCACTATGGGGTCAGCTGGTCTGTGCCTCTCATAGGCTACCCCCTCCTCACCCACTCCTCACCCCGTCCCCGCTCCTCCGTACACAGACTCACACATACACACCGACCGTCCCCCTCCCAATGCTCTCTCTCTCTCTCGCTCTCTCTCTCGCTCTCTCTCTCCCTGTCCCACACTGGCACTCAGCCACCCAGATACCCCCCTTCCCCTCTTTACCCTCACCCGTCTCACCCCCTCCTTCCAATCTGCGATAAACTAAGTGATAGCAGCAGCCCGTCGGACTGTCGGCTATAAAACACAACAAATCATAAAGTGCAGGCAGGGGAAGGCAGAGGAAGGAGGACGGGAGGGAGAACCGTTAGCCGTTAGCCGTTAGCCTCCTTCTACTCCTCCTTCTTCTTCTTCATCGCGTGAACGTTGTTGTTGTGTTTGTCTCGTGCCCTCCTGTCCTCCCCTCTCCTCTTCTTCTTCTTCTTTTTCTTCTCCTCTCTTTTTCCTCCTTCGTCTCCTCTTCTACACTTTCTCCCGATGAGTTCCTATTTTGTCAACTCCTCTTTCCCGGTGACGCTACCGGGAACAGGCGGAGGCGGGCAGGCGGCGGCGGCGGAGTCGTTCTTGGGTCAGATCCCGCTCTACTCCTCCGGATACGCGGCAGACCACCCTCTCCGACACTACCCGGGGGCGGCAGCCGTTACCGCCGCCGCCGTTGCTTACGGTGCCAGCAGCGGCAGCGTGCACCAGGAGAAACCGTACCCGGCGTCCACTTACTACCAGCAGGCAGCCAACGGAGCGTACGGCGGGCACCGGGCGGCCGGAGTCGGTGTAGGGAGCGCGACCGGAGCCGGTGCCTGCGACTACGCGACAGCGGCGGCGGCGGCAGCGGCTGCAGCTGCGGCCACAAGTTTCTACCGGGACAAGGAGCACCCGTGTGGTCTCGAGGATCACCCGCTCGCGCTGAGCCAGGACGGCATGCACCGGAAAGCGGAGTGCGCGGGGCTGAGTGGAAAGGGGCTTTTTGGAGAAATTGACGACAAGCAAGCGGCGTCAGCGCCCATTTACCCGTGGATGCAGAGGATGAACTCGTGCAACGGTGAGTTTCTTCTTCCTCCTTTTCCCTGTTTCTTGCATATTTTATGATCCCCGTCATAAAACTGACGTTTGTTTCCTCTGTCAGTCCCACTGCTGCCTTTCTCCTCTTTTTCTCCTTCCTACTCTCCCAGCAGCAGCTTTATGATCCCGTTTGTTGCTCTGTCACTCAGTCATGTGTTCGGTATTTTATTGTCCGTCATAAACCGGGTTTGTTTGGGTTGTAGCTCCTGTTACTGTACGTGACCTGCTGACCGACGCTTTTACCGAACACAGGGGGAAGAAAGTTCAGCGAGAGGAAAAGCCTGTCACTGAGTGTTGTTGGTGACAACAAGGACTAGATAAGACAGACAGATAAGGAAAAAAAAACTCTGCTGAAACAAGAAACTTTACTCCGCCTCTGTCATGTCATGCCTCACTTTATTTTACACTTCCTTTTCTTAGTTTGGCCCCTGGAATAAAATGTCAAGCAGTAAAAAAAAAAAAAAAAACCCAGTCCCATTCGAAAGGAGAATGTGTTTTTTAATCCCATCCATGCTGCCTTTTTACTCTTATCATGGAAGTGGAGTGTGTACTGTTAACCCTTCACCGCAGACACCGTTATGCGCAGTACATCCATAATAAACAGATTAGATACTGGACTAATAATCAAGCTCTAAAATGCTGCCAAGTTTTGAAGAGGAAATTATCCGACTAATATAACACAAACGGAAACATACACAAGTCAACCTCATATCTGCAAACAAACCCGTGGTGTCTTTAAGTAAAAGAGAAAAAAAAAACCGGCCTGTTGAGAGAAAAGTGAGTAATGGTGGATGATGCAGGACTACTGCTGTCCAAAGTCTTGCAGCACACTCACAGATATGACAGATGAGGTGGAAACAGGCTCCGCCGCAGAGAAATATATAAGGAATAAAAACGCAACAGCAGCCTGAATGACAGTTGCAGATGTAAATGGTATCTGGAGAGAGAACAGAATGGCACAAGAACCCCTGCGTGCATGCACCATAATCCGGTTTGTCTGAGTTATATTATTTATGGATGTTTTAGAGTCAGATATGGGCTATGCGCCTTGAGCGTCGTACACCCCCCCCCCCCTTCCCCTCTCTCCACCCTAATCCATATTCTTTCTGCCCCGTTTCAGATCAATACAAAATCTGAAGTAGCTGAAGTGACAACACTACCGATGTGTTTACCACCAGGGGCCAAAATATTCTTAGTCAGGGGGTATATGAAGAGTCAGGGAAGCTGATCCCCACCGGGGAGGAGGAGGAGGAGGGGGGGGGGGCAACCTCTGAAATATTATCGGGACAGTCCTTAATATTTACTTTTATTATGACTATGACTTTGGGCTGGAAAAGTAGGAACAACGCGTTTCTGTGTCCTGATCTGAATGCTGCTATTCACCAGCAAGAGCAAATTAAAACCTTTCATTTTCAGATGCTTTCAGTAGAAGAAGCAGTAGATTAATCAATAAGTGTGCTGTTATTTTTTCTTGTGTTCCATAAAATATTCAAATCATAACATAGCCTCTGCTAATATTAAAATGAGATTCAATTTATGTACCTATAGAATAGAATAGAATAGAATAGAATAGAATAGAATAGAATAGAATAGAATAGAATAGAATAGAATAGAATAGAATAGAATAGAATAGAATGATTCTTTCAGTTGTTTTTTTTTACCAGTTGTTTTTACTCAGGTCAAAGTCTAACTGTTTTTTTTTTCATCTCTGTCTTCAGGGACCTTCGGTAGTCCCGGCAGACGAGGGAGACAGACCTACACCCGCTACCAGACACTGGAGCTGGAGAAGGAGTTCCACTTCAACCGGTACCTCACGAGGCGGCGGAGGATCGAGATCGCGCACGCGCTCTGCCTCACGGAGCGACAGATTAAGATCTGGTTTCAGAACCGGAGGATGAAGTGGAAGAAGGAGAACAAGCTGATAAACTCCACTTCCTCCTCTTCCTCAACCTCCTCCTCCTCTTCTTCATCTTCTTCCTCTACGATGAACGGCGGTGAGGAAGAGGAGAAACGGACGGAGTGAAAATAAAGAGGAGAAACAAACGATGATAAATAATGAACTGATGTGAGACACATAGAACAGGAAGAGGAGGATGGAAAAATAAAAGACATGCTGGTTAATCCTTCCCTTTTCCCCGTCTTAAAGTTCGTCCAGACGCGTGTTTGGTATGAAAACTCTGGGAAACAGTAGCCTATATATATAATTTTTTTTTCTTTTATTTCTTTATATTTTACCTGAGCAAAGCTGAAACATGTCTAGCGGAAGGAAGAAGAGGATCCCCCTTTTTTCCCCAAAGAACCACACACCTAAAGTTCCATGTCTTGGTTAAATGAGCTGAATTGTCTATGTGTGGTCTGAAAATTGGCTACTAATTTAAAAACCAAGTTAAGACTTTTTAGGAAAAAAAAACACGTGATGGTGGAAAACAGAAAAATAAGATCATCCCATGCCATGTGTATTTGAAAGTAGGACAGTACATATTATTATGTAACCCAACAAAAAAGGAAAAAAAAATGTTACAAGCTCTTTTCACACACAATTTACTGATGCATTCCAAAAAAGAAGAAAAAATCTTATAGTTCTATTCCTTTTTGCAGTTGTGTTTGTCTGTCATGCACTTGTTTTAAAGCTTTAGTAGACTTCGGGCTGTCTTCCCACCGAAAAAAAAACCAACAAAAAAAAACAATTGTTTTCTTATTTTGTAAATGTGTATCATACCTTAAAATACGTACACACACCAAATGCGGGGAAGAAAAAGTTATTTGAGAAATGTATGTATGTCATATGGTGTTCATATTTAAACTGTATAGAAATCAACAAGGGAAATGCCACCTTGTGAGGTGAAAATAATGTAATGTGGGGGTAGGGGTGGGGTAATTTAACATTTACAGCCATTTTAGTTTTCCAGTACAGGGGGGAGCGCGTGGGAGGGTTGTTAACCTACTGATGTTATTCTCCAAACTACCTAAGGACGTTCAGGAAAGTGTATATTTTATGGATTTTTACATTGTTCGTTTAGGTTAGTGTTTTTTGTCAAGTAATTACGTATACTACCTATGAAAAATGTTCAATAAAATGTAAAAAAATAAAAAAAAAAATGTACCGAAAACTGTTGGCGAGGGGTTCTTTTGGCTAAATGATTTATGTAGTGGACATTTAGGAGTAAAAGAGTCTTCTTTTATGAGTTAGTAGCTTCGCTCTCACACGCGCGCCAAGAATCATAAACCTTTTAGCCTCTTTGGTCGAAGTGTGAAACATACGCGTCCATATTTACGGCGCGCGAGGTGAGAACGAGGCCGGGGCCAAGTAGGCGCACGCGGCGGTCTGGGTGGGGAGTGACAAGGGGCTCGAGCCACCGCTGACTGTTGCTCCTGGAGGTTGAACTAATTGATGACCAGACCCAAGGAGAGAGAGAGAGAGAAAGTTGACCTGTCCTCGAGCCAGGCCAGCCAGACACGTCACACATACACACACACACTTCAGCCAGACAAAGTGGACAATATCCTCGTGACCCCGTGAACTCTGCGTGTCCTTTGCGTGACCGGCGTTCGATTTTATCGGCGTCAGTGGACGGTGGGTTCACAGCGGAGGTGCTCGCGTGACCACGAAACGACTTTTTCCCCTTCTGAGTTTACGTGTCGTGAATAATCACCATGAATTAACGAAGAACGGAACAGAGTCTCACATACTATCACATATGGTTGACCATAGCACGTGTGAGTTGAAGTATTAGCGATGTTTGCTAATATATGATATTTTTTAATAGGCGCGTGTTGCATTTAACTGTTAACGATGCGTTTTCTTTTAAATAAAGCCGAACATATATTTTTATTAAGCTATCAAATTATTTTTCCTATATATGTACCTGAACTATCAACTCAGTGAATTATTTTTAATACGTATTTAGACATTTAGCTATTTCTAACTTAGCTAAAAAGTTATATTTAGTGTATAAAGTACATATGTATGGATTTTATATATATAGGACAGGCACCTTCACATATAATTTAGTTAATTTAGATAGTGAAGACATATTCCCCTATTGCCTGATACTTTTCATCTTATATTTTTTTTTACTTTGACATCTGACTACTACTTGCCTTTGATTATTTATTGCCTATATAATTACATTCTGAGCTTGAGTTAAGAAATATAAGCCTAATCACTGAGGATTGTTTGGTTTTCAATATTATGTTTGTTATTCATATAGTTGATATTGAATTATACTGCCAATGAATTATCAGTAAATTATTAAAACCTCAGTGAAGATATAGGGCTAACTAATATATATATAATAAACGTTTGATTCAGTACAATAAAGGATAATAACCTTTGATAATCACTGTTGTTCTGCAGTGAGACTCACTTCAACAACAAAAGTAGATATGTACTAACATGGATGTAAGTGTCAGAACATTATTTTTGTGATTATTAAGTAACCTAAATACAGTAGGTTTGGTTTGAACTCCTGTTTTGTTAACAGACCAGACCTTCTAAATCCTACATGCAGAATTTGTGCTGTGCAATGAAATGCGTATGCTTTGCAGATGTTGCACACAGTGGATTTAACTGTGACCAACAGGGTTCATTTGATTGACTGGCACATCCAGACTGTACGCTGGTTATTTATTTCCTCCCCTATGGACAGTTGTGATCTCCATTTTGGATTCCATGTTTATTTCTCTAACTTTCTATAACTATGAAGTCAGTGAGAATTCAGGCTCTTACACAGATTCTAGGCTGTAGGGAAAAAAAAATCTACATTGCAACCAGAAGCTGTATATTAAAACCACCAAAAGTGCAGCATCTGTTCATTCTTGGAAATGAGGATTTAAGTGTTTTTATGTAATACTGTGAATTGTACTCACATTTGTGTCCTGCATACTTCCCATTCCAACGAATATTTTCTCCTTAAACAAGTTGAGAAAAATAACCTCTTAGCTTCAACTAATGCACTGCTCACTGCTAACTTTAAATTCTATTATATAATGACTGAGATCCTCCAAAACATTTTGAAAAACAACAAACAACAAATGTTCAGAAGTGAAAGATGGACTCTAGTCTTTTGAGGACAAGAAGGTATTTTATGTAGATTATCTTTACTACAAACATGAATTAAACTTCAACACTGACCTGTGTGATATGAAAACATGGATTATGTCCTAACGCAATGAGCCGCTTCATATAACAAATACTCAGTGAGATGGAAATCTATATTTAACAAGAGGACTGTGTGCCAGCTGGGTCAGTGTCTGTCTGTCCATTCCTGGCACACTTCACTTTTAGAAGTTTTGAGCCCCTTTCCTCAGGTTTTGGGGGTTACACTTGGCTACCCTTCTGTGATATTAAAACTCCAGTAATATAACTCTAGTAAAATGATATGTGATGCCTGTTTTATGGACTTTAGACCCCTGTTGCTGCCTGCTGACTTTGTTCTTTGTGTCCCTGTTATTCTGAAATATTCAAAAGGATTTCCAGTCCAACTGTTGGTTCTTTTGGCAACGCTCAGCATGTGAGCAGCTGAGTATGAAATGTGGCCTGCAGCTACACACATATGTACGTGTGCACATTTATGCAAAAACACTCTGAAAGAAAAGGTATTCATTTGGATCATTTTACAGCCAAAATATTTATTTTTTTATCCAAAGTCCTATGTTGTAGCCGCCTTTGTGTTGTTCCATGTATGCTGCTGCTGGAGTGAAACATGCAGATTGCATGTTGAGGAACACAACACACACACACACTCATACACACACTCATACACACACTCATACAGGGAGCCATGGCTGAAATGCATCCCTACTCGACGAATCAACAAATCATAAATCAGCAGATTTCCATCCAGTGTGGACACAGAGATCAGGTTTAACATTACTCCTCTGCTGCTGGAGGGAAGGCTTCAGGGAGGGAAGAGAAGGAGGAAGAGGAGGAGGAGGAGGAGGAGGAGGAGGAAGGAGACAGACAGACCAAAGAAATAAAGAAAAAAAAAGAAAGAAAAACAGAAAGATAGAAAGAAAGAGAGAGAGAGAGAGAGAGAAAGAAAGAAAGAAGAAAGAAAGAAAGAAAGAAAGAAAGAAAGAAAGAAAGAAAGAAAGAAAGAAAGAAAGAAAGAAAGAAAGAAAGAAAGAAAGAAAGAAAGAAAGAAAGAAAGAAAGAAAGAAAGAAAGAAAGAAAGAAAGACAGAAAGAAAAGAAAGAAGGAGAAAGGGAATATTAGATTTGTCTTGGAAGGCATGACTTGGTGACTTTCCAGTGTTTATCTGTGTGAATGCATGTGTGTGGCAGTGGGTGGGTTACTGTGGGTTAGCTTTTGGTCACTCTAACAGTTTACTGTCAACATACGCCTGCTTAACGAAAGACATTTGAAACTCCACAGTACAATATTTTCCAAATATGTCTCTGGTGGTGGATGATGGATGCAAACAAGGAACGCCAGTAGCGATCAATCAAACTATCAGAGACGTTAAACCACTTGGATAATAAACACAGGGATAAACAGATATATTGAAGATATTCACACACAATAAAATAAGTTCTTTGTTTGTGTTGTGTTTTAGCTTGAACGTGTAATTATTAAGTAATAGGCCTAATTATAGGGAATTCTATATCATTGGTTCATTTTGTCGGACATGCCACATATGAACTGTTTCACTGTTGTTGCTATAGTAACAGTCAGTTGAACAATCTAGAAACCAACTTATTATCAATTTAGATTTGGTTATTTTTTATTTTTATTTTACATTGTCATACACAGTTGCTATACTGGCACACTACACTTTAGTTATCAAGAATTAATTGCTCCTTATTCTTTTATGGGCTACAGTATTTACACTAAGACCATTGTTGCCAGATTTGTTTCACTAGGGGTAACAAATTTCTGTTTAAGATAATTGTAGAGTTGTAAATGGGCCTCCCTTGGTGTAGTGTGTGTTACCATTGCTTTCCACCTCTAAACTGATTTTACCTTTGCATATTTTGGTGCTGGTGGAAAAAATGACTTTTATAAATATTTATTTCTACTTCTTACCCTTTCAGGTACTTCTATAAGGGTGTACAGTATTTATAAAATTGCAAATTAAACATTCGGCTTTATTTAAACTGGTAGGAAATAAAGATTTAACATTTATTGAAATAACTAGAGCCTATTATTAATTAACAGTTATTGGTGACGTTGCACAAAACCCAACCACAGCTACAGTGTTAAGTCACACTTGTTATAATAGGTTCATATTAGCACCAGGCTATAATCTATTATTTTTATCTTCTGTTTTTATCATATGTATTTATCTGTATTTTATCTAAGGCCTGTTGTTGTGTCCTCCGTGTTTATTAAACCACAATTAACTGGATTTTGTTGGTTTACGTCCAGTGCGTAAAGGCCCGATGATGGCGCACGTACAATGGGATTAGAAATGGGGAAAAGTGGGAGGGAAGAGGAACATTTTATAACAGCTCTCAGACTTTTTTTTTTTTTTTTTTTTTTTTTTGGAGTCGACTTTCTCCCTCCAGCTCTCTGACTCCTGACTCTTTCAATCAAGTGCAATAAATTATGTCTGCAGTAGGTGGCGCTCTGAGCTCACCCCCGGAACCTCCACCAACAGGGGCGCGAGACAGAGAGAGAGAGAGAGAGAGAGAGAGAGAGAGAGGGAGAGGGAGAGAGAAAGCCTCCCCCCGCCCGTCCCTTCATCATTAGAAACCTCAGAGCATGAATTACCTCTCCAAAGTCATCGGTGAGAATTTACGACTGGTCAACAAAAGCACGTGACTGCACTCCCTCCCCCTTTTCTCTCTCTCTCTCTCTCTCTCTCTCTCTTTCTCTCTCTCTCTCTCCTCCCCTCACCTCACCCCTCACCTCCCCCATCACACACACACACCATCCAACACACGCACACACACACACACACCACCCCACCCCCATATTTGGACGGCGCATACATAGCTAAAAACGAAGTACAGTGCAACGCCATAATTCACTAATACATCATAAATCGTTGAAAGTACCCGCGTTATAACGACCAAGAGAAATATAACAAATCAAGCGCCCCTTAATACTCAACTGTAAGCCTGCAACTCTCTAAAACAACCTAAATGAGCTCTTACTTTGTAAACTCGTTCTCGGGGCGCTACCCAAATGGCCCCGACTATCAACTCCTAAATTATGGAGCCAGCAGCGGCGCAATGAACGGCGGGACGTTTAGGGACTCTTCCTCCGCCACTATGCACCATGCGACGGGTTCTTACGGCTACGGCTACAATGGCATGGATCTGACCGTCAGCAACCGCGGAGGAGGAGGAGGGCTGAGCGGCAGCAACAGCGCCGGCGGCACCGGAGGACACTTCGGTGGTGGCGGCTCGGTCGTCGGGGACTCCCGGGGTTTTGGATCCCCGACCACGGATAGAGGTTTCAGACAACCCTCCAGCTGCTCCCTCGCCGGGACAGACTCACTCCTCCCACCCGGGAGTGGAGACACCAAGCTGGCCACGCAGAGTTCTTCCCCGATTTTGGATCAAGCAGGAAGCGGTAATCTCAGCTCCCCAAACCTGTCCTCCTCCTCCTCCTCCTCCGGCGGTGGTGGTGGTGGTGGTGGTGGCACGGCTCCGCGCTTCACCGAGTTAGATGACGCGTCTCCAGACACAGATGAAATGCAACAACAACAACAACAACAACAACAACGGCACAACAACCGGGATCACGGTGGTCACGGTGGCGGTGGCAACGTGACGCCCAGGACTGGTCACCCACAGCCCGGGCAGAAACAGGATGGAGGGCCGGCCGTGTCAGCCCCCGGCAGCACGACGGGCAACGAGGGTCAACCACCACAGATATTCCCCTGGATGAGAAAGCTGCACATTAGCCATGGTACACCCTGCTCTTGTGTTTCCACCTTATTAGCTCTGTATCATAAAAGTTCCAGGGCGATAATATTCATAATGACGCTGGAGTCAATTTATTCTTTCCTATATATGTTTGGACACATGGGGTTGGTGACAGTTTAGTGCTTGTCGGAGCTCCATGCTGCTTCTTTGTGTCCACAATAAAGATTAGCAGACTTATTGCCTCTTTGATTTGATTTGCCTCGACTGGCTCCTTGAGATGAGACGAGCTGACAGACAAAACCCTCCAAATTTTGTACACAAGGCTGCGTCATTATTTTGGTTTTCTGTCCAAAAAATTAATCGCAGAGCTATTTATACCTCCCTGGGTAGTGCAAAGGAGGTCTTTTGATATTTTCCTGATGTGGTTAATTTTTTTTTTTATTATCTGGCTCTTAATTTAATCGGAATTATTGGCAGATCAAAAGGCAGACAGCTGGTCACCCTATGGTCAACAGCTGAGCTTATTTTATGATATTACGTGTTTTCTTGCAGCATCAGGGTGTAATTAGTTTTTTTTCTAAAAATAAAAAAGAGAAAAATCCTAAAGCAACAGACTCTTATATCTACCGCGTTTACTCGCTCTGTTTTCCCCCCAGTAATTTCTTTTTTTTTATTGTTATTTTAGCAAATTCCACCAAAGCGTCATAAATCTGTCAGGGGGAGATGCAAGCCGGGCAGCGAAGCTTCAACAGGCTGCAGAAGCACAGACAGACAGACAGACAGACAGACAGACAGACAGACAGATAGACAGAGCCGGGTGGGAGAAAGGAAAAAGAAGAAAGAAGGGGGCCAGGAAGGCTTTGGAAGCTGTTGCTCCTTTGAAAAGTGAAGCTTTATTACGTGTGGGAACTTTATTAGAGAGGTGAGGCAGAGGACGAGGTAATAAAAGGCTGAAGGGAGCTGGAAAGAGTGAAAAGAGGAGGGAGAAAACAGGGTGATAGTGAACAAAGTGGGTGAGAAGAAAGACAGCAAATTGACAAATAAAAGATCATATTTTGGGTCTATGTGGAGAAAAAAAAATCAAATGCGTCAGCTGATAGTGAGGAACTAATTGACGCGGATTTTACGCCTTTGCGCACGTTCCTTCTGAAAAGACTCCAGGTCTTTGTAGTGTGTGTAAGTGTATGAGGCAACACAGTAGTAACATTAACACCTGTAGCTACTTTACACTTAATCCCAGTGTAGCAAACATCCAGACAACACAGTCTGGAAAAGAATCATCCAAAGTTTGGTTCTGACGCAGTTTGGTGTTTGTCAATTTTTAATTAGTCATTAAACACATGTTTTTTTTTTTCACCTAAAACACGCGACTCACTGTCTGTCCAAACCCCCCTCATTCTCCTACTCCTTCACTTCAGATATGACGGGACCCGACGGGAAACGGGCACGGACGGCTTACACCCGCTACCAGACGCTTGAGCTGGAGAAGGAGTTCCACTTCAACCGGTACCTCACGCGGAGGCGGCGGATAGAGATCGCGCACGCGCTCTGCCTCACCGAGCGCCAGATCAAAATCTGGTTTCAAAACCGTAGGATGAAATGGAAAAAGGACAACAAACTGAAAAGTATGAGTCTGGCAACCTCCGGCAGCGCATTCCAACCTTGAGCTAAATAGTAAAACAAAATAGAAAGAAGAATCAACCATCCGTTCATTTCATTGGAGATGTTCTTATCAAAACTGGGCTTCCCTGGAGGGGAAAACACAGACTGAACTGCAGGAAAAAATACACTTGAAGAAAAACAAAACAAAAAAACCCAAGAAGAACATACAACGGAGTTTAAAAAAAATATATATATATATCTAAAAAAGAAGGATGATGAGGAGGAGGCGGTGATGAAGAATATGAACATGAGATTCCAAATCTAGATTAATAGGAAACTATTATAAACTGAGTACTGTACAGCAGCGCAGCACTTTTTTGTCTGGCATGTTGGGTTTTTGGGGGGGCAAAGTAAAAAACAAAAAAAAAGAAAGAAAGATAGATAGATAAATAGAAAGAAAAAAAAAACAACTGTGGTACTTGCTCTTGTAAAAAAAAAAAGCCGTGGTGTTCCTGTATGTTGTTGTCATTTAGATGTTCTGGAACATAAGAACAGGATGGAAAATACTACCTATACTACATTTCTACCTTGCGTCCTGCTCTACGACCTCTCCCCTATAACATTGTTTAATGTTTAAATATCGTTTTATGTGTCAACTGTTTTGTAATTGACAGAATGCTTTCTAGAAAAGAAAGCCTGATAGCATGTGAGCTCTTATTGCGGTATTGTAAGTTATTTACTGCCAATTATGTGTATATGCTACTAGTTTGCCCTACTTGTCTTTTTTTTTTTTAATTACACAAACCTGTTCAGTTTATTTTTTAAGTTAAGGACTCAGTGAACGTATGTACAGTGTGTGTCTAAAACCAAACCAGCCCTGCTTTACATCTCCTTATCCATGATGTTGTGTATAGCATTATTATTCAACTAAAGTGTAACTATATAGGCTATAATATTGTTATTGTAATTATTGGATCTATGTTTCCAAAAAGGTTGTACATACATATATATTGACCTTTTTAAATGTGACTAGTTGGTTATTTGTAGCTGTTGTCGTGTGAGTGGCTGCGTGTGTAAGTGTATGTGTGTGTGCATGTGTGTGTGTGTGTGTGTGTGTGTGTATCATATTATGAGGACATACATTTGTTTACGCCGTCACTTGTGGGGACATAATCCATGTCCCTGTTCGTTTTAAATATGAGTATACGGTTAGAGTAAGGGTTAGGCTGTGGTTAGGTTAGGGTAAGTGTGTGTGTGTGTGTGTGCGTGTGTGCGTGTGTGGACGTGGACGTGTAGGGAACGGCTACCGTCTTGTAAGGCCTGTAAGGTTTCTGTAAATGCCTTTTTTTGTATCTTGGAAGTAAAATAAAAGCAACAACAATAAAGAGTTCGTTGTAATTCAGAGTGCTGTGGCCTTCAGAGGTATGTTCTTCCATAGAAAATATCCTGGGTTTTTCAGGATGTGCGAAGTTTGTTTTGAGGTTTTCAAGTTCATTAAATTTTTTTTTAATTATTATTATTATTATTATATGAGTTTTCCGTATGGGTTTAGTGTGAGATTTCACACACAAATGTGTTTTGGATGGACATCAGCTACTTTTCTGTCTGGATGTGACAAGAGGTTTAGGTCTCAAAACTCCCACGTTAAATTTTTCCCATTTTTTTCATCCATCCACCTTGGTGCAACCTGATCTAAATACAAAGTTACCTAAAAAAAAATACAAGAACTCTACGTTGCTTTAGGCCATAGTAGGAAAATTGAGCTAGATCACATATAGATAAAACCTCAGCACACAAACCAAAGGCCTCTCCTTCGTTCTTAGTTTAGGCCTCTCATCAACCCTGAACGCAACATTTAAAATGTGACAATCTACAGCAGCACACCACCAAAGCTTTTTAAACACATTCAAATCTCCCAAAAGGGTCTAACACACGTGCATACCCAACCTCTCCACACCCACAGGACCGTTTTCATCACTACTGACCAAAACTGACAAGACAACAAACTACCCACGGTGGACAAATTGGTCACTTTTCTCTAAGCTGCCTCCTTTTTCCGTCCTATAACGGATGCCACTCCCGTCCAAATTAGGTTATCTTGTCCCATTTTCCCCACTGTAAACAACCAAGTGAACTTTTAAACTCACCGGCTGCTGATGCTGCTCGCTTTCCTGTTCAAATACGAGGGTTCTGTTTGTAAGCTGATGATGATGATGATTATGATGATGATGATGATGAAGGCGGAAACTCGGTGCTGCTCCGAGTCTCATCCGAACACTATCTCCTGACTCTTCTGTGTATGCATCTGTTGAGATATATACATACACACACACATATATATATATATATATATATATATATTTAAAGGTAACCCCTTCTGCTTTGGGCCAAACTATAAAAAGAGGCAGCTTTGACATTTACATGTCAAACGGATGAGAGTTTTTATGTTCAACTTGGATCGTAAAGATCAGGCCTGGCCTCAGAGTGATACCTCTCACTGGCTCTCCCCTGGTCACGTGGGGTCCATAAAGTTAGTTTTATGGTTTTGGGGAGTTGACAATGTACTATATATTTCACATTCTAGAAAGCAAGTGACGGTTTAACGGCTTCGCGGGGATCCTAAAGGGGTCAGTAAAGTGGAGACAGAGCGAAAGGGAGGGAGTGTGTATATGTGTGTGTGTGTGTGTGTGTGTAAGAGAGAGAGAGAGAGAGAGAGAGAAAGAGAGCAGAAGGCCACTAGTACTGGCCGCTGCTCCCCGCTCCGGTTCACACTAACGGAGCCCCGGGTCGGCAGAGTGGATGTTGTGGATGTGCCACAGTGGGGGAAAAAAACAAGTTGGAGAGACGCAGCAAAGTAAGTACTGTCTGAGGGCTGCGTGGAAGTTAGGGCTAAAGAGACACTGAGAGAGGGGGAGGTGGGTGGGCGGGGGTGTGTGAAGAGAGAGAGAGAGGGGGGGGGGGGAGAAGAGAGTAGTGAGGGACTAGTATAATTACCATGTCACTCACTCACTCTGTAGCTGCTGCTGTATTAACGTGCTTACTGAGTGCCGCGAAGCTCCGGTGGATTTCAAGATATTTGAGATTTCGTTGTTGTGGCTGACCCTGCTCTAGTAGCGTCACAGATGAGTGTAAGCTGTTACGGAGTTGTGTGCGCACGTGTGTCCACTCTGTGCAGCCCCATGTGTATATATGTGCAATCTGGTGTACAGTGTGTGTGTGTGTGTGTGTGTGTGTGTGCGTAATGATAGTGACCACAGGCGACTTGCTGTGTGGTTTGGATAAGTGGTTAGCAGGAATTCCTGAGTGATTGTGTCCTATTGGGTATCTGCGTTTATGTATGTGTGTACCTGATACAACTTGAGCCATTTTTAACTTTTCACTAAAGCACTATTGTGCCAAAATTGCATTGAACGGACCCAGCTGGGTGTTGTTTACGTTATATATTTTTAAAGTCATGGAACTGATCTCTACTCTCTGTGGGGATTTATAGAAAAATAGATACCTCTTATGCTGTAAAGTGAATTCATATGTCTTGTCTTATGGCTTTTACTGCTATTGATTGATAACACTTTACCCCCTTCTTCATTCACTTTTACGCACGGTCGGCCCGTGCGTAAAATGGTGCCAATAAAAAAGTAGAGAGTGGGAGGATTTCTGCCTGTATCTGCTAACATCTAACAACAATAAACGGACATATCCACATACACAAATGTGCACATACACAGTGATATATAGTTCAATTCGTCCTTGGGTACAAGAAAATCTGTGCGCATTTCCCCGCCCTTGCATTTTCCAGACAGGATGGGTGTGAGTGAAAAAGTGTCGGGGATACAAACATTCCCAAGGCCCGCCATCATAGGAGTCCTTGCGCTTATTTTGCGCTCAGTGCTGGCCTTCTTTTACCTCTTAGAAAAAGCACTAGTACTGTGTATGCTGCAGTAACAGTCAATGCAAAAAATCTATGCAAAATACAACTAAATATGTCACTTTTGAATGAAGTCCTTATAGTCGTACAGTCAAAAAAATACCAGGATTTTCATAGAATTGGAACCAACCAACTAATCGGTCACTTAAAAACACACACTGACGATGCAGATACCACAGAAAAAAACCATGATCATATGCAAATTAATCCAATTTTAACCCGCATTACACAAATACATTTTGACACTGAAACTGAAAATGAGCCACTTGCACAGAAATCAATTATAATTCAATTTAACAAAGTGCCTTCATGTAAGATATATTGTCCAAACACATACGTAAAAAAAAAACCCCAACCAAACATTTTTTCTAAACCAGTTTAGGCAAATTATTAAATAGTCATTGATTCCAAGTAACCATAAGGCCACGTGACATTAACGTTAATGCAACTTTCAGTAAAACAGAAATATTCATTTTTCATTCATTTTCGACCAAATAAAAAGGAACTTAAATGTGTGTAAAGGCAAAAAATAACACACAGAATAAAATATTTAAATCTGTGTTACTAGACTAGAGCCACATTTAAAATCTAAATAACAGAAGTACTGGGTATCATCAGTACAGTAGGTGACCCATGAACACATCTTTCTCCTCACACTCTGAAGCTGTCATCCACGGAATTCACTTGTGTCGCTTTTTATTGCTTATATCTGTCATGGAAATCGTTTCACATTTCGGTATACAACTGAGTAACAAACTTTTTTTGCTCTTTCAAAGACTGTCATTATCTCGAACCTCTCGGTTATCAGCTCCAACAGGCGGGGTTAAACTCTCCATCAAAGAAAGAGAAAAAGAGAAGGGGGCACACACACACACACACACACACACACACACACACACGACATAATCACCACAATAAAGTTCATAGTAGTGTTTTTGTGTAGGGGTTGAATACAACATGGCGCCCTGAAGAGAGAACACCGATAAATGTAAAGAAAGTATGAAGAGATTGATGAGTTTTAGCACCGAAGAGCTTTTACAATACAATATAAAATACAACAGAATGTTCTACAAACAACAGAAAAAAATGAATATCAAACACTGAGGTGCGGTTTTATATAATACTGTGTCATTAGTTGTGGAAATGTTGGTGTAATTTCATAAGAGTTTTATTGGTTGCTAGTGTTTTTTTTTTTTAAATGATCTAAAAAGCTACATATTATAATAAGTTAGAGTTAAAAAGACATTTCCTCGGTGTTGTATTTCATCTGCTCCTGCACAAAGTGTTTTACTGTGGGATAAATGTAAACCAAAGTCTCTCCGCAACTGTATTTACGCACAGTCCAAGTGTGCGTCAGAGCGCACGGTTAATCCTCTGTCCTCAACACACTCCACTAATAAGAGAGGAAAGGTTCTGCTTTAGGAACTCTCGCTCTCTCTCTGTGTGTGTGTGTGAGTGCCTCCTTTTTTTTCTTAGCTCTCAAACTGTCATTTATTATGTTCACTTTACACATGAGGTCGGTTTTAACCCCCGATGCATTTTCAGTCTGTGTTTTTTTGTGTGGGTGATTTTTCAGGGTTTGCCTTTTTAGCCTTTCAAATGATTTTTCACACACAGGCTTCTCAAGAATGTTGTTGAGAGTCATGTTGGGGATACCATAAATTATGTAGATACCAGTAGACTAGCAAAAATAAATTCTTTTCAGAAGTCTAGTTGTTGTTGTTTTGTCTAAATGAATGTTTAGACTTTTCCTTATAAAGTTTGAACTGATGACACGTGCAAATATCTGTTTTCGTGTTTTGTATTTTTATTTCATTTAAATTTTTGCTCTTTATAATAATAATAATGCAGTTTTATTTTCAGCTTTTTTTTTGGACAAAATGTTTGTTTTGCAAAAGTCAATTATTATCACATTTCAATCTTTATTTTGTATGTATCCGCTTAGATAGATAGATTGAAATATTAATTAAGAAATATATAGATGGGCCTATACACTCAGTTAAATTCACATAGAGCACATTTCCTCTGGCTGTTTCTATACTCTTATCTAATCTTATATTGATAGCCTACATTTTAAAGTTTCCTAAAATATCAGAAAGCAATACCCCCTTCTTTTATTTGCAACAGTACATTCATTTAAAAAATATGTTTTTCTGTGTGTGTCTTTCCTGTGTTAGATATAACATATATGTACGTGTGTGCATGTGTCTGTACATATATGTGTGAGAGTATCTGTGAAACATCCTGGGCCCCGAGGAAGTTTCAGTATAGTAAACAGGAAGACGAAAAAACTCCCCTTTTCATTTTTCATCAACTTCCTCCTTTTAATGATGATACAGGAATCTACCCTCCCCAAAAACCCCAGCAGCTTCCCCCAACACACACACACACGACACACACGAGATATAAAACATATAACACAAATGTCGTTGCGCTTCTTGTCAGAATAAAGTGAGAGAGGCATTTTTACGCACGAGGCCGATCGTGCGTAAAAGTGAATGAACATGACATGAGAAGGAGCAGCACAAACAGCAGCAGCTCTTCTTCTTCTATGGCCTCCTTTGTTTTTTTCTCGCTCTGTTATATGTGTGTGTGTGTGTGTGTGTGTCATCTGTTTCCCGTTTATGTACATAGGGCAGCTCCAGCCTACACAGTTCGCTTCTCCTCATAGTATTATGTGTATTATGTGTACGGGCTTGCTGTCTTCTTTGAACCTGTCGAGACTGTCACAAGTTTGGCTTTACAGTCTCTGTGTTGGTGATGATGAGTGGGGTGAGTAACTAATGCGACCGGCCTTTTTTTCTTTTTTCTCTAGCTCTTTCATTTTTTTTTCGTCTCAATTGCTAGTGCAAGGTGTGTGTTTGTGTGTGAAAGATTCTTAGCCTTTGTGTGGGAGTTAGTGGGGAGTGTTTTGTTGTGTTTGGTGGGTCTATTAGCAGGGCATGAGAGAGTAAAGAGAGAAAAAAAAAGAGAAAGGTGACTGACCCGGGCATGGGAAAATAAAAGAACACTAGTAGAAAAAGTCTGCTTGAAATTTTGAGGGTAATTTCGTCATTGTAAAGTCTTTATTTTCTCATTCTGTGCAATAGAGAGTATTATTGTGAAGCTTATTTGAAAAAGCCTGCAAACCTCTCTGATTCCTCTCTCAAACTGCCTCCTCCTCCTCCTCCCCCTGCATCTCCTCTGATTGCTTTACGTTTAAATCGACATTTACGGAGCCCTTAATGTCTCCTGCATACTGATAGGGGTGAATCACGCGGCCATGCTTCATGAATAATGCACGAGGAGGAGTCATCGCGAGGTCAGCAGACAAGCGCGAGCCACGCACTTGCGCCGGGAGGTCGTTCGTTCGCGCAGGCGTAGAGGAAGTTTAGAAGAAGGAAAAAAAACAAAAGGACAGCAGCTCGACAACACCCCAACAAGTACCCCGATGTCTGTGGTTTGTTTACCCGACAAACATGAGGGAAAGGATTCAACAACTGGCACTTTGTGTTTATGTGTCAATGTTCCTTGTTTCCGGGTCAAACAGGGAAGGAAATTAACCTCAAACGACACAATTTCAACTATTTACAACCAGCATACAGTTTGTAGCTTCTTAAATTAATAAAAGAACAGGACGTACAGCTTAAACCAACATTGATCCTTTTAAATAAAAAGGGAAATCAGCCTTGATTGGCTTATTATTTTAAAAAAAATGTTTGCAGTCCATTGTAGGAAGACGTTATCAGCACCGCCTTGAGAGAAAAGGAATAAAGCCTTGATAAGACTACAATAAGCTTTTGTTTGCTTTGGCCACGGGTTATGACAAGTATATAACCTTGCAAATATTTAAACTTAGATAGGACAGAGGTGGTATTAGCTTGGGATAATTTTTCAGGCTACGGGCAATATAGTGTGTTAGGTAAAGGTTTAAAAATAATATAATAGGCTAACGATAGAAGAAGTAAAGGCCACATTGTTCAGATGAACTGTCTCCCAAACCATCTACTGATGCAACATGTTTAATACCTGTTGATCCATTACAATTGCTGTGAAATGCAATTTGTCATTTTCATGGTCATCAGATATCTCCCAGTTGGACGTTCACAGAGTCTGCATAGTGAACATAGAAACAACATCTTCCCTAACATAGACTCACTAGTAAAACCCATGGAATTTGATAAATGACAGTGAATGGAGACAGTTGTTTTTACATGCAGTTATTAATACCTTGGTTAAAAATAAAGACATAAAAACAAAAGAAAACAAAAACTCCCAACTTTTTCTTCATTTTCTTCTCTGTTTTTTGTTATAATTGCTCTCTACTGAATACAATGTAAAATACAGATGATGATAATATTATAATAAACGGCCATAACTCGTTTAAGATATTTAAATATAAGACTTTATTGGATAAATAAGCAAAGGTTGTTAATTATAGCATTTATACCATGAATAAATTAGTACAACCTAATAATGAGGGCATCAAAATAATTACACAGAAAAGACAAATAAAATCTAGGGGATAACTGACGAGCTGTAACCCCAATTAATTCATTTTCTCTGTATTCCAAACATCGTAACACAGTAACGGTGTCTGTCAGGAGTCATTTTCCCACCGAATGCAGCTCTCTCGCGCCGCCACCAGAGCCCGCTTTAGACCAAGAGGACGGCGCGAGCCCCACACCGCGTTATCTCCACTGCCAGCACGCGCCCCCGTCCTTTAGAATGTTAACCGACGATAACCTGGAACAACCTTCCGTCTGTCTGTCGCTGTTAAAATACACAACTGTCAGAACTGTCACTAGCGCTCAGGTGATTAATGCTGAGGGAAAAAGACACACAAGTAAAAAGGCTGGTGTATTTGTGTCCAAAAAAAAAAGAGCAAAAAAAAAAAGGAGGCGCTGTCTGCTTATTTATGCCTGTTTTTGGGCTCAGTTTGCTACGTTGGTTTTAACTCTAAATAAGCTAATTAGCATATTAGCATAAAACACAGTCGAGCTTAAACCCGCTCGTGAGTTTTGTGTGTCTCTTTCTCGTTTCCTGTCGTTGCTGTTTTAACACCAGAAGCGAGTTTGAGGAGGAGGAATCTGAGGTTATCGTGATGGGAGCGGCGTAGTTTGGACGTCCAAGCTTCTAGAACAGTCTACAGCTGAAGGGTCACGGAGTTGAAGGGTTAAAAGTTCAGCGGCGCGCGTGAGTTCCGCCCTCTCCTCTCCTCTCCTCTCCTCACTGCAGACCAAAGAGAGAGAGAGAGAGAGAGAGAGAGAGAGAGAGGGGAGTAAGAGGGAGTAAGAGGAGCAGAGGTACTGAGGGGAGGAGGGGAGGGGGCTGGAGGGTGCAGATGAGAGAAATGATAGCAGGAGGCTAAAGAGAGGTGAAGGCTTGACCTTCCCTTCCCTTCCGCGGTAACAAAGGCTGAGCTCCTCCCTGCACAAGAGACGGAGATGAAGGGAAAAGAAAGACAGGAAAATGGAGGATGGAGGGGTTCAAGGTGGCGGTGGGAGGGCGGAAGGTATTCGGTGACATGGAGCTGGGGTGGGTGGGGGGGGGGGGGTGGACGTCTGGGGCTGGATGTATGAATGTGTGTCTGCAGGTGTTTGCACATTTAGTTCACACTTAGGCTTAAAGCCCAGTCACAGCTACCCGTCATCCTCCTTTAACAAAGTGATCCTCTACTTGTTTAATAATAATAATAATAATAATAATAATAATAATAATAATAATAATAATAATAATAATAATAATAATAATAATAATAATAATAATAATAATAATAATAATAATAATAATAATAATAATATAATGAATACATATAAAGAATAATGACTTAATCTAACATAACAAGTTACTGCAATCTTAACATGTGATTTTTATTGCACAGGAAAATGATTGAGCATTTGTTTTTCCAGAGTTATAAGTATTTTTCTAAAAAAAAATAAACAAAAAAACCCCCCAAACATTTAGCTCTATGTTGAGTTTGGAGAGCTGTGCCCAAATTGTAATTTTTACTCTTTTTAGAGAATGACCTAATTATATGTGTGTGGTTTTCATTTAAGTACATTTTACTCAGTTCCTTTTTCATGCAGACAGTTTAGAAGACACAAACAACAACCGTCAACCAAAAGCAAAATGGATCAAAAGCGCTGAATATCTGTTCATCCACTAATCCTATCAATACATGTGAATCATTGGTATAAAATGTAGTTTGTCATTCATCCTATATTAAACATTTGATAGAACTGAGTGGAAACACCTGATTTTTTTTTCATGTTGTTAATGAAATATTTCGAAAAAAGTCATCTTTTCTTCAAATTTTGAGAAAATAACCTTTAATCCTAATAAATGACTTTAGAAGGTTTATACTTTTGACAAGTCGAGACAAAAGAAACTCTGGATGTTTAAGAGTTAATTTGTTAAATGTTAATCCCATTCTTCATCTTAACACGATCCATAATATTAATATCAGATCAAATCACTAACTGAGACTATAAGTGAAAAAGACCAGTTTAATTTGTGTTACCATTATTAATAATAGGCATGTTTTAATAGCTACTGACAATATTCCACTGAAGCCATGTATTAATAATATGATGATATATATATGTTGAACATGTGTAAGTGGTGGAAAATACTATTAAGGATGTTTCAGTAAAGTAACTCAGGCCAAATGTTAAAACTATAGGCGTTTATCTGTAGATTATTGTTATTTCCATGTGTGTTGTAGTTAAAGCGTAGCTGCTAACACCACATATGTGTGTTCCCATGTCAGTCAGAGGATAGTGGTGGTGGTGGTCTTCACCTTGAAGCTTCTTTGGTACTGTGTAAACCCCCTGCAGCCATGTTTGAGAAGCAGTTCTAGCAAAGCAGAGTGCTTCCTCTCCTCAGCCTTATCTACACCAGCCTGTCAAAAATAAACTCTTATCTTCCACCACATCCAAAAAATATTACTCTCCTTATCTGATTTTTCCACTACAAGATTAATGTTCTGGCCCAGTTTACGTTTTTCCTTTTCCTTTTTTTTTTTTCTAAGTTGAAAAGAATGAGCCTCAAACCTTTCTTTTCTGTGTTCTTTCTTTGCTGCTTCTTCTATTTTTCAGGCTTGACAAGTCACCTGTAGCTACTTTACAGAAAAATGTGTGGTAGGCAGTGGTACTAAAATTCAATTAGTAAGAGATGACTTCAGCTTGTAGTATAAATAAGTTTCATTTTCACCTGAGGTGAAGTTTATGTTTTATGGAAGAACTGTTGAGGATTTATTTGGTTATTTATGAGCTTGTTCACAGTGACAGAATGTGGATGAAAATATGTGAGACAGGAAATTTAACCCAAGGCTAATAAAAAAAAAGAAAAGTGAAACAGTATCTGAGAAAGATTTTAAAAAGATTAAAAATAGAAGTGTTTTTGGTCATTTTTTGATGACAAAAGATGTCCCTTTTTTTGTTTAATCTCAGTTCCTGTTCACTAAATGTCACTGAAAAAATTAAAATGAATTAATTTAAGCACATCTTCTTCAATTATCTCATAATTTTTACTTTTTTTCTCCTAATTTTGATTTTTTATCTCATAATTTTGACTTTTTGTCTCATAATTTTGACTTTTTATCTCATAATTTTGACCTTTTATCTAATAATTTTGACTTTTTATCTCATAATTTTCACTTTTAATCTCATATTTTTGACTTTTTATCTCATAATTTTAACTTTTAGTCTCATATTTTTCACTTTTTAGCTGATTATTTTGACATTTTGTCACATAATTTTGACTTTTTATCTCATAATTTTGACTTATGGTCACACATTAAAAAAAACCTAGTAGAGTGAACCAAATTAAATTGCATAGGGTTATGGTTATTTTAATTTGATTCACTTAACTAGATCTTTTTATATGTGACCTATTGAAGAACAATGTGTAAGTTGATTCAACGTTTTGTTTTTTTCAGTGTATATTAATGCATGGTAAACTGGTGAGAAGGAAGAGAGGAGGAGAAACTAGTTGCCACTAAGGGACTAAATTATAATAAATCAGTAAATAAATAGTCTATAATAATTTCGCAAATAAATAGGACTGGCTCGGCTCCGCTCGGCCCGGTGACCCCCTTCCTACTCCAATCCCCACATAGGTAATGGCTTTCTAACTGTGTTACAGGTTCTTTTCTCCGGGGTTCATCTCCAGTTCACGACATTAATTCAATTTAAGAGGCAGTGCGAGCGCCTGTCAGTCTGTCAAACCTGACTTTTAATCATCTCCAACATGTGCGCCTGCGCGTAAAAACATCATCCGTTTATAGCACGCATCTTCCAAAAATATATTGCCTGGATAAAATGTTTTGCTCTGACGTCTTCTCTGTGACTATAGTCGATGTAATGGTGATAAAATGTGGAAATATTAGGGGAGTAATAGTAGTAGAATTAGTAGGAAAAGTGTGGACATATGGCTGCAGTTAACTCAATAAAAAAAAAAAAAAAATCCATCCGGGGAGTCAAATGTCATCAATATGAATCCACCTGATACCCTAGAGTCTGAAACCTGCTTAAGCTATGAGCACAAACACACACAAAAAAAACAACCGAACTGCAACATAACGCATTTATTTCCAACAAAATAAGAAGTCGAGTGTAAAAGTGATGGTGCGGTTAGAAGCTGCGGGTTCACGTGTCAGCGTGAAAAGCACCACGGAGTCATTTATATTTCTACAACAAAAGGAGAAGAAGGAGAAATGATCCTGGAAGAAAAGAAAATCTGTGTGAAAGAAGGAGACAGAGAGAGATAGAGACACACACACAGAGAGAGAGAGAGAGAGAGAGAGAGAGAGAGAGAGAGAGACCCCCCCTGCGCATCTACTGACCATTTTTCTTCAAAGTAATGACTCCAACTCAATTTAGTTTGACGAGAGGGAGAAAGAGAGGGAGGCAAAAATGACAGAAAGAAAGAGGGAATGAGGGAGAGAAGGGAGGAAATGGCAACAAGAAAGGGTGTGGAAAAGGAGGGGATGGGGGGAGGATGAGAGGAGGAGGAGGAGGAGGAGGAGGAGGGGGCTTGGCTGTGTTTGAGGTGAACGGGAGGTCAGCGCGTCTCTCCAATATTAAAATGTGTACCGGGGACGCGGGGGTGACACGCCTCACCCGTTAAACAAAGAGTGTGCCAAACTGGCAGATTAATTTGAAAACTTGAGTCCGTGCACACACACACAACACTTAATGCCTTAAAGAGCCCACAGTCACCACAGCAGCCCTGTGCTTCAGTCTCCATCAGTCCCAAAAACAGCTCGCTTTAACACCGAAGGAAAAACGACCACCGGTGGACGGGGCTTTACCCCCCATTCACCGCCTTAAAGTTTGATGACGCCTCACCTTCTTTTTTTTTTTATTTCCACTGGATTATCTTCCGTCTTATATCGGCTTTAATTTTGGCGCATTATTCTAAAGTCGGATTCGATTCGATTCGGAAAGAGATTTGAGTTTGATCCGCGTCTGGAACCGGTGCGTCTTTACGCGCGCGTGCGTGTGGGTGATTGGAAGAGAAAGGAGGGGGGGGGGTATCCGCGGAAATGACTTTTTTTTTTTTTTTTTTTTTTCAAAGATGCCACGAATAATCCCGAAGAGGTCAAAAACCTGTGGCGTCAGAAGAGGAGAGAAGATTAAACTGGAGTGTGAAGACAGAACCAGGAAGGAAAAAGAAAAAAAAAGACACAAAGCGGAGCTGACGGAAAAGAAGACAATGTTGTTTGAACAAGTAGAAAATGGTTGGAATCTACGTTACGACGACGCCACATAGGAGAGGCGGATCCAGCAGCTACAGAGGAGTGAGTACACAAAAACAGAAATGGCCTTAGAAGAAGAAGAAGAAGAAGAAGAAGAAACTGCCTCATTTGCATATTTCTGTGCGTGTGTCTGGTCCTTCTTCTTCTTCTTCTTCTTTTTTCGATGCCAGCAGCGCATATGTGTGTGAGTGTGTGTGGCAGGTGCTTTGCCCACGCTGGGAGGAAAAGAGGAAGACCACGTGTTGCAGTCAGAAGTCACGTCCCCCCCCCCCTCCCTTCCCTACGTCCTCCCTGTCCCCCATTTTCCCCTTTATTTCCGTCCACATCTACTTTGACTTTTTGTCTTTACTAACTTTTATAATAGATAGATAGATAGACAGACAGACAGATAGATAGATAGATAGATAGATAGATAGATAGATAGATAGATAGATAGATAGATAGATAGATAGATAGATAGATAGATAGATAGATAGATAGATAGATAGATAGATAGATAGATAGATAGATAGATAGATAGATAGATAGATAGATAGATAGATAGATAGATAGATAGATAGATAGATAGATAGATAGATAGATAGATAGATAGATAGATAGATAGATAGATAGGCTATATACATACATAGACATTCTACATGACTACCACTAAATAGCTACTGAGGGTGAAGGCGAGGTCGTGGTCAGTGAAGGTTAAAGGTCACGCTGCACAACTTTCTCTCCATTCAGTTTGAAATGTAAAAACACTTCTTCTGTACCACTTCTAACTGATGCAGGAACAAATGTTTCCGTTTCTTTGTCGTATTTATTTTAGGGTGTGATTGCTGCCGTGCTTTCACGTTCGTTGTTTTAAAACTCGATAAATAAGAAGGTTTTTGTTCCTCATGTGGTAGAGATACTTTTGACGAGTAGGGAGTGTTTTTACTCATGTTTGATTCAAAACAGTCTCAGTATTGTATTTTTTTTTTTTTTGGTGGTTTCCGTGCACATGGTTGTATTACACGTGTTGGCAGTGGTTGGAAAGTCAGTGGTTAGAGGTGTTTATTATTCTCTGCTGATTGCAAATGTCCTGTGTCTTTGATTATAGTAAAACTGCATGTGGAAAATAATTCTGCAGGGACCGATTGTTTCTTTCTTTCTAAAAAACATGTATCCGTGTCATATATATATATATATATATATATATATATATATATATATATATATATATATATATATATATATATATATATATATATATATATATATATATATATATATATATATATATATAAACTGAAGCGTTTTTTTTCAGAAACTAACTATATTTATGTGAAACTTTTATTTGCATTCTGCACGCAAAAGCTGATGCATTGTGTTTGGAGAAATATATGTATATTTTTAGTTCTATTTTAAAGGTATTAACAAAAATAAATGCACATTGCAGATTTTCACAACATCGGAGCAGTGTTGTAAATAAAAAACATGAAATATATGCCTAAAATAAATGAGAAAATGTGTGGTAAAATCACATAATTCACAACTTTCAGTGGAAAAACCATCAGGCTTCTATGTGACATTTTTTGTTTTCTCTGTCCGAATACTTTGCATCACAATAAAGCAGCTCGACTTATTTTTCAAACTGCACAAAGGAGGAGAAAAAAAAACATTTTTCTTCTGTCTTTCACCTCGGTAATATTTCAGAGCATTGTCAAGCCTGGGCGTTGTAGATAATATGACCGTTTAACCCTTCAATATGGTCTTTTAGCTTTTCCTATTGTGGCCTTATATATTTTTTTTTGGCCTGTTTAAAAAAAAAAACAAAAACAACAACTCTATCCATCTTTTCAGGTCACACTTTCTATTACACGACGATTTAAGATTTTAACTTCTTCTTTAAAAAGCTTCTATATCTTCTAACAATTTGGTTGAAATCTTACCTTAAACGCACGAGTCAAAATGGTCCATTTTAACAGAGATTTAAATCCCGATTTGTGCAGGAAAGGCTTTTCTGCAGCTTTTTGAGGTGCTTTTACAAGGCTCACGCGCTAAAACAAGGTCGTAAAAAGGGTCGTAAATAGTGAGAAAGTGGCTCAAAGTTATTTATTCACTCCGACCTGCTTCCGTTCTCTGCATATTTTATTGCTTTTCTCTTTATTTTCACCTCTCTCTCACTCCACCTCTACTTCTGTGTTGGTGTTTGAGCTGTAAACGGAACTGACCCGCAATAAAACACACAACCACATGTTTCAAATCCGCACACATTGACCTTTTGCACTGCTGTATCCTCACCGTATGTCATCCTCTGTATCTGCCACTGTATCTGCGGATCTATGTCTTCACTTCACTTTATCCTGATATTACAACCAAACACTCCATGCTGGAAGTTTTAGAGTGCACGTGCGGATTGGGAGAAAACAAGACAAGCTGGTTTTTCAGGTGTTGTTGAAGTGGCTCTTAACTGCATGACAGGAAAGGATTGATTTTATTTAAAGAAGTTAAACCCTCGAATAAAGGACTGAAAGAATAGGTTAGTGAATGAAAAGCTGCCTTTAACTGAGACAAACTTTTATTGTTTAAATCACAGGTGTCAAAATTCCAGTCCTCGAGGGCTGGTAATCCTTTTATGTTTTAGATATTTCCTTCTTCCATATGATTCAGTTTAACCCTTTAACTCATGTCCACATTATAAATAAATAAAAAGTAAAATAAAGACATTAAAGATATTTAAAATAAGCAATAAAGTGAAGAAAAATGGCCAAAAAGAAAATTCAATAAAAGGAACAAAGATGAATAATGAACTAATAAAATGATTCGTAACTTGAACAAAGTGAGACAGAAATGGAAAGAAATTAAAGACAAAAAGATCAAATAAAAGCAGAATGTAGTAAAATAACAAAAACATGATTCAATTTAACCCTTTAACTCCTGGGACTTTAGTAGTTACACAGTAAATATATATATATATATATATATATATATATATATATATATATATATATATATATATATATATATATATATATATATATATATATATATATATAATAAAACAAATATATAATATTTAAAATAAGCAACAAACTGAAGAATAAAAGGAACAAAAATGAATAGTAAACTAACAAAATACTTAGTGACATAACACAAATGGAAGAAAATTAAGGAAAAAAATCACATTAAAACTAATGTCGAAAAATAAACCAAGGATAACTAACAAAATGAACCAAAAACAATAAATATTTTAAAAAATATATAAATAACATGGACAATTTTGCAAAAAAAAATAAGAAAAAAGACATTTAATGTTGAAATATGGTCCCAGTCGTTTTATTTTTGCCTTTTTCTAAATGTTGGACACTCAGTAAAACACAATAAAACAAATGACATTGGTTGAGTTATCCTGCATATTTAAACAAAACAGTTCTATTATTTCGTTTTTAGTATTATTTAATATCAATTTGTAAACATTGATTGTTTTTTCTTCTTTATGTTGCTCATTGTTTGCTATATTTTTTCGACATTTGTTCTTATTATTCTTTATTTAATTTTATTCCATTTGTGTTTTACTTCATTCACGTTACTAATGTTTTTGTTTTTTTTTACTGCTAAATACCCATAAGTTAAATAATTAAACTGAATCACGTAGAAGAGGGAATTATCTAAAACATACAGGACTACAGTTTGACACCCCTGGCTCTTCCTATTGGACATTGACCTCTACCTGTAGCCGGAAGTGGTGATTGGAAAGGAGTGGGGGGTCGACCTGCTGACAAACTTGACAGGGGGGGGGGGGTTAAAGGGAAGTGGTGCAGTCAGACAGACAACACACCTTGATCGATACCTGAGATGACCCGCAGCAGAGTGGGAGGTCAAGGTGACACGACCACCCCCCACACCTGCACAGAAGACGCCATTTTACCGAAGCAGAACACACAACAATGGAAGCCTATGTCTATATGTATATATACTAACTAGATGCAGCTGAAGGAGGGTTTGTCTTTTTTCTCTCTCTCTCTCTCGAGGTGACAGTGATTCGTCCTGCGGCCTAAAGACTCTTCGTGTCCCTCGCTTTTGTTTGTCCAAGGTCCTGGGTGATGTATGGACAACTTTTGGAGGAAACGGGAGCTGGAGAAAGAGTGTCAGTGTCACAAAATCAATGCAGGGAGTAACAAAGGAGTAGTGCGACACCATGATAGAAATTACACTGAGAATTACAACGGGAATTTCGAGGTGAAAAGTACCCAAAATGCAACGCGAGTGAAACATGTCTTACACGTCAATCGATATATGGTTTGTTTGAGAGTGGTGTGACATGACAGCAACTAAAAACATATTTTTTTTTAAAATAATTAATGGATAAATACAGTAAAATCATAGATAGATAGATAGATAGATAGATAGATAGATAGATAGATAGATAGATAGATAGATAGATAGATAGATAGATAGATAGATAGATAGATAGATAGATAGATAGATAGATAGATAGATGTACTTTATTGATCCATAGATAAGTAGGTTTATTTTAATTCACATTAAATCAGAGGGTTTTTTTTTAGACGGATCGCAATTCATTTAATACACACTGAAATGCTTTTCTTTCTTTATTCATTGCTCCATCTATTTTTCAGTCACGTCATTCAGAACATTTTTTGATAGGACAGTGTTTCCCCATCGTGCCAAGCAATTTGTCTTTTTCTTTTTTTCCTTCCTTTTCATTAAATTCATTCTGGTAGAACGGTCTATGTTGAGAGCTGCCAAGTTTTTTTTTTTATTCCTCTTCTCCATCTCTCATCCTTTTTCAAGTAATTGCAACTTTAATTCTAATTAGATCTTTTTTTGAGGGGGTGGGGAGTGCATGGCGTGCATATATATATATATATATTTTTTTCTTCCTTTTAAATTAAGTTCTGAAATTGATCATAAAAATATGAAAACAAAATGGATGCTAAAAAAAGCAGATGGTTTTCTTAGTGGTATTTTTCTCGTGTTCTCTACTAGTAGCTTCAACCAATATAATCAATAATATTTAACATATTATATTAATGTTGTATGTGTAGCCTAAAATGACCTGAGCTTAAAATTGCCCATTTTTTAACGCATTAATTGAAAATACCAGTTCAAAAAATAAATAATGACAGTAGGCCTTAGTTTTTATTGCTTCATTTCGTTGTTTTAATTTAATTATTACAATACTTGGACATAGTATACAGTTACCATTCATCTATCATTATATTTCCATTACACTTAAAGACAAAATAGTCCAATTCTAGCCTTTTTTTTCTCCTTCGTTTTACCTTTTGTTTTTGCTTATCTTCTTTACGGGATAGACTATTTAATCTGCAATATTGTCTTACAGGAAACATGTTATTGTAGCTTCATTTCCCAGACTCCCACCAGCAAGTGAGAAAGAGAGTCAGGGGGTCAGAGACAGTACAGATAGATGAACATTTTCCAGCGGTGGCTATAAAAGACAGGGAGTTTATGAAAGCAATAAAAGTCTATCGACGGTGCGTAAAGCTTGTGCCTCCAGAGAGCCGCTGTCTTCTATATCTACCCTGTAGATCCGGATTTGTGTGAAAATCCTTTAAACAATCACAAATTCGCTTCTAGGGGAGTATATAGTGGATTTATACGCGACGGCAGCGATGGATCCAATGCAGTCAAAGAAAGGCCTTTAGCTGCTATTATTCGGTTGTAATGCGTGTAAATCTATTACAGATCACTGGTTTATGTTATATTTTGATTTTATGCTTTGGGGAAAAATATATTTAACTGTGATATTTCGTTTATGGATTTCATACATGTGTGTGTTTTTTTTAAAGGTTTTGTTGATGATTTTAAGTCAGTTTCACCTCATGTATTTTCTACAAAGTTTTCTTCTTTTTTTTTTTAATCGTCAAAGTAGACTTTTAAAGGCCAACTTCAGGTTGAATTGGACTCTTTTTTTTATTATTATTATTATTTATTATTTGTCTGGTTGAAAAATGATGCGACCCGCCTTTTACTGTTCATCCAGGAGGAAGGCGTAGTGAGGGTGGGGTGGGGCGAGCAGGTTAGATGTGTGTGTGTATGGGGGGGTGGGGGGTGGGGGGGGTTTAAGGTTTCGATTTGGAGACGGTCAATTTTCTAGAAACAAAGGATGTTGGATATCTCCATCATCTTCCCTCTGCCTGTGTGCATTTTTAACATCCATAACTTTATTGTTTTTGCTCCAGTTGTTTATGTTTTCATGTGTATTTATAACCAATGCTATGTCTCTGTGCACGCTTTTTTTTTCTTTGATTAGCGCGTGCATTGCAGATTATATGATGGTATGGATGTTGTGTTTATGCGATATAGTCTTATTTGCAGCTGATGTAGGTGGAGTTTTGAGCTGTGGTGAATGTTACATCAGTGTTGGTATTTGAGATGTGAAAATAAACAAGTGTATAACAGCATGTTGCTGCTTTGTGCGCGTGCGGCTGGGGAAATGGAAAACAAAGAGCGTTATATCTCTGCCTGCTAATGCACAGCTCAAGGGCAAAAATAAAAAAAAAAAACAGCCTGGTAGTTTAGATGTGGCATATGTTTACGAGTGGCTTTGGACTTATTATGCCAGTGATGTTAATATAGGGGCAGAAGTGGTGGTGTGGGGGTAATAAATAGGCTACTGGGTTTTTTTTTATATATATAAATGCCAAGCAAACGGTTGAATTATCATGCAAGGGGAGTTGAACATGTGGAATGAGCAGTCTGTTGGAACCAAACATGGGTTTTAAAGAAGGGAAATGGTGCTGCTGGATTCTCGTTTCTAATGCAAAGGTCTGCAAATGATTTAGGAGGCCCTGGAACCTGAATTAGTTGATGAATTTTCTATCGATCCTAAACAAGCCAGATTTATCTCTGACACAGTGCTGCTGGGTGGTGGCGTGGCAGCCGCTCAGGCCACTCTCCTCTTTATTAGCGATTTTTATTTTGGAAAAAAAGTGTGTGTGTGTGTGTGTGTGTGTGTGTGTGTGTGTGTGTGTGGGAGGGGGTTTGGAAAGCACGTCCCAACACACATATACACAAATATACACAATGAGGGTGGTGCAGGCGCCACTTTAAATCCCCTCAAGCACTTTCTTTCTGCTGCTTTCCACTGTTCTCATTATTTCTATTTGAAGTTGCAGCCAAACACGTAAGAAGGAGGGAAAGGGCTTGGTTTGCACGAGGCCTGCTTGTCATCTGTACTGTACTCCCGCGTGTGTCCATGCGCGCGCGTCATCCCCCGTCTTCAGTGCCGCAACAGCTGGAGCGAGGATTTATTTGGTCGCACGCGCTTTGTTATTGTTGTGATAGTGCTTCGGGAGAGACACACACACATACGCATACACACACACACGCGCGCGCGCGCGCGGGCGAGAGACAGAAATGCGAAGAGAGAGCGAGCAGGACATAAAGAATGGAGCCGGGGAGGGAGAGGGCAAAGTATTGTAAGACTGTGAATGCCCACAAACTGAGGCCATATGATGATGCGCGTGCTGGGGCCGTGTATATGCTTAATCCTATTTCCTTATCCGGGGTTCGTCCTGGAGCGGCGCCATTGGCCAACTGCGGTCACGTGGCTTCTTAACTTTGTTCACTTGACAGAAAAGTAGGAGGGTTCAACGGAACAGGAATAACCGAAGAGTAAAGGGATGAGATATAAATTTTAGTTATATATTTTCCGAGTAGGTGCAATTCCACAAAAAGACTGAAATTAATGGCCATGAGCTCCTATTTGATCAACTCCAACTATGTGGACCCGAAGTTCCCACCGTGCGAGGAATACTCACAGAGCGACTATCTACCCAGCCACTCTCCGGACTATTTCAGCTCCCAGAGGCAGGAGCCAGCCGCCTTCCAGCCGGACTCTCTCTACCACCACCACCACCAACAGCACCACCAACACCACCCACAACCACAGCCGCCGCGCGCCGAGCCACCGTACACGCCGTGTCAGCGCGCGGGGCAGCCAGCCTCGGTGGTGATGTCCCCTCGGGGTCACGTCCTCCCCCCGAACACCACCGGTACAAACCCCGTAGTCGTCCCGGAGCAAAGCCACCGCTGCGAATCGGTGACACCCAGCCCACCTCCGCCTCCGTCTTGCGGTCAAACGCCCCACAACCAAAGCACTTCTTCGTCCCCCGCCAGCACTCGTAAGGACCCGGTAGTTTACCCGTGGATGAAGAAAGTCCATGTAAACATCGGTAAGTGCTGCATGCAAACTTCTTTCTCTCTCTCCCACTCACTCTCTCTCTCGCTGCGCCTTTGTGCCGCGCGCCTTTGGAATCCCATGTAGTCAGCTTTAGGTGTCCACCGTCTAAATCTACGGCTTTTCCCCTCCCTGTTTTCTGCTGGAAACAGTAGAGTAGCCCTTGGGTCAAGATTTACGATCGTCTGTTTGCTGGGCCAATATAATTACACCCTCCATAAATTTTTATTACACCTCTTTGCTGAGGTGCCTTTTGAAGTCCGATCTCCAGCTCGTCTGCTCTAATTCCTCGCCTTATGACAACTCGGACCGAGACCATAAGTTAGCTTTTATGCTTTGGTAATTTGATTTTAAGTGGTGGGGTTATATAAACGATGTACTTTACTCTGTCGAGCCTTCCTACCCCACTCGTAGTTCCAGGGGAGGGAAAGTTTTATGGCAGCTGAAATATTCATGTTTATGGAGTCGGCCGTAAAACACTAATGTTAAACCCGAATAGCTCCAGTCTATTGCTCCTCTCTGATGATATAACAGACCTACTGCCTATTGACTAATAGTGAGACAACTGGATCGCGTCTTTTTTGGGGAGTTAAAAAAAAAAAAAAAAAAAAAAAAGCAAAGTCACTGTAATGCAATAGTGGTTCAGAAAGAAACGTCCTGTTTGCGTATTGAAAAAAAATGAACAATGTCGTAACATGTTTGTTTACTTTGGTTGTTGTTTTTTTTTTTAAGGAGGCTTGTTGAATCATTACATTGACCATTCAGTCCCATTGTGTCGCTGTAACCCCCCCCTCTCTCTCACACACACACACACACACACACACCACGACTTTTATTCCCCACCAGTGGATACAATGCTATCGTTTTCGCTTTCACACCGTGGCATGTGTGCGTAAAATCATTGCAAATGGACGCTCTCAGCTGTTTTGGCGCCTCGTTCTCTGCAGCCCCTTTATATTATTTCTCATCTGCTCCTACATGCCTGCGTGTGTAAACGTGTCAGAACAGTAGATTCGGGGCCCCGGTTTGCTGTCAGATCACAACATTTGGACACTAGTGTCAGACTGTGGATGGGCGATGACTCACACTGCCGCAGGGTCAGAAAATGACACCTGACAACATGGTCACTGAAAACACAGAGGGGAGGACAGAGCTGTGGCCATCTTCTTTATGTAGACCCCCTGAACGTCACAGAGAAATGTTGAATGCAGCTTTTTCCACACCTACTGGGAGTGTTGTTTTTTTTTTTTCATTTATTGTGGCTTCTAATTGCGATTTAAAAGCATATTATTATTATTATTATTATTATTATTATTATTATTATTATTATTATTATTATTATTATTATTATTATTATTATTATTATTATTATTATTATTATTATTATTATTATTATTATTATAGGATTGTGAATGCTATTTTTATATATCTCTTTGTATTTCCCTGCCAATGCTTTGACGTGTATTTGATTGTTATGATATCATGACCATGTATTTGCTTTCCCCCCACAGTGAGTTCAAGCTACACAGGAGGAGAACCAAAACGATCTCGGACGGCCTACACGCGCCAGCAGGTCCTGGAGCTCGAGAAGGAGTTCCACTACAATCGGTACCTGACGCGCAGGCGCAGAGTGGAGATAGCCCATACGCTTTGTCTATCAGAGCGTCAGATCAAGATCTGGTTCCAGAACCGGAGGATGAAATGGAAGAAAGATCACAAGCTGCCAAACACGAAGGTCCGCTCCGGAACCAGTACCAACAACAGCAGCAGTACAAACTCACAGGTTCTAAGTGGCTCCCAGAACCGCTCTAGCGGACCCCTATAGCCCGGTTCTTGTAGATCCACTTGTCTTACTTTCCTTTGACCCTGTTTTGTTTCCCAAACTGAACGCCGACGCGGCAGCTATATACGCTTGTCAATGCCGGAACCCTGCACTTTTGGACCGGATTAACGCCTTTTGCTTTTGGATGAAGAAAGGATGTCATTGCTGCGTGTGCGGCCTGATCTATGCTGATGTTCCTCACTATTATATGACGTTAGGACGTGGGAGGGGAATAAAGAGGGAGATGGTCCCATTCATACAAAAAAAACAAAACAAAAAAATGAAATGAACAAAAAAAGTAGGTGAAGAAGGAGCCTCAAAGAAGTGAGAAAACGATAGAGCTGCTTTATGCTTCTGTCCTTCTTTCTGTCTAGGCTTTCTTTTTATACTACCCTCTCTCTCTCTCTCTCATACACACACACTCTCTCTCTTTCTCTGTGTGACGGTAGGCAGAAGATAACGAACCCGTGTGTGTGAGTGTGTGTGGGTTCTTTTACTATTTTTTTTTTTTTTTTTGGGTGAAGATGGATCCTCGTTTTCATCTTTAATCATGCCAAACTCGGGCCCCATTTGTCATGTTTACTCTGCGGGTACAAAGCAAAAGGGGTGAACCGCGGCTCTACCCATTACCCCTACACCCCCCCACACACACCCCCCCATCCCCTTTTTCTCTCTTTACCAAAACCACTACCCAGTCCCACACATGCACACACACGCGTAATAAATGAAACTATCGTTTTCGTCAAAAGAAGTATTGTTAAAGCCCACCACACATTCTTATCCTTAAAGTATTCTAACATCAAGTATAACCTTAACTCACCTCCAAAATGACACCGGACAGATGTCTGTCTTGCTCTTAATTATAACAGTTTGTTTTGTTTCTTGACAAAAAAAAAAAAATAGCTTTTTCAATTTTAATTCTAGTTGTTATTTTAATTACGTTGTTGATTGTACAATGTATTGCTGAGAATGTCATGGAACGTTTATGTGGTCCGCAGATTGTTCACTTATGATGTTTTATATATTAAAATGGTATAAAGTGAAATTAAGGCATTTTTTTTCCCACTACGAACCACAGGGTTTATAAAGCTGTCTAAAACAGAACATTATAATACTCAAAACCAAAACCCAGTTATGAGAAAATACATATGAACACTATAAATGCAGCACTATACAATGTACGACATATTACCTCAGTTGTACTTATATATATTTTTATTCTTTGGTCATATTCTTTTCTCTTGCTCGTATAGACCTAATGAAGTGACAGCTTTTTGAGGTTTTATATTTTTGGAATTGTGTGACAAGTTATTATAATAATAATAATTATTATAATGGTGATGATGATGATGATGATTATTATTACCTGGATAACATAAAGCGCTATTCATTTCTTGTACGTGAAATTTAAACAAAAAAAAACAAACAAACAAACATGTAATTTAATTTAAAAAAGCATTTGTTCTAGCCAGGGACATTCAGAAAAATAAGGAGCATTATTATTATTATTATTATTAATATTAATATTGCATGTCTGAATTGTGTTGATTTATTTTTCTATTATTTTCTTTTCTCTTTTTCTCTTTGTGCCACTTTGTTTTTAGATATTTGATTCTGAAAGTCTTCTCTCTCTTCTTTTTTTTTTGTTAAATCTATGTTATTTTATTTACATTCCAAAGATCAGTTTCTATCGGTATCGCTGATAATAATAATAATAATAAGAAGAAGAATAATGAGAATGATGATAATAATGGTGGTATTGTTGAACATGTGTTACCTTGTACGTTTGCTCCTTTTTTCTCGCTTATGCCCCTCAGTGTTTTACCTTCCTATTATTTGTAAATAGTTCATAGAAATTTAAATAAATGGCTGAAAACTCTCCTTTTTTTCTCTCTCTTCCTCATTTCCTTCCTGATATTCACGGGTCATAGAAGATTTAAATCCCTGTGTGTAGATGAACTCATGTTTCCTCATTACATTTCTGTTTTCTTCCACATATATTATCATCGTTTTCATTTTGTTTTGTTTTCTATAGACATCTGTCAGAGGAAAAAAAAATACCTTGGTCCCCCGTTCCCCCCCTCTCTCCTCCCATCTGTATTTTGTGTATTTAAAGGCAGCAGGGACATCCTCATACATACGCACCCAATAAATATTTTCATTTCATTTCAGTGTTGGTTTTTGTCTCCAAAACGCACTGCGACCTGTCTTCAAAAATCAGGAGCCTGTGATGATTAATCTGTCCCAGCCGTGAGTGATCTTGGTACATTACGTCCTGTAATCTCGTTTTAAATCACAAACCGTCCCTCCGTTTCACTCCCATTCTCCCGTTAATTTAACGGCTGCTCAGACGCGCCTGCAACCGGCCCCGGCTCGTATCTTAACCCCCCCCTCTTCCTCCTCCTTCTCTTCATCCCTCCCTCCATCCTCCTCTTCTTTCAACACCTTTAGTTTTTTGCTTCTTTAAAAAAAAAAAAAATACTTTCTCGGTTCGTGGTCTTTTAATACTTTAATGAGTGTAATTTTCGCACAACACTTTTTTTTCTGTCAGTGTTTTTGCGGACCGCTGGAGTTGCGCGCATGTGTGTTTTATACTATATATATATATTTTTTTTTTTATATATTACAAAAAGGGAGCGGCCCGGCGCCATAGCTCAAACCCTGACAACCAAATAGATAATCAACAAGACGAATGGCTCCTTTTGTAAGGCGCGGCTCCCGTATTAATTTTCATTTTCTTTTCTTAGAGCAGGTATCGAAAAATATAGAGCAAAGAGGGGGGAGAACGAGAAAATAGCATTCCTCTCGATGAACTTTAAACAAAAAAAGTGTGCCCCCCAAATTGGTCCCCTCGTATTCCTCGGCCCAGAGAAGATTCCCTATTACTTGTTGGTTGATTTCTCCCTGGGCCTCTTGCCACAGAGACTCCCTTTGCCCATTTATCTGTTTTCTTCCTATTTATGAAAGGCTCCTCTGGCGAAAAAAAAAAATATATATATATATATACACACTCTCTCTCCTATCAAACTGCACACATGTGTTCTCAAACCAATACGCATTGCGCCAAAGCTGGCTCAGTTTGCGTAAAAACGCATGACTCCTATCTTGTTAACTTGTTAATGATTTAGTGTTTCATTACTAGGACACCTATTTTTTTTTATTTTATTTTATTTAACTCCTTATGTACCACTGAACACTATAGTCTAAAGTCAGTATATATACATATATGTATTAGTTTCTGTTAAAATTATACTGGGTATGATTTAATACTCTCCTCTTTCCAGTATATTTCTCGTCACATAGGATGATATTTGTGTCCAAATTCTGCAACCGTCATATACTGCAGCACCCCCCCCCTTTGCACAATATTCACACGCATGCACCCACATATGTGCTTTCACAATAACCCCTAAAGCCCCCTGAGCAGTCGCAGTGCGAGATGAAATAAATGAATTTGCGTGTGGGGTGACACCGCTCACAATAAAATCCACCAAAGAATCCTTATTCTTTTTTAGTCTCCTTTATCAGCTGGTCCCTTCTGCTGCTTCTGTGAATGGGAGCAGAATTTTTTTTTTTTTTTTTGTAAGGATGCCCACCTCCCCCTTTACCACCATCACTACACACACACACACACACACACACACACACACACACACACACACACACACACATATATACATGCACACACCATTGAAAAAGTTCAACACCATTATTTTCTGAACAAGACAGGGTGGTTGTCGTGGTGGGGTGGGTGGGTGGGTGGGTGAGGGTGGGGGGGGGGGTGTTGGAGTGATCCTCAAGAAAAATGCGAGAATTATACAAGAAAAATCATTAATCATTTGTTCTTCTTTAAACACTTCTTTTTCTCCTTCTTCTGCTTCTCTATTGTCATCTCGGCAGCCACACACAAGACCCTTCTGCCAGGAGAGAGTGAAAAAGAAACATCCAGACAAGACAAAAAGAAAAAAGAAGACGTCTTAGAAGACACTTGGAAGACAACCCCCTCCACCTCCACCTCCACCCCTCACCCCCCGCCCCCAATTCACCCTTTCTCACACGCACACAACTTTGTTCACACATAAACACTCATACATTCCCTCCCCTTTTCCCACCCAGTTATTTTCTTACACCCCACCAAGTATCCTAGCATAAGGAAAGGAGGAAAAAAAAAAAAGAAAACTTTTTCTTCCTTATTGGAAAGAAGGAAATCCCTCCAAAGAATCACCCAACAAACCAGTCAGAGAAGCTTCACACACTGAGCAGAAGAAGATGGCTCAGGGTTTGCTGCTAGTAGTGTCTTCTAAGGTAAGAATGAGGCCTGGGAATTGAATTTTCCTGCCGTTTCTATCTTTGCCTGTGTTCCTTTGCTGTTGTGTGATGGCTCTGTGGCGTTTTTATGGTTTTATTGCCCCCTGCGCATTTGGTGAGGTCAGGAAGATGGGGGGCATGTGTGGCCTCGGGGGCTTTGATTTTTTTTTTTTTTTTAGACTTTTGGTGTTTGTGTTGGAAGGTGTGTGTGTGTGGGTGTGTGTGTTTGAATTTGTGGTATATACAGTCACAGATGACATCTTTTTACAACTGTCTTCATCCCCTTTTGTTCATTCTTGCATCACTTGTAATTGTTGACATTTTACGCACGAGCTGTAGGTACTTGTTATTTTTGTATTTCTTTAAAGGTGGGCCAGGGTGTGACTTCAATTTTCTGGGTTCAAGAGGACTTTTTGGTTGTATATTTAGGTTTATATTACCACAGGGTTGAGGTGGGTGGGGGGGTGGGGGGGGGGGTCAGAAATGCTTTAATGTATGACATGTGAATAATTCCTGGTTCATCCAAAGCTTATTATACGTTTTGTCTGCACTTTCATTGGTTATAAAGTGTTGCAGTGGTTTAAGGCCTATAGCTTTTAATGAGATACCGTGTGTGTGCGTGTGCGTGTGCGTTGTCAGCCAGGTGCAAACACAGAGGCTGCCGTGGGAATATGAAAAATACGACGCTCAATTGGAGAGAGGGATGCAGAGAGAGGATGGAGAGAGGGGGGGGTGAAAAAGAAAAATTAAAAGAACTACAGGAGCGCTGGTTAATGGATACTCTCTCGGTTACGCTCCAAAACAATTTAGCTTGAAAACAAATGATCTGCAAAGCTTTTCTAAATGAACTGCGAACGATCGGCGGGTCGAACCGAGTCCACTACAGCTTCAGATCTGCTGAGCCGAGCAGGACCAAAACCCCCAGGACGGGCATTCACTCCTGTTTGACCCCCTCCTAGAAATCAATCCGATCGGAATTAAAAAAGAAAAAAAAGGGTTAGCAGTTGTGGTGGACACTATCTGGCCTCTGTGGGCTCAGGCCGTGGCGTGACGTGATGCGTGGAGAAATAAGAGAAACTAATGGTAGAAATATAAGCGGTGGGTACTGAAGGAGGAGAGAGAGGAAAATCAATGGTCATGCAGAGGCAGCAGAATGGACAAGCTGCGACCACAGAGGGTTCAACCAGGGGACACGTTTTTTCTGACCGATGAGGTCCACTGGCTCTGAAGCCAGAGGCTGACCCGAGTGTGCACCCCCCCCCCCCCCCCACACACACACACACACTGCTCCCATACTCCCTCTAACTCTGGGTCCCCCTTGACCTCCCAAGGCTGATGGAACCCTCACATCACTTGGACATTCCCAGACCTCCGGACCCCCTCAGGCCACTCAGTCATAACAGGCCGAGTTCAGACCACTGTATCTCCAGGGCACTATAGGGTGAGGGTACCCATGTCCTGCTCCCACACCACCAGACAAGCTCAAGTAAACCCTCCTCCCAGAGACAGGGGTCATGCATAGGCCAGAGCTGACTGGCAGTTTGTTTACACCAGTCCAAATGTAGGAGAGCAAACTTTACCTCCATCTATTTATTAAAGCCAGTGTCAGTTGGTACTTAAATGACATAAACACGTGGCAGGTACTTTTCAGCATCTTAGAAAAGATCATGGTGTTATGTTATATATGTGTTCCACAATTAAAATGGGCTACTTTGAACAAGCATAAATAAACCAAAAATGTTAAATTACATAAAGGTCATGTCAGTATCACCAGTGTCATAGCTTCACTTCTATTTTTAATTTAAGAAACAGTTTTTATTATTATTATTATTATTATTATTATTATTATTATTATTATTATTATTATTATTATTATTATTATTATTAGTAGTAGTAGTAGTAGTAGTAGTAGTAGTAGTAGTAGTAGTAGTAGTAGTAGTAGTAGTAGTAGTAGTAGTATAGTATTATTATTATGTAAAAAGATCATGTAGAGAACAGAGTTTCTGGTCAGAACTTCAAGGTGCTACAAGTAGAGATTAATTTGTGAATCACAAACTAATGATATCAGCAGAATTTGGTTCCAGCTGGTGTGGAAGTGATGATGTTTAAGCTTCTAAACTGATAAAATACTGTAGACATTACTAAAATTGTATCAACTGAAAGGGTTTAGTCTGATAATTCTACATTTTTGATGGACTGATTTGTCCATTTAAGTGATTATTTAAGTCTATAGTACGTTTTAACTTGTTGTTAATTTCTAACATTGACTGTTAAATCACAAATCTCACATATATAAGCTTTTATAAAACCACCATTGGGTGCCTGGTCTCTCCACATCAATTTAATGATCCTAAAAAATTCATAATCTAATTTTGTTAGACCCATAAAAAGTCAAATGTACAAATATGACGTTAAATTCAGCTTTAATTGCTATATTTATCGGAGCTATATGTAAGTTTTCTTTTTGTATTCGTGGGTTTGGTTTGTGTCCGTACACTTTATTGGTGCTGGGTGTCACTGTGGGGGTCACCAGTGGTTATTTGTAATTGCACTCACCTGTTCTCCTGGTTTATTAGATGTGGTGTTGGGTGAGCATTAGTAGTTCTGTAGTTGTAGAATAGAAATAAAGTTGTTAGAGTTTAAGGTGATGTTTGTTTTTCACATCCCATTTTTCGCTCATGTTTAGCCCACCAGCTGTTTCCTGTTCCTGGTTCAACCTTGTGTATTTTATATTTAGCAATATTATCCATATAGACAGTTTGATAAATAATTATTTGTCCTCATTTTAAGGACTAACTCAGTCCTTAGTGAAAGTTACAGAAACCAGATGTTTGTTTTTTTGTAATTGTTCTTGTGGTTAAAACGTGATTAAATATTTTTACAATGGATAAGGTTTCAGAAATGGAGAGATGTAACATTCAGAGCAACATTAAAACGCTATAACATGCATGATTATAGTTACGTTAAACAACAAAACACTGACAAAAAATGTTGACAATGCAAACTGAATACATTTACTGCACTGTAAACCTGAATAAGTTAGTAGAAGTAAAAAAAAATTAAGTTTCCAGAACTTAAAAATTAAATGCTTTATTAAAGTATATTTAAGTTAAAACATTACTTATTAACTCAGTATTCTAAGGTTCTGTCAGTCCTACTGGGAGACTAAGTCAGGGTTCAGTGTCTTTGTCCAAGGACACTTGGACATGTGGACAGACAGAGCTGGGACACTGACCTCTGACCCTTCAGTCATTGGTCGACCTGCTCTACCAACTGAACCACAACCACTGAATAAATATACTGTTTTGTGATTGTAATTTTTTTAGTGTAATAGATATTAGTGGTTATTTGTAGTGATCTGAAATTATATTTCATCATCTATTACATCAGTTAAGTTTATTTATTTCAATCATCCTTATTTGAAACAATAGAAATAACAGAACAATATCATTCTCAGCATTTAATGACTTAATTCCACTCAGTTTTACTTCATCTATGTTGTTCAGTTATGTTCACTTATATCTACAATAGTTCCCCTAAAAATAAAAAAAATAATGTTGGAAGTACTTAAAAAAAAAAGAACATGTTAAAACAACTGAATACATTTGAGTTAGTCGTACTATTTCTGAAACTTTGAGTATTCACAACTGAATATATTTAATTATTCTGAACGTTCAGGTTTATAGTGTATATGTAGGTCTATAACTGTGCATGTGACAAATAAATCTTACAACCCCCAAATCCAATAGAGTATATTGCACTAATGATAACTACTACAATATTAACTTCTATTGCAGTAATGATCATTATTGCTTATTGCCCAGCCCATATTAGCAGTCAGCATTTTTAAATCATCATCTAAAGCTCTGCACACTCTAATGTAAGTTGTGCATTGGTCTAGATGTAATATGTGCTGCAAAAAGGGATGGGATCAGGCAGGCCTTTTAGACAGGCTCAAACAGTATTTAGACAGACCGGGCCCTGAGTGTAAACAGAGCCTTACCCTCCTGATTGCCTTACTGAAAAGCTGCTGAGCAGTGTTTTCAACTTCCCAACCTTTTCATCCACTGAGTTATAAATAGACGCAGGAGATACTTAGTCTGACAAAACATGGCACTGATTTTTTTTTTTTTTTTTTTTTTTTTGCATGCCCTGGCAAAGTTATTCACAGTGAAAAGAAGAAGGGGAAAAAATAAATAAAGATGAAGTCAAATGAAATATAAAATGTTGATCATTTCACTGGTTATACTATTCATTGAGCTGCAGCCATTTCTATTCAGCAACATTTGGCGCTGGTGCTGTTGGTCATTTTCCAGCCTGGTAATCTGACCTGCAGCTGGGAGGAGTGGTGTGTGTGTGTGTGTGTGTGTGTGTGTGTGTGTGTGTGTGTGTGTGTGTGTGTCTGGGTGTACTGATTAATCAAAGGGACAGTGGCATAAGGGGGTGGGGGGGAGAGATGGGGGGATACTGTTGATTAGTTTGGTTCCAATCTGTCTTTATTGCCAAGATGTTTTCCAACGTTCAGATACTTTTTTTCCCCCCTATTTTAATATTTTACCAAACCCTTTGGAGCCATGAAACATATAATAGTATTATATGTACTGCAGAACCACTGAAAGATTGATGTTTCAGCTTTCCTGATGTATAGAACCATGTAAGTGTCTATATCTTTGGTTTACAATTCTCAACAGCATACACAGAATACTGATTTGACTCAGTAATGGGGCTAAAGCTCTCCTCATTGGGGCTAATGGCTATTCTTAAGAACGAGTAACTAAATGTTCTTAATTACCTTACATATATTTGTATTTCACTCATGTTTTATACTGAAGTTCCTCATCTTGCATCTTAAATAAATCCAGCTTCCCCTCCCAAAAATGTTCTTTCGGGTTCATCTTGCTACAGAAAGTGTTTATGAAGCACAAAAAATAGTTGTGTTAGTTTTAACAATTTTACCAGGATTTAAGTTATTATGTTGATTTCTACATTTCACATAAAGCAGTATCTTTGCAGTGTCCAAACACAGCTCTCCATCACTCTTTTCTTGTCATGTAATTTCTGTGAGTTTAACAAGAGAAAACCCACTCAAGCAGATGAGATCAATACCATCATTTACATTAACGTGAGAGATGAAAAGGTCAAAGGTCACTGCACCTTTGGGATTGTTAGAAATCTTTAGGTACAAGTGTAAATATGATACCGCGGTGTCATTCCTGCTGTTACCTGACTAATTTTACGACAATGGCAATCACATTTCAGATGGAACATGTCAAATCTGAACTGTTTGAAAACAGCTTTGTTAAACTGAGGAAATAAAATGATTTAATAACTAGAAAAGAGACAAAGAACCATACATTTCCATGGGTGTTATCTTTGTTTTAGATTTAGATTGGAGGACTGGACACAGAAAAAAAAAAGATCAGAACATGACTTCCAAAAGATTAGTATTTTTTCAATGAAAGAACAAAGCAAAACTGTATGATAGTTAGACTATAGCTAATATAAGTGCATGTTTTATGATTGTAGGTTGTCTATAAAAACGTCCAATTTACTTTTTTGCTTTTATAATTGGGTTATGGTTAAAGAAACAAAAAACATATATATATATTAATGTTGTCTTTATGCACATTATTATGTGGGATGTTTTTTTTTTTATCAATCTACTTAAGTTTTGAACATAAATTATATGTACACTGGATACTGAACACATATTAGATTTAATTTTAATATTGAATTCACTGGCATATTTGTAGAGTTTTTTTTTTAGGTTAAGGTGTTTAAAGAAAGAGTTGATGTTTATGAGACTTAACAAAGCAATTTATTGATTTATGTGGCAGTCACGTGACTTAATGGAATAAATATGTGCCAAACTTAAATGAGAGCCTTAGTGGTTTTAATTCTTTACTCCTCATTGAGTTCAACAGAAACGCAGTGTAGTTGTTTGTAGAGTTTCTCAGCCTGAAACCTTGAATAGACTAAATCTAATTTCTGCCCGGAGCACATTCAGGTTCATTAAAAACACACTTGTTAAATTAAAACTCCTGCTGCTCAGCTTCTACAAAAACCACCCACTGAGTTTATGCTGTGTAACTACACGTTACTTGTGATTTGAAGCCCCCCCCCCCTGTTTTCCAGTTCTATTTTTTTCCTGTGGTTTAACTGCCGTCCCCTGATGCTCCTCTTTACTTCTAAAAAAGTCATTTGTTGTTGTATAATCTCTGTGGGATTTGCAGTTAAATAAATGCCGTAAAAAAACCCAAAAAAAAACACTGAATCAAACAGGGGTGAGTCGGGGGTCGTGGCTGTGACCTGTGGTTTACAGAGGGGCTTTTCTGCTGTACAGTCATGTTGTCATTGAGATGTTTGGAGCAGCTGATGGAGATGATGTTTCAACACCATCTTTACACAGGAAGCGGCGGGATTACGCGTGCACGTGAGAGTGGGAGAGTAGTTTCTACCTAACACATGACTCGGCGTTCAGGCAGGAAATAAACAACCCGAAGCAGGACTTGGACCGGGTCTTTCCTTTCCTCTCTCTGGCCTGGGGAGTCTCGCGGTGGTTTGCTAATTGCCAGACAAATCGCCCCGCGCGCCTTTTTTTTTTCTCCCCCTTCTCCTTTTTTTTTCCGCTCCCCCTCGCGCTCGTTACAGCCGCGTTGCCCGAGAAATTTATTATTCCGGAGAGCGCGAGGAGCCGGGGAGGTCACGGTGGAAGGCGCGCGGACTGCAGGAGGAGGTCGTCACCAGAGATATATGGCTGCCAGAGTTTTTTTTTTTTTTCCCCCACTATAGACTACTGGGTGTGCGCGTGAGAGCCCCGTGTAAGCGGGAAACAGAGAGCACGCGAGCCGTCTAAAAGTAGACACGTATTAAGTATTAAAAGCAGAAAAGCCAAATGATGGGGCCAAGTTAGAGCACTCACACAGGGTCAGGCTGTTACAGCACAACACTGGGCCTTACATTAATAATCAACAGTTATTTTAAATTATTAACAAGTGAACATGCGCATTTGCATATTCTAAGGTAACCTCTTAATATCCGTTCGTGTATAATAAACAGGAAAGAATGACTGTTAGATCCCATTCCCTTTTAGTAAAAACAAAAAGAAAGTAGCCTAGACACATACATACACTTTTTCCCTCTTTTACTGCATATGAAATAGATATTTTTATTTAATTCCAACTGTTTATAAATGAATAAAGTAGTCAATAGAAATTAAAACTTGCTGTGAGTTGACCAGTATTTATTTTGTCGTAGAATCATTAGTGTTGGTGTTAGTGCTTTTATTGAATCCAGACAATCAGGTTTGTATCATGAGGAACCTGGCGTTTTGCGTTACAGCACAGCTCATATTCTATAGATGTGAGTGATAAATAGACTTCCGCGGCCTGTTTGACTAATGGCAAGGCATTAGGCCAGTAAAATATACTATATTGCTGATAGTAAAGTATTTAACAACCCGACTGCCCACGTTACTTTTCACTTATCACTATATGTGTAATGATGCTGACTGTTATGTGGCATTTAATAGCAAATCAAATACACAAAGATATTATTCAGATAGGTCTATTTATAGGAATATGTTAGTTACCTACTGAAACTGGGTAAATCAGGTAAAGTACGCACTTTTTTGGGGCCTTTCCCCCCATTAAATCGGACAATGAAGTTTTACATAAACATTTCACTGGAGTGATTCATTATAAGTAATATTTTATTTTATGTTCACGTTAAACCTGACAGTGCTTTAAAGCTCATCATTAAGTCACTCGATCCTCATGCACACTTACTATAAGTAATAAAAAAACGTGGCTACGACACTTTCTGACGTTTGTTTTATTGGATCATATAGCTGCTTATGACCTGACATTTGAAGATCACGTGTTAAGTGTAAATGTACTAAATAAGTTGAACATGTTTCAGTGTAATGAATCTGCACTGTAACGCAGCAGGCTCTGTCTGCCTTTCTGAAGTTAACAATGGAGACACATTTTGAACATTGCTCAGAAGTCATTGATCCTGTCATGTCTGACAACAACACAGTCAACAGCAGCCTATTAAAAGTACACAAAGACGGATCTGAAATATGATTACAATATCAATTATGGATCTATCCTTCTCATTAGTAAAATGATAAACACGCAGCAGTTCCTTAAAGATGTTAATTAGACTCTTTAAAATCTTATGTAGCCTGTGGGGTAGTGATTTAAGCTTTTTGTCTTTATCAACAAAAATAAATAAACACAGGGAGATCATAAAAATAATAGCACCATGGGAGTTTGGGTTTTCTACTGGCACAGTCACGCGGCTCTAGGGACCATCCGGGGATGTCTCACGGTGCAGTCCCACAACGGAGGGAAGACCTCACGTCTCGCGCAGGAGAATATATTTCAAAAACCGGTTGTGCGCGTGCTGCCGTCGTGAGACAGATTTACGAGCCGCTGTAAAAGGCGAGATGTCGCTGCGTGGTAAATCAATCTCACCCTCTCTCTCCTACTCTCTCAGTTTACTATCTCTATTACTTTTCCACCCTGATCAGTCTATAATAAAAGAATAAAATACAAATGAAAGAAAGTAATAATAATAATAATAATAATAATAATAATAATAATAATAATAATAATAATAATAATAATAATAATAATAATAATAATAATAATAATAATAATAATAATAATAATAATAATAATAATATAGCACTTTCGCCTTTCAAACGAACAACGACACCTCCTCATCAGGTCTTGGACACTTTCATTTTACACTCATTCTACATCTTAACAAAAAGACATGTCCACTTTCTTTCCCTTTCAGTCTCTCTTTTAAAAAAAAAAAACTTAAAGCCTAGTTAATGTTTAACGAGAAAGAATAATCTACCTGTCTTAATCCATCACGGACCATGAGACCCTCATGATCTCAAAAGAGCTGCAAAATGACGTCACAATTTTGGGTTTCAGCCAGATTGTGAATGTTGAAATAACATTTATAATAACCATCATGGTTGTATTTACTCTGCGTTGATTCATATTATATGAACTATTTTCTTTTTTTGGTTACAGAAACATTTGGCTATTAGTGGGAGATACAGATAGGCTATTATTATTATTATTAATAATAATAATAATAATAATAATAATAATAATAATAATAATAATAATAATAATAATAATAATAATAATAATAATAATAATAATAATAATAATAATAATAATAATAATAATTTCTGTTAAGTAATGTATTAAGGGTCATTTCTTTTATTTATGCATTTATTTATTTTTAATCATTTGTGTATTTTTTTTTAAATAGCTATAATTATTGGTCATTATGATATAGCTAAATTGCCACCACTGTGTAACTGCGAGTATTTTTTTTTACTGGTTAAACTGACTCTGGTCACAATTCGGATGTTTAGACTGTTAAACCGTTTTTTGTTTTTTATTTTTTTTAATAGCTTTCTGTGTGCCTGTGCCAAATTTCCAGAGCTGAGTCGTGCTGCTGTTGTCAGGCCGGCCCAGGTCTCCGGTGCTACTTATCTTAGCTGTTGTTTCACACTGTGATTGCTATAATTTATGGCCGTCATTACAGACGCCATCATCACCACCACAAATGTTTGATTTCAATCTTGTTGTGGGTTGAATCTTAGGGAACCGCCGCACTGCCTGGAATACAAGTTTAAAGAACTCTATCTCTGCTTTATTGTTAATTTATAGGCTATATTTAACTATGTGTATATATATATATATTTTCTACTCAGTCAGAAACAAGTAAGACATTAATTACCCCATAACTGTTACATGGGTAATAGGATTAGAACTAAATGTGTTTCTTATACTTGGTAATTATTTGTCTGCCTTTTTTTTTGTCGTTTTGTAGAATATATTTTAGGAACAAACAACTCCAATCTGGCCTTTCTATTTAAATAGAAATTCATTTTAGCTGATTGCTTTTGATATTAAACATCTTTATGGCTTCAGTTTTATTTAAATGAACAGAGGAAAAAATATATATATATAAGCAAATTGCGTTTGTTTTTAATTGATACATATAAGTCACTGAAAGGAGGATTAACTAGAGCAGCATCTTAATATGGTGAGAGCTGTGTTTGAAAGTGTTCTTTGAAAAGCCTCCTGGTCTTTGAGGAGAAGCTGCTGTGGTCCATTGTTTGACCTTGAAGTGTTTCTTGTTAGCTTCTCAGTAGCTATAGGTGCTTTAGCTCCGTCCCAGCATCCCAGCCCGAGCTGCTGCTTCTCCTCGTTTTTTGTTTTTTTTTTCCTCCTTCTTTTTAAAGAGTCTCGAGCTCCATTGTTCTGAGGCGGCTCGAGCTCAGGAACCGGGAGACAAGCGCTCGAGCTCAGAAAGAGATTCCAGCGTCCTATTGTTACTGCCCTGAACGGCCTCGCGACAGGGGTTGGTGTCTGTCCGTTGTTTCTCATTCTCCGTCTCTTCTTTGCGGTCTCGTGAGCCTCTCCCTTTCTCTTTGTCTCCTTCTGTTCTTCTACCTATCTGTCTGTCTGTCCGTCCGTTAGCTTACACTACCTTCCAAATAAATAAATTGCTCCTTTTCCTAAATAAATTACCGCTCGTGCACACAGCCGCCCCACGAGGAGGGCAAGTTAATAAACTAAAAGAGCTGCGCGTGCAAAAGTCTTCACTTCTTTTCTGCATATAGGAAAATATATGTAGTTTTTTTTTCTTTAAAAAAAAAAAAGGAGATGAATTAAATATATTTGTCCGTAAACATCAGATGTCGATGCACCTAAGCATACATTTATTTGTGCGAAACAGTTGCTTGAGTCTTGATGCTGATAAATATTTTTCTAAGCTGTAAAGGGAGTTCAAATTTGACACAGAACGAGAGCAATAAACTATGTTGCGTATTTTCTACAGATAAAACATGCCCGTGCTTTAAGCTGTCATCATCATTATAAAAGCTGAAATAATATGAAAAATATATAGTATTTGCCAAAAACAGATACAGTGAGCTGTTATAGGAGACAGTATTAGGAACCCCCCCCCCCCCTCCTCCTTGTTCTGCAGACTAACTGCGAACTGAGAAAGAGATGACAGTGAGGAATAACAAAGAAAGAGTCTGAGGCGTGCAGTCATTTTTAAAAAACGAACATAGACGGTGACAATCATCATTTAAAGGTGTCTGTGCGTGTTTGTCACAGGCCTGGCCCTGCCTCTGCTTTGGAGTTTTGTGGCACATAAAGATGATAAAGGTAAACACAACTGCTCTCAACACTTTTATGTTCATTTTACTATTGAAAACACACAGTATACTCCTGCACAACACAGTACCTCCTTGGACCGATCCGGGTGGGTCCCACGAACAGGAGAGGCACATGGATACCCCCCCCCCCCCTCCCTCTCTCTCTCTCTCTCCTCCTTCCCTCCATCCCTCCCCATTACACTAGCAACCATCCCGTCTCTTACACCCCCCGCCCAGATCAACATGTCACGTGATTCATTAAATAATTAATGCAGAGGTTGCAGAAAAGATATGTATTCGTCAAGAATATAACGGTTCGACATGGTGCTGCTCCAGCGTGTGTGTGTCTGACGTGGAAAATCCAACTGTCCTTTCAAAAAAAAAAAAAAAAAAGAAAGAATACAAGCCCCCCTATAGCAGCGGAGAGAGGGGGAGAGAGAGAGAGAAAGAAGAGAGAGAGAGAGAGAGAGAGAGGAAGAGGGGGAGAGAGAAGACACTAAGAAACGCCAACAGAGAGAGAGAGAGAGGAAGAGAAAAGAGAGAAGGAGGCTGCAATAAAACAAATTTGGACGGGTGTGCGTCTTGCGGGTCGTTGTGGACACCGTGAGTATTGCGGAAGGAAGGAAGGAAGGGAAACTGCATGGGGGGAACCACACTACAACTACTACTTCTTCTTCTTCTTCCTCATCCTCTACGCCGCTGTGCTGCCTTCGCTGCCATCCCTCTCCTCAGTGAATCATAGGCTTTTTTAACATCGTGGTAAATATACCCGGGGAAAAAAAAACCCAACAACAACAACAACAACAACAACACATAAGCCATCTTTTTCGCCGTGTTTTTTTTTTTTTTTTATCCCTCATCGTGCATGTTGTGCTGTCGTGTTGTTTACACATCACCCCCCACCCATCATCATCATCAGCCATTGTTTATAGGTTGAAACGGTGCAGCCGCTGCAAACCGGGAGGAGAGAGAGAGGGAGCAGCCCCGGTGGCTGGTGATATTTTAAGAAGCACTTGGATATTCTTCTCCATCTTTCCCCCATCATCCTGTCTGCCTCTACATCTCTCTCTATCTGCCTAACTCCCTTGTCCATCCCTCTCTCTCTCTCTCCTACTCTGCCTCTTCCCTCTCTCTCTCTCTCTCTCTCTCTCTCTCTCTATCTCTCTCTCTCACTTCTTCTTCTTCTTCTTCGTGATTTTTTTTCTCCCAGCTACTTCTCTTGATTTATAGTGAGCCATGGTGTCAGCGTGCGGCCGGGGCTGCCATTGTGTGTTTGTGAGAGAGTGCTGTTGTTTATGGTGTCGTCTGCGATAAATCATGTTTTTTTTTTCCCCTCCTCTTGCTGTGGGAAAACGGTAGGGGGAAAAATGACGGTCGATGGACCGATGATACACCGGAACGAGGAAGAAGAACAAGAGGAAGAGATCTGGCCACGGGCTCCTCTTTCGGTTCTCCTCCTCCTCTTCCTCCTCTTCCTCCTCCTCGGGTTCCGTCTCTGTTTATTTCACTGCCTCCTTGTCTGTATTTTTTCATTTGCCATGCCCTTTGCACACACCCATTCTTAGACTTAATTATTACTAGGGGTGTTTTCTTTATTTCGTGCTCAGTGTGACAGTGGTTGGCTGCTCTACTCAGGGTCTTGAATTACTGCGGTGACCAATTAACTGGAGATTTGTTTAAATTTGGCAAACGGGCGCGTCTTGGCTGCCATCAAATCTCATAAAAAAGGGAACCAGAGGGGTGGGTAGGTGGGTGGTTAGGGTTAGTATGAGGAGGGGGGGGGGGGGGTTCATCTGCCTTTTACCCGGGAGGTGTTGCCGGTGGAGTTTGAAGACACCGGTTCAGACACATTTAGCCTTGAGCTTTAAAGTGAAATACCATCATATACCTGCTGTACGCACTGACAGCACTTAAACTGGACAAGTTGGAATTTAAATTATGCCAACTACTAGTCTGTTCCTGTATTTAGTGGAAAATGTTTTGCATGTGATTCATCTGGTTATGGTGTTTGAATATTTAGCTTGGTGCGTAAAAGTAGACTGCCCACTGACTTTGAATTCTTTTTCAAAAATTATTTATTTTAACTTTTTTTTTTTTTCTCTCTCTCCCCCGGCAATTTTTTTTTCCTCTTTCCAATGTGTTTTCTTTGGATGCTTGCTGGAATGTAGCAGGGCGCCATTATTCATGTCAGCACTCAGTGTCTCTGCCTTTGCTCAAATCCTTCACCCTGAATCAAACCTTCTTCTTCTTCTTCTTTTTCTCTTTAAATCTGTGATTGAAATGAGTCTATATGTCTGTTTTACTTCCGTATTCACGTGTATTGTATCAAATTTGTGGAGAAAAATAGAAAGTGGAGAATGGCTGTAGTACCTCTAGTCGAGGGTTTTATGGTGGGAAAGATGTAAACATGATTTCACCAACTGATCCCATAACTCATACAAATGACGGCGTCTGTTGTGTGATTTGGTTATTCATTTCGTATTATTTTAATTGCTGATTTTTAGATTTTGGTTAGCTTTCAAATGCAAAAATACAGACAGTGAACACAGCATAATTGAGACAAATTTATTACAAGAAGCACAAGATATTGCATAAGTGAAACAGGAGTGATGACAGTGAAAGTTGTGTTTTATTGAGTTATTCATTTAGAAATATTCACAACTGTAGTAGGTATGATGGATGGATGGATGGATGGATGGATGGATGGATGGATGGATGGATGGACGGATGGATGGATGGATGGACGGATGGATGGACGGATGGATGAACGGGTGGATGGACGGATGGATGGATGGACGGGTGGATGGATGGACGGATGGATGGATGGACGGACGGATGGATGGATGGATGGATGGATGGATGGATGGATGGATGGATGGATGGATGGATGGATGGATGGATGGATGGACGGGTGGATGGATGGATGGATGGATGGATGGATGGATGGATGGAATGAGGTTTCTTCAGTTATATCTCCACTGCAGTCCCCCATCTCTCTCTCTCTCTCTCTCTCTCTCTCTCTCTCTCTCTCTCTCTCTCTCTCTCTCTCTCTCTCTCTCTCTCTCTCTCTCTCTCTCTCTACCTCCCCACTTGGCCATCACTACCAGTGTAAACCTTAGTGTAACCAAATTAGAATGGCTGCACAGCTTCCCATCATATAATAAAGGCAGCAGCAGCGAGGATGGCAGCACGTTTCCAAATATGTATTCGTGCTGTCCGCCACCGTGTCAAAAACAATATCCAACCTCATTTCTGTGGATGGAGAAAGACACGGAGAGAAGAGAAGAGATGAGAAAGAGAAGGGGAGAGAGAGAGAGAGAGAGAGAGAGAGAGAGAGATATCTCCCATCTTTTTTTTCATATATTTATATATTTATCCGGGTATGTCGACCTTATATCTGATTTGGATGACAGGGATGCGTCGAAATCATATTTCCAAACGCTATTCAGGCTGCCTGCTGTGGACAAACAGAGACAAAAAAAAAGTTTTAAATGGGACCCTACTTGACGTAAAATCTAAAAAAATACAAATAAATAAATAAAAATTAAAAAAAATATCTCTATATATCATTTTGGCCAGCAAATCAAACAGGCTGAAGAAACGAGACAGCAGGAGCGCTTGGTTTATCTTATCTTATCCCAGGCATGTGTCCACTGCTAAGTGTGTTTTGTCTGACACGATAGCTCCACATCAGCTGAAATACTTAAAATATTTGAAACAGTGTTGAGAAATGATATCACCGTCCGTCTGACATGTATTATCCGAGCTAAAGGAGAGGCTGAATTTCAGCTCTTCAGGACTCCCTTCTCCTTCCTTTTTTCATTTATTTACCCTTCACTAATCGCACTACTGTTCTAAAATGTTTTGTTAAAATCCGTGGAAAGAGCATGTTCTTTAAATACAAGATTTTACCCGCAGTTTATATATCAGAATTGCGCCTGTTTTGCGTCTGATGACAATTATACAGTAGCATCAAGAGAAAAACACTAATAATAATGCACATGGAAAAAAAAAAAAACATTCTTTAAGATTTAATCGTATATTTGATCTCATCCTACATTGCCATTGATAACCCAAAGTGGTGTTGTGTTATTCATTTGACTCTAAAATGAAACGTTTTCATCATTTAAAAAAGATTGAAATTTGTATGTGGGAAATAGGGTTCACAAAAACAGTGTATTTTCTCTAAATATAGTGTTTTCTTCTATTTATCCACTTATTTATGAATTAATTATTAATAATTTTCGGTTCAACTCCTTACCGTGGAATCTTTAAGTCTGTAAAAGGCTGAAAACACAAACTAAAAAATCAGTACTAAAGTTCAGGTTGTTTGTTTCTGTCATATTTGAGTCTCTGGTCAAATACAAGGTCGGTTTAAAGTCCCACGCATCTGACAGACACGCGTAAAAGAAAGCAAAGCAACACGAGGACAAGGCTTCACACAAGAGGCATCTTCCCACTCACTGGCAGCCATATTGTCTCGGTCACTGTTATGCTCCCACGCAAGATCCACGCACACCCAAAATACCACGAGGAGCCCAGAGGCACAAAAGGAAATGTGTTTTTATTTTATTTTTAAACCTAAACGTTGCATATATTTAATATTTGTAGAATTAAAACGTTGTAAAACAGGAAAAAAAATCAAATGTAATAATCTAAATAATACATATGTCACGCAAGACATGCAGGGAAATATTTTAACAACTGGCAAATATAGTTATAGCTCACAGGCGTTTAGTGTGAACTTCCTACCTTTGCTGATGTGACAAAAAATATTTAGACTTTAAATGCACAATATTCAGCCTGTTTTCTGTGTTCTTTTGTAAATAGCCCAATAATATAGAGGAGCACTACTACTAAAAAGCATTTAAATGTCAACTATTCCCAACTCATAACGGTAAAAACCTAAATTATATATATGTAGCCTATATCTATATAATGGGTATTCATTCGACCAAATCGCATTCTGTAATAAATCACAGCTGAATAAATTGCCATTTAAAAGTTTGTGATGAATAGCAGCAAAATTTGGGGCTATGTGGATTTATTAAAAATAAAATAAAAATTAAAAAAGTCCTCAAAATCTAAAAAAAAAAAAAAATCGAAAAGGTCGGACTCACAAATCCATTAATACGCGAATTTAAGTGGCGGGAAATTACATTAAACCAGTGTAGGTGTTAAATTTATTATTATTATTATTATTATTATTATTATTATTATTATTATTATTATTATTATTATTATTATTATTATTATTATTATTATTATTATTAATATTATTGGCTACATTTCCGTATCTCTGACAGGGTATCCAGTTTGGTGATCCATGCTCCAGGTATTTCCCGGGCCCTTCCTCGCGTGGAGATTATTACCCGTTCGGAAATAAATCAATAAGAAGCCCTCGTGCTAATTTATAATCGTCTGCGCGAGGGCAGTGATTCAAAGCGCATGAAAAATGAGCGGCTGAAACCGTATCCAGAGCCCGCGAGCATAGCTTCTTTTTTTTTTTTGTTCCCCCTCTTTCTCTCCGCTCTCTCCTTTTCTTCCATGCACGAGAGCGATAAGACAGACAAGACCGAGCCGGAAATGTTTCCACCGCGCGCAAAAAAGGGGGGAAAAAGCTGTGCGCGAGCCTCTACTCCATCTCCCTCTCTCTCTTTCTCTATGTCTGTCCGGTTGTACTTTTTCTTTTTTATCATAGCGAAGACAAACTAAAAATAACACGTTGTTTGGGTGTAATTGAACTCTCTCTCTCTCTCTCTCTCTCTCTCTGCCAGTTTATCTCTCTCGCTCTCCTCCTGTGTGTGTGTGTGTGTGTGTGTGTGTGTGTGTGTGTGTGTATGTGTTTGAGGAGTGTGTGTGAAAACATGTCTACACGCGTGGGTAGATAACACAAATATCCACACAGTGAGAGAGTCCATGAAGCCAGTTGCATGTATTTGAACAGATATTATTACTATTTTTTTAACAGTGACAGAAACGTGCAACACTGTCCATTAGCTTAATATAAATCTCATTATTCCAACTTCTCTGTAAATATCTTACGTTTATACGTGTGATATTAGTTGTATGCGCGTGAGTTATTTTCTCCTGATGAAAGGATGCTATTTTGGAAACTCTCCTTTACTATTTTGGGTGAGCAAATTCTTGCTACAGTAAAAAAAACTATTTTACTTTACGCTGCATTCATTTTTAGTTTAATTTGGGTCAGTGTCAAACTGTGTCCATGGTTTTGACTTTAATGCACCCCACATAACCCGAACTTTATGCCTAAATGCTGCACCAGTGAACGTGTAAACAAGCGAAACACGACGGAAAGCGTTTCCTGTGTGGACTCCCAGGTCAAATCACAGCAGATCGCCTGCTCTTCCTCCCCTCTCTCCGTCTCCATCTTCCTTTCCTCTGATCGTTGCTCAGTTTGACGCCATGTAATAACCAACATCTGGACAGACACTGCAGGTCGGCTGGACCTCCTAACCCCATCGGTGCACCTCAACCAGACTACACCATTGGACGGGAACAAGAACCAGAACCCCTATTCTACTCACCCCCTCCTCCCATCCCATCCCGTCCCATTCCATTCCATTCCATTCCATCCCGTTCCAACCCGGCCCACCCCTCCTTTCTACCCGACTGCCTGTGTTCTGGAGGCCTGTCAGTCCGCAGCCCGGTTCAGGAACAGTTCACCATGTCAATCTGACGATCCGGCAAAAGCAAAGAGGTCCGCCTTTGGAGAACCATCAGAAGATAAAGAGGGGAGGGGGGGGGGGCACAGAGGAACCGGGCTATGTTCACTCTGACGGTCTTTAGTGACAGATGTAAAATTAAAACTGTATAAAGGAGGAGAGAATCTACATGTAAGTTAGATCCTAGAGGTTACAGGTCAACGGGATGTAACACAAGTAAAGAGTAGGCGTTAGGTTGAGCTGAGGGTGGATTTAAGCATTGAATAACAAACACCAGGTATCTAAGATGATGATGATGATGATGATGATGATGGTGATGATGGTGATGGTGACTCTGCTCCTCTAGTTTAGGTTTAGATAGGAAGAAGTTCAGGCAGGAAAAGGCTCCAGTGGACACTCGGTCACCAGGTCTGCTGGAGTATCGACACTCGTGGATTTTATTTGTGGTTAGAAACGATTGTAGGGGGTTAAAAAAAAAGGGGGGTGCACGAGCTGTGGCTGCCTTGTCTGGCCGTAGTGTTCACGGCCAGACACGCACCCACGAGCCTCACCAGAAGGGAAGAAGGGGGAATCTTGCAGCAACCCGGCGCATTGGCGGAGGAGGGGGGTGAGCGCGCGCACGCAATGTGTTTTTTAGGGTAAAGGAGCGACTACGAGCCCCAGACCGAGCAGTCCCCGTCAGACTGGTGCTGTAGGTGGGCTTTGAATGTGTAAGATTTATGGTGTAGCCGCTCAAGATTTATGGCTTTCCCAAAACGGCCACGGAAGCGCGTGCTGTCTCTTTTACATTATGTTACCGACGCTCGTAGATGGACAGGGGAGAGTTATATCTAAATTCTGCCTTAATTGACTTGAATTAATTTTCATTAGCAGTTTTAGTTCCCTTTTGAGTAGGAAAGATTTTTTTTCGGTCAAAAAAGGTGACATTGTTTGTCCGGCTGCGCGTAATTACGCACTTGCAGTTTTTCAAAAAAAAAAAAAAAAAAAAAAAATCCGTCCACTCTTTTCCAAGAAGGCACTGTCTGGTCTTCATTTACTCCCGTAAAAAGAGGCTGCATCCAGGGGAAATAGCCCAAGTAGCACCGCCAGGAGATCCAGGAGGACAGAGCCACAGAAACAGAGCAGGTAAGGTCTGTCGGGATGCTTCTAACACGGTGTCCCGGTGTGTGTTCCCGAGGCGTCCCCATCCCACGCGCTCTGCCGCTCGACATGTCATTAATTATCTGTTGTGTGACCGTGGTCTCTCTCGAGCTCACAGAGGCATCCGTGGGGTGTGCCCGCGTGCTGGCTCTATTACTAGCCCATTTCTTCTTCTTCTTCTTCTTGTGTGTGTGTTTGTCCGTTAAGGCAGCTGAAGACAGATGTCTCAGAATAGGTAGCAGACAAGAGGACGAAATGGCTGCCCCCTCACCCCCCTCCCCCCCTCCCCCCGTATTTAGAAAGAACTTTACTTGTGTTTTAGGCATGGATAGGTGTGCTGGTATGCGTGTGCATGTGTGACAAGCAGAGACAGAGTGAGTCGTAGTGAATAGGGAGCTGATAGGTGTTAGGAAAGAAGATGCATGTTGGCCACTCTGTGATTTATGATGGGGGGGTGGGGGTGGTGTGGAGGGGGGGGGGGGGCAGCTTCTTGCTTACTCTGGAATCCACCACCCCCTCCTTTATTTAATTGTCAAGGCTTTACCCCTATGTCTCCTCAAGTTGCATTTGATTTTGAATTATGTATATATATATGTATATATATATATATATATATATATATATATATATATATATATATATATATATATATATATATATATATATATATATATGACCGAATTTCAGTAAGTGTTTGTTTTTTCCTTTAGTGTGACATATCAGCTCATTTAACAGCAAGTTAAAACAAACAAAAAAAACATTTTAGAACAATACTTATTCACAGGGTCGCCTTAACGCTTATAAAACAATATCAGTGTGTGTATAAAATTAGCTAAATGAGTAATGACTAATAGTTTCACTAGATCAGAGTTTTTTTAAGTATTGTGTGTGTTTAATTATTATGTGTTCTAGCATTTACATGTATTTGTACAAAGATAATTATGATGGTTGAAAGTAATTGACAAAAAGGACTTTTTAAAAATAATAATATTTATGTGTTGATGTACTCTTTGTATAACCAGGTTAGTTGTGCATATTTATATATACTCTATAGTAACCCATGTTTTTAAATGATCATGACCTTATTATAGACTCCTTTTCTAAAGTGTGAACTGCTTTATAAATATTTGTGATCACTGGTACTATCCTTTGTGTATCACTTGCAGAATAAGGTAAAGAGCTACTTTTGACACAACTAACCTGTGTTTAAAACTGTGTTCCCTCGTTCAAAGTAAAGATTTACCTATCATCTAAAATGTCTTGTGATTTAGCGTAGGGTGTAACCTAGTCTTGAACGCACATAGAATATGGTAGCATTAACGGCTAAAAAAATAAAATAAAAAATACAAAAAATCCAAGAAAGTTATGAACAACTAATCTACCTGTTTGGGAACAGAATATTATAGACCTCAGTATAAGAAAATGACAAATTATTCAGGGTAAACTATTCCTTAATAGATGCATTTACAGTTCAAACATTTGTGAGTGCCCGTTAATATCGGTAGGATTTAGATAATCACATCAAACGAAACAAATGTAGAGAACTGAATAAGAACGTGAACATTTTAGTAGAGTTTGTTTGAACATGTCTGATATTTGTACCCTCCAATGTTTGCTGTTGTTTTATGACAAATTTACATGTAAATCTGTTTGAATGCATGTACATCACACATTTTGATATTGTTACACATGTTGGACACCAGACAAAGCACATGCTATGGAGCCCACCCCCCCACCCACCACCATTTCCATCAGAACCCACTTTGAATAAATCTGTTGTGCATTATTATTATTATTATTATTATTATTATTATTATTATTATTATTATTATTATTATTATTATTATTATTATTGTTATTATTATTATTATTATTATTATTGTTATTATTATTATTATTATTATTGTTATTATTATTATTATTATTATTATTATTATTATTATTATTATTATTATTATTATTATTATTATTATTATTATTATTATTATTATTATTATTATTATTATTATTGTTATTATTATTGTTATTATTATTATTATTATTATTATTATTATTATTATTATTATTATTATTATTATTATTATTATTATTATTATTATTATTATTATGCAGAATTATGAAAACAGGTAAAAATATCAACATGCGTTCCTTTAATCAAACCTATAACTGAATATTTTATTTGAATTCATCGTAATTAGTTGAATATTGCATTGTTAAAATGATACCTGACGGATTGCTTTCCGGTCGTGCTAATGCTAACGCTATTGAACATGTGAAGGGATAAAAACAGCAGCTCCTCTGGAAGGCTCACTTGACCTTGGTGGTTTCCACTCACTTCCGGGTACGGTGACTTAAAACTCGTGTAAAACCCACAGCAACTCCCAACACGGCTGTGATTTAATTGATTTTTTCATACATCACTGACAAACTATGGGCAAAATACCAATCAGAGTAAAATAGTGGGGGCAAGCATGCCTAATGCTGTAGCAGTGTATAAAGTCTGACAGGTTTGGCCCAGATCCATACAGACGCTTTCTCCTGCTGTAACAGGCTTAATCGTAGGCCTGTCTGCTGCTGGGCCAAGTGGCCTGATTATATTACAATCACTGGCTTCTTTTTCTGATCTATGTGTCAGAAGATGAGTGCGTTGTAAGGAAATGGATACAGGTCTGTTTGACTGGTGCAGGTTGTTCGACACTCAGCATAATCAGGCCTCAAAGCAATATTAATAATAACTAAAGAAAATCAATTGTTTAAGCTTTTGCCAAACCACAATTTACTACATATCACTGTGTTTGACACGCCACATATATTTTGACTAATGTGTAGACAAAGTGGGCATGAAATACTGCATCTGACAGATACAAAATTTAAAAAAAAAAAGTCTACAAAACAAAGATTAGTCATTAAACTAAGTGGTTTCCAGAGGACGAACGACTTATAATATAACCCTATGAATTACATACCGTTCTCTAACGCAGCGTCGGGGGTGAGTTCAGTATTACACAAATGTAGCCAAGTATTTTCTACACAGGCCTGGACTGTTTAATGGAAAATTCATCCAAGTCATCAACATAGCTACGTTTTAAACTGAAGGGCCCACTGTGCTATAGACACCAACTGTTCCCAAAGAGCAGTTCAACGCACTTACCTTCACAGCCATAGTCACTTACAGCCTTATACTGCATTTAGAAGCAAGTTATTATTAAGATTTTAAAAGCTTTTAACATACTTAATTATCAGAGCATCAACAAATCATTCAGGAGAAAGAACATTATTGTTTAAGTCGTTTTAAAATAACTTCAATTAGTGCAAAAATAAACATATAGACTGGGACGCATGTATATTCACATTCACTGTTACTGCTGCACTATTCAATATAAATAAATGTCACATTATCGTTTATCTGTTGAACATGTCAAACCGTTATTGATGAGCTACTACAATTCATAACAGTTGAAATGAAGCCTCGCTGTTACACTGTCACACACAATTTGTTTCGACTCAGAGGTGGAAGGAACTAAGTAGAAGTACTTCCTTTACTGTAATTAAGTAAATGTTTTTTTAAGTATCTGTACTTTATTTTTCTGGCAACTTTTTACTTTTACGTATAAATATCTGTACTTTATACTCTTTACATTCTCACAATAGACTCATTAGTTTTTCAAACTAAACAGATGCGACAGTATGAAAAATAAGTGGTAAATCAGTAAATCAGAAATTGTCACTTACTATATCATAATTTTGACTTTTTTATTTAATGATTATCCATTTCTTATCTCATAATCATAACATTTTTTGTCACAATTTTGACTTTTTATCTCATAATTCTGACATTTTTTCTCATATTTTTGACTTTTTTATCGAACTTTTTTCATAATTATGCTTTCTTTTTATCTCCTATTTATGTTTTTTTTTTTTTTTTAAAATATATATATATATATATAAAAGTCGATCATCTACACAATAACTCACTTTTAAAGATTTTATATTTGGATTCTTTTAAAATCTTTTTAGTTTTTCCTCCTTAAATCAGTATTATTTCATCCATGGCACAAAAAAAAGCAGTTTTACTTATTACTTACAATTGAGAAGTTGTACTTTTTAATTTTTACTTCAGTAAATGAGTTGAATCAGTACTTCTACTTTTTCACACCAGTAGCTGTACTTCTACTTAAGTACAGAATGCGAGTACTTTTACCACTTTAGACTTTACTATGTACCATCAGAAACGACAGTATTTGGATGAAACTTTGCTCCTCTGAACAGTCATATCAAATGTATAATAATCTTTGTGACACAGTCGTTTTAATCATTCAGCGTTAACTGACTTCATATCGTAGTGAAATATATCGATCCAACACATTGTATTTCTTCTCCTGTGATATTGAGCTCAAGTTTCTTTGACTTCCCCATCACTTATCTTTACTAATCATATACTTTTTGTATTTTATAATGAGTAATGAAATACTACTACTGTACTTAAACAAAGTAAAACTGTCTTTTCTTTGTAAATAATATCTGAAACCTCTTGTATAATGGTTTTATGACACACTTTACAACTCACAATATGTCACTTTTATGAAGTTGACAGGTGTTTATAGAGTATATAAGAGAAACTGAATGACCAATGAAACTACAGGTTTAATTTTAAACCATAAAGACCCAGTGTTACTTTTATGGTACTTACCAAATTTTCACTGTATTTAACTTTTCATAAGTATTTATCACCATTTATCATAATATTATCCCCATTTGTTTTCAGTATATACAAGAGGTGTCAAACATGCGGCCCGGGGGCCAAAATCGGCCCACCAATGGGTCCAATCAGGCCCCTGGGATGAATTTGTGAAATGCAAAAAATACACAGAAAATATGAATAATTAATTAATTGGGCATCAATTCAATCTAAAATGGTATAATGAATGGTATATAATGAACAATAAATTATGAAAAATACTAATTTTCTTCTTTATTTCAGTGTAAAAAGTGGAATAAATAAATAAAAAGACTACCTTATTAATAAAAATACAAATAACCTAAAATGTATGTGGAATTTTACCAACATTCTGAACGTTACTAACTGTTTTGTGTATTTGTGTTATCTTTAAGTTTTAATACTCATGTATAAATAATAATCTAAAATGCAATATTGTTAAGATTTCACGGGTTTTTCTTACAAATGTTTAGGTTGTTAATATTTGTTCATGTTATGCTCAACTACAGTTCATAGGTATAATTTTTATACATTTTTATCCTGTTCTTTCTATTATTTTACTGGTGCGGTCCACTTTATACCATATTAGACTGAACTAAAGTGACTTTGACACCCCTGGTATAAATCATTGGTTTTCATATATTTAATTCAATGTTCATGAAAACTCAAAGTAAATTAAAAGATTATTCTTCCAAAACAGTGAAAACTGAAGAAAACAGTTTTGTTTGGAGGTTTGTTTCATATAATCTACCATTAACTAAAATCCAGCTCCATTGGTTTTACTGGTGAATCAACATTGTAGAAGATAACAGTGTTGCCATGGTAACTGCAGAGCCTCTGAACATATAAATGTGTCATATATGATGACCATGAAAGAATGAATAACTATATTTTACACTGATTACTTACATTGATTGATAGAATTAATGGATTAATAGTAATGAAACCGTTTAGATCAGTAAATGTTCTTATTCACCAGTGGCTGTTTTGGTTCTTTATGGGTTAAGAATAAATGTAGGTTCACTATTGGAAAAGCAACAAGTTATTTGTCCTTTTTTTCTGATTGGTCACAATGCTGTACTATTGATTTGATTTATTTGAACATTTAGAAATAGAAAAGAAAAAGAAAACATACAGTAAAAAGTAGCATGGAGTGGCTCGAAGTTAACACTTATAAAATTTGACCCTTTCTTAATTAATCAACTTTTATAACAAAAAAAAACCTCTTCCCACAAAAGAAAAAGAACAGGCATAACTGATATATACATAGAAAATGAAACCATAAACAGAAATAATAACAATACTTAATATGTATGTTTTAAAAAATAAATGAAAAACACACAAAAGTAAACTAAAATGAAAAGGAACAAAAAAATTGCATACTTCACACAGATTTCAACAATATATTTTTTTTTAAATAATCCTAATGGGGACCTGAATTTTGGTCCTCATAATGTCAGAGGTCCCCATGGTGTGACTGCAAACATATCAATGTCCCCATAAAGATAGAAATACAAGTAAACACACACACACACACACACTGAAGCAAACACATCCATCCCTGTGCCTCTGACGCCTGACAGACTTGGTGAGCTTGGCACTTTTCATGGCCCAGGAGCAAAAAGGGCAATTTGACCCCCGCCACTCCACCCCCCCAACATACCCCACCCCCCAAACACCAGCCTCTCTCTCTCTCTCTCTCTCTCTCTCTCTCTCTCTCTCTCTCTCTCTCTCTCTCTCTCTTCTTGTGTCAGGGTTTTCTTTGAGCTTGAGGTTAAAGATTAGCATCTCTGATAAAGATTAACTCTGTGTCAAAGGAAGGTGCTGATGGCAAAGCTTTTCTGACGCTGGAGGAGGACGACCCTGCCCCAAGTAAAGCAGACTTTAACACAGACACATGTTAGCAACACGCCACAAAAGTCCAAATCAGCACCATTAACCCTTCGATGAATGACTTATGAGGACATTAGTCAAGTGTTTTTATTCCTCTTTAGGCTAAAAGTTACTTTTTCTTCAGTTTTCGCTGTATCTGAAATAATAATAATCCTAAATATTCATCTGGAATATTATAGATATTTACCCAATAAGTCAATTAAATATATGGAAATGGGTAATTTTTTAAAATTTTTTATTTTATTTTATACACAGAAAAAAGTAAAACATTGAATCAACTTAAATATTCTTCTTCAATAGGTCACACATGTAGTTGCGTGAATCAAATTAAATTACATTAAAACAACCTTAACCTTATTCAAATCAATTTGGTTCACTCAACTAGATATTTTTTTGTGACCATAAAAAGTGACAATTATGAGATAAAGCATGAAAATTATTAGATAAAATCTATTTTCTAATGAACCTATTTTTTTATCGAGTTACAAAAATGTCCACTCAGCTGGACAAAATGTGTTTAAGCTCTGAAGGCCGTTTTATTTTTTACTTTATTACAATATAGAGATAATTTAATCACATTCCTGAGGGAAAAGGAACATTTGTATGTATACAAATATATATATATATATATATATATATATATATATATATATATATATATATATATATATATATATATATATATATATATAGATAGATAGATAGATAGATAGATAGATAGATAGATAGATAGATAGATAGATAGATATTTGTCTTTATTTTATTCATTAATTTATTTAGTTTTTGTTGATATATGAAACATTAGCATTAAACTTTAATATATTTTTGCTATAGTTTTAATGGAAAGTCCCCATAATGGTAGATATTACATACATGTGTGTTTCATGTGTCTTGTTTTTAACTGCAACTCTAATGAAATCGTACATGAAACAAATGTTCATATGGATAGTTTGTATCAATAAGTGGAAGAAAAGACAGCATTTGGTGAAGTTTAACAAAAAATTCAAGGGCTTTAAAATCCACAAAGTTGCGCAATTTTGCTAATTTTTCGTCCAATCGACTGCTTCTTTCCCTCCTGAAAAATGACAGATGATATCCATGGTTTTCGGAAGGTATGATACAAAGATTTCCCTTACCCAGTTGGGTTGAAAAATAGCCAGACGAAGTAGAAAATGTTTATTTTATACATTTTTATTCCTTTAGAAAACAGTCCTGATACTTTTTAATCAGATGTTTTCAATGGGACTAAAGCTATACTCTTAAGTTGTAGAAGAAAATAGATCCAGCTCCATTTGGAAACGGTGTTAGTGTGCGTCAGCAGCAGCTTGTTTGAAATGGGTCTTTGTGGACAGGATGAGCGTAATGCCTCAGTTATGTGTCCACAGTCTTTACCAGTAGATATTTCATAACTCTGAATGAAAAGAACATAAGTAGATGCAGTGGGTAACAGTTGTACAGTTATAACCCCCTGGTGTAAAAACACATGTGAAGCTTTTAGATGAAACTGAGACGTATCTGGTTTGAGGTTTGAAGAAACATGTCGAACACACCCATGGAAATTATGTAATTTGGACTACTTGTGAAACCAATATCTTATGATGTGTATACTCACGGGGGCTGTCGGATCAACATGTTCTCCACGAATGTAAACAGTTTTTTCGGTTCCCTTAAGCCAATCTATCAAGACCTTCCATTTGACAATTAATGAACACATTTTTGAAGGTACAGACTGTGTGTGATGTTGTTAGTTTGTAGTGACGTATGGATACTGAACAAAGATCAAACCTTTTCAAATCTTTTTTTTTTAATTCCTTTTACTTTTATTCTATGTTTTTAAGGACATCACACATTAATGAACATGTATACATATTTGTAAATGTGTCAGATTATAGCACAGTGGCTAATTAATCTCGGCTAATGTTGGTTGTACTCGTTGTGTGTGTGTGTCTGCACTGAAAAAAGTAAAACATTGAATCAACTTAAAAAAAAATTCTTCAATAGGTCACACATGAAAACATGTAGTTGAGTGAATCAAATGAAATTACATTAAAATAATGCTATGCAATTTAATTTGGTTCATTTGACTAGATATATTTTATGTGTTACCGTAAAATGTCAAAAATTATGAGATAAAAAGTCAATATTATAAGATAAAAAGTACAAATTATGAGATTAAAAAGTCAAAATCATGAGTTAAAACGTCAACATCATGAGGTAAAAAGTAAAAAGTATGAGATGAAACGTCAAAATGATGAGATAAAAAGTCAAAATGATGAGATAAAAAGTACAAATTATGAGATAAAAGTACAAATCATGAGATAAAAAGTCAAAATTATGTGATAAAAAGTCAAAATCATGAGATAAAAAGTCAAAATTATGTGATAAAAAGTCAAAATTATGTGATAAAAAGTCAAAATCATGAGGTAAAAAGTCAAAAGTATGTGATAAAAAGTCAATATTATAAGATAAAAAGTACAAATTATGAGATTAAAAAGTCAAAATCATGAGGTAAAACGTCAACATCATGAGGTAAAAAGTAAAAAGTATGAGATGAAACGTCAAAATGATGAGATAAAAAGTCAAAATGATGAGATAAAAAGTCAAAATCATGAGATAAAAAGTCAAAATCATGAGGTAAAAAGTCAAAAGTATGAGATAAAAAGTCAAAATTCCGAGATAAAAACTCAACATTGAAGAAAAATTTTGAAGTTGATTCAACATTTCACTTTTTTCAGTGTAGTGCGTAGCTCCATTCAAACATATGTGTCATCTAAACAGAGTTAGGAGGGGAGGAGTTGAACCGTGTTGCTGTGCTGGGTTTGTCGTCGCTTGGCCATTTGCTGTGGCCGGCTCTGTGGTGGTGCTGCTGAGGTGATGATGCCATGTCTGTTCGAGCTCATTACACTTCAAGGAAATGTCAGAATGGAGTTGACGAAAAGAAAAGAAAAAGAAACTGAGAAACTCATTGTTAGGAGGGAGTGGGAGTAGCTACTTTGGTTTTTCCCACAAGGTAAAAAGTCAGAGAGAGACTGAATTATACAAAAGTGAAGCACACACATGTAAAGCAGTTCACGTCCAAAAAATAACCAGGAACATTTTGGGGAGTTAGGGATAGAAATAGGGTTGCATGGTATTAAATAAAGTGACATTGCACATTTTTTTAACCCTGCGATATATATGGATATGGAAACAAATAGAAAACATTAAATCAACTTTAAAAATCTTCTTCATCTTTGATTTTTTATCTCATAATTTTGACTTTTTTTTAATCTCCACCGTCAGAGCTAATAAATAAATACAAATAAATTATATATATATATATATATATATATATATATATATATATATATATATATATATATATATATATATATATATATATATATATATATATATATATATATATATATATATATAGGGAAATATATAAATGAAAAATATCATTACACTTAACTGTAAGTCTTGTTGGTTTTGGGTGATTTTCTCTTGTTGGTTTTAGGTGATTTTTCTCCTGTTGGTTTTGGGTGATTTTCTCTTCTTGGTTTGGGTGATTTTCTCTTGTTGGTTTTAGGTGATTTTTCTCTTGTTGGTTTTAGGTGTTTTTCTCTTGTTGGTTTGGGTGATTTTCTCTTGTTGGTTTTAGGTGATTTTTCTCTTGTTGGTTTTAGGTGTTTTTCTCTTGTTGGTTTGGGGTGATTTTCTCTTGGGTGATTTTTCTGTTGTTGGTTTTGGGTGATTTTCCCTTGTTGGTTTTCGGTGATATTCTCTTGTTGGTTTTCGGTGATCTTCTCTTGTTGGTCGCTCATTTTTCAGTCTGGTTCCCAGTGACTCAGTCCAAACTGGTTCAGAATGATAGTGATGTGTTCAGTGTGTGTCAGGTTCTATTGAAATCAGAGGAAAAAATGTTGAGCTCATTTTTCACTTACATTAACATAACCTGTCATGTCTATCTATCTATCTATCTATCTATCTATCTATCTATCTATCTATCTATCTATCTATCTATCTATCTATCTATCTATCTATCTATCTATCTATCTATCTATCTATCTATCTATCTATCTATCTATCTATCTATCTATCTATCTATCTATCTATCTATCTATCTATCTATCTATCTATCTATCTATCTATCTATCTATCTATCTATCTATCTATCTATCTATCTATCTATCTATCTATCATTATAATAACATAACTGTAACACTGACAGTAATGTGTTCATTATTTTAAAGTTATTTGTGCCTTTTTCTTTATCCATTTAAAGGGAAATGACACAACATGACAGAATGTTATTTAAATACATCTGCACATTTTTGTCCATAGTCATGTGATGCATTTCTATCAGCAGTAGAAAATGATCCCACATGACACCATTTATTCCTTTGACTGGTACAAGTTCAGACCAGTGATGGTAGAAATTACATACTTTTTCATGTCTGTATTTCAACATATTTTTCTGGTTATTTAGTATGTGAAGAACTCCTTTAATATTTTACTCACGTTTTAAGATTTTGTACATTAAACTATATTCCCAATGATTATTAGTTAGTATAAAATACATTTCTGAAGGGAAATATACATGTAAAACTAAGTTATTACATATTTGCATGTGAATCTGCACATGTCCATACTGTTAGGAAACACCAAAACAGATAACAAACAGAAAATGTTACTTGTTAGTCATAGATGTAAATGATGAGTTCCTTAAATTGAACACAAACATGCAGATGACTCCCACAGGTATCACTGTAAACTTAAATAAGTTAGCAGAACTCCAAAAATTTAAGGCAATCGATTGCCTCAATTATTTGAAGTTGATGAAACTTAAAAAAATACAAGTTTCCAGAAATTCAAATTAAAAGCTTATTAAAGTATACTTAAATGAAAACATTACTTATTAACTTAGTATTCTAAGTTTCTGTCAGTCCTACTGGGAGACTAAGACAGGGTTCAGTGTCTTTGTCCAAGGACACTTGGACATGTGGACAGACAGAGCTGGGACATTAACCTTTGACCCTTCAGTCATTGGTCGACCCACTCTACCAACTGAACCACAACCACTGAATAAATATTCTGTGTTTTGTGATTGTAATGTTTTTGGTGTGGTGGTTATTTGGTTATTTATTATCTTTTCGAATGTGCAAATGAAGCAATGTGTTGTTTTATTTTTTTTCATATATATGTTTTGTTTTTGATTCATTGTTGTTTTTATTTGTTGCATATTTGATATAATTTAAATTGAATTGAATATTTTATCATCTACTACATCAGTTAAATTTTTTTTTTCAATCATCCTTATTTGAAACAATAGAAATAACAGAACAATATCATTCTCAGCATTTAATGACTTAATTCCACTCAGTTTTACCTCATCTATGTTTTTAAGTTATGTTCACTTATATCCACAATAGTTTCCCTTAATAAAAAAAAATAGTTTGAAGTATTTAAAAAGAACAACAACTGAATACATTTGAGTTAGTAGTACTATTTCTGAAACTTTGAGTATTTACAAGTTAATATATTTAAATATTCTAAACATTCAGGTTCACAGCCATAGGTTTTATCTTTTCAACGTTTGATTTTGAGTGAAGTTATTCTGATCAACAGTTGAAAACATTAGAATCCAATTTACTGTATCTTACAAAAAAACACAAAACCTTCCTGAAAAGAAAGAAAAACACCAAACACTTTCATAACCAAGGTCAGTCATTTGCTAAAGGAAAACATTTGGACACAGTTGAGTAGATGTGTTAGTTTTAGAGGAGTGGACTAAGGTTTCATTTCTGCTGTCTGTCCTGTTCAACGTCACTGACAACATGAAAAAAAAAAAAAAAACAACTGTCAGAGTCAAAACCAAAGCTTTGATGCAGCCTCGTCTTAATAAGAAGTTTAAAGGTTTATGGATTCAAAACAGAAAATACCACATAGTCAAATGGAATCCAGGAGCAATTTACACCAGTGAGTTGATCATTAAAGGTTCAGCTATTGCACCTCGGGGTCAAAGGTCATTTTGTTTGAGTGAACCTCTGAAGATACTTTTACCACACTCGAAAAAAAAAAAAAAAAGACATGTACATCGGTTGCACATGTTAATATCGTATTGTCTGAAAAACATAAATTCATGTTAGTTAAAAAAGATTCCATTTTATTGAATAAACATGATTTTTTTTCATCTAAATCTACCATATTTATTTTATATATAATTATATCATGATAAACCAACATTATATTTATTCATTTTATCACTAACATACATCAGCATCAGCATAAAAAGCATGACCTAAAAATGATATTTAAACATAATGCAAGGGCCTTGTCAGTGTTTCAGTGGTTTAAAATGCTAACATATTTACCAAAGCTACAGCACAGCAACAGTGTCTGATATTTAAGTTGGAGGCAGATGAAAAAGAACTTCTAACACAAATATAGTTATGTAACCTGGCCAACCCAACTATGATATGAATTGATAGTCTGGATACGATCCATAGACTGAGTATAAACATACAGGTGGAATCAACGGCTGTCTTTCAAACTGCTCTGCATGTCATAGGCCAGCGCTTTAACCAATCAGAGCAACGAACAATGTGACGTATACAGAGCAACGAAAACAAGTCTAAACTAGCGTTCTTTTAACATCCTATAGGCTAGGCTAATTAACGTTAACACACCGCTAACAGTGGAGTAAAAATATCTAACCGCGTCCGTTTACATGCTGCTTATACGACCATAGACTGTGTACGAGTTTGTACTTCTTCTGCAATCTACACTGTCGTCACTGTGCTAAGGCTGCCCTACAATCTCACTACACAAATGGAGCGTTGTGATTGGATCTGTGAGCTGGAACCAGTCCTGGCTGAGGCTCTATGGAGTGTGGCTAGACCAGCGATTCAAGCAAAAAAAATTATTTCCACTGGAGGCGGGCTAGTTTACTATGCTAATGGTTATGTACAAAACTGAACATTTCAGTTACTGTTTCACTGTTACATTGTGTAAAAAAAAAACCCAAGAGAAATGGTCCCTAAAAGTACAGGAGAACCTGTAAGAGAACCGAAAAGAGTTAAATGTGTTTTAAGCAATAGTCTCTTACAACAGACTCTGGGTTAAGGTTAGGGTTAGGGCTCGAACATAGTCCACACATTGCTACACATACATAGTCAGCAAGGCTACGCATAGCTCAGCATCGTCTTCCATTATGTGTCCATGCGTGGGAAAACACGTCCTCTCAAATTTTGATACGTGACACGTCGATCCGTACTATACCATACGTTGTCGATGGAGGCGATACTGCAAATATTGTACATTCTTTCATGTATTTGTTATATTCATAGAAGAAGTATTCCAAAAATGGCTGTGTGAGGTGATTAGAGAATATCGTTATTTATATGACAGTACGTCGCAACTATAAAAAAAATTCTCCTCATCTTTGCCTCGCATTGGGCGCACCAGAGAAACAAACTCTGCATCCAGGTCTATGCAGATGTTCAAATGGCGAACATACCACTACTGCTGGTTTTTTATCCCGCCGTCGATGTAGAAGTAGCAATAGAATGCACTCGTCTTTAGTTGTCATTTTGACTGATGTCACCCGCAATGACAACCTGTAAAGGTCATAGGTGATTCTACTACCACCTACTGCCTGAGTGGTGAATTGGTGTACATGTACAAATAAGAAAATGGAGACATCAGTCGCGTCATTTGCGCGTCGTTCGTGTTGCTTGTGTCAAGTATAAACCCAGCCATAGCGTTAGGGTTAGGGTTCTGCACCAGGTAAAAGAAAGATGGCCGCCATTTGCTGCTTCTTGACAGTTCGCAGTGGGCGGAGATTCACAATTATTTCATTTATTCTAACCTTAATCGTACACCCCCCATGAATACAATAGTTCTATATTATTTCTACATGTTAAGAGAAGGAACATAAAACATTTATATTTAATATAGTAAATAAATACATAACAAATCAACAACCCCTGTTCCAGTGATAAGGTCACATATTTTAATAGTAAAATGAATAAAACACTTCTCTACAGCGATGGACTGAAGGTCAAAAACTATAGCAGGACAAAAAAAAGCACTTCTAGATCAAGGTTTAGATCAGTCTAACATAAAATCACAGATGCACTCAATAGTCTTTGATAAACCCAGTGGTATGGGAAAGAGCTAAAGTGTGTGTGGGCTGAGGAGAGCGGTGACGGCACCACCAGACCAGGCACAGATAAGAGCAGACTGCACATGATAAAGTTTGTTCAGGTCATGTGAATGTTTGGATAGAAGCCTCTGCACCAACCAAACTTCACTTCACCTTTACGTTAGCTGATGTAGAAGAAGAAAACATACACAGGCAACAGCATCTGACACAGAAAGGAAGCTTTATTACCACAAAAATATCCATGAATGTATTAACCTACTGACAATGTGCAAAAAAAGTGCTTAAAATAATGGTTGATTATAACAACTGCATGGTGATTTGAGTTAAAGTTCACGTTAATCCTGCAACATAACCACAGATTTCACACCTGAAATGTCATCATTTATATCAGAAGAGTCAAACTCATGCTAGTTCAGGGGCCACGTTCAGCTAAATTTGATCTGAAGTTAGCCAAAGCTTTGAAATAATAACATTATAATACATAAATAATGTCAACTCCAAACTTTTCTCCATATTTTAGAGTCAAAAAAAGTCAAATTGAACAATGACAATGTTTATAATTGACAAATAATCCTTTCACACAATGTTAATAACACGAACAAAGTGAAAGAATAAGCAGAATTTTAACAATATTATACTTTTGTTGATCACAGTGTGTCTACAAGTAGACAAAATATTTCATATCAGGCAGAATATTGTTAAAATTGTACTGACTTCTCTGAAAATATTTCAGATTCTTCATATTTGTTTAGATTATTTGTATTATTATTATTATTATTATTATTATTATTATTATTATTATTATTATTATTATTATTATTATTATTATTATTATTATTATTATTATTTACAAAATTATACTTTGTTTTAGTGTAAATATTTTGAAATTGAGAAAATGTTGGATATTTATAGATTATTATGATAGTATTTCAATGTTCAGACCAACTTCAGATTCAATTGGTCTGACTGAGGATATACTAGAATGACTGTTCATATCTTAATAACTATGATTATAATAATAAGAACCATATAACTATAATAACTGTTTGCATTTCACAAATTCATCCCATGGGCCAGATTTGGCCCCCGGGCCTCATGTTTTACACCTGTGCTTTAGATTCATACTTCCATTTTTTTTTTTTAATCTCCCATGAACTTGACTTACCTTAATATGCACTGAATGAAATGATCCAGACTCTTTGTTGCTGTTTCTGGACAAAAAAACTGTGGCTAAAAATATTATGATAAAACGTTTTACTTCATGTTATTTTTCTTTCCAGGTTCACAGGCTGAGCTTAGATCCTAAATGATGACGTTTTAGCTTTATTTTTTAGTTTTTGGGACAACAATAATGATTTAAACAAAAATACATCAGATTCAGTTTGTATAAAATGTACTTAAAATGACTAATATAATACAAAGTAATGACCCAGTAAACTGATATCATAATTTTAGAACCGGGCCATCTGAGGTTGTGGGTGAATATAATGTTTTTGGAGGGTAAATATAACATTAGACCTTTTAGTTTATGTGTTTAACATGGATAAAACACAACTTTTTGACCCTAAGTGGAAGTGGATCATTCAAAATAAACATTTCAACATCATCTTTTGCAGGTTTAACCCTTTGGTGCCTATACTGGTCACTACCATGGACGCTTATTCCACTGTGGTTCTATTGTATATTCATAGATTTAATGGATTATGCTTCATCCAATACACTGACATTCAGACCGATACTATTCTTGATAATCAAAATAATCTAGTTTTTTTTTTTTGGACATTATCTCAATGAAGTAAGAACCAAAGTAATCACTAGTTTTATAGTTTGTTCAAATGGGAGAAAACACCAGATTAGCTAAATTATTTTATTTTATTTTTATTCACTTTCTGATGTTGGGTTTTTAAATAGATTTCTTTATAATTCCAGGAAAAATAGCTTAATATATATATATATATATATATATATAAATCACATTGTGTTTTTCAGCCTAACGAGGAATAAAAATAATCAGGAAATAAATGCGTATTAATATTCTTATAATTAATTCACCAAAGGGTTAATCGTGTTTAAAAACCAAATGGACCTGAAAGTAAAAAGGAAAACATTACTATTACTGCTGCTCCATCCTTCTTCTTAAACTTAAACTTCCTCACTCCTGCTCTATGTTTTACGTCTATTTCTCAAATCCTGATTTCAAGTGAGACCCCCATCCCCCCCCCCTTTTTTTTTTCTTCTTTGCCCTCCTTTTTTTGGGAAATTTTTGGCTCCTCAGCTGTTCTGGAGCCTGTGGATGTGGAGTGGAGACCTTCCTCCTCCTCCTCCTCCTCTTCCTCCTCCTCCTCTCTTTGTCTCGGCCTACATGGGCTAACCCGGCTGGGCTAGTCGGCCTCTGCTGCATCACTCACTCTCTGGGTAACTTCAGACCAGTCCAGTCCACTCCAGCCTCCCCCAGCGTCCCCCCTGGCTCCAGAGGGTGAAGGTACAGGGGAGAAGGGGTGGGGGGCACCGGGAAGAAGGCTGGTGCTGCGGTGGAGATGGACAACATGCAGAGCTGAGGGTGTGAGTGCATGGACCAGGGCCACACTATACTTTATAGGCCTGCAGTAGTAGTACTAATACAGTAGTAGTACTTATACAGTAGTAGTACTAATACAGTAGTAGGAGCAGTAGAAGTGATAGTAGTAGTAGTAGTAGTAGTAGTAGTAGTAGTAGTAGTAGTAGTAGTGGTGGTGGTGGTGGTGGTGGTGTACTAGTACGGAGAGGTCGTGGGATCCTTTGTGTTTGATTTATGTGTTTGGAAGAAGCTGTCAAGAGCAGAAACAGGAGCAGCTTTTACTCCAACATCCTCATAAGAATAAGAAGTAAAACAGGAATAAGAACAGGAGCCACAGCACGGACCATGGATTCTCTTACACTATTCCACTGTGGACTGATGGAAGCATTGTCTGTCTGTCTGTCTGTCTGTCTGTCTGAGTCAGGGCTCTTCCTTCCTCTCTCTCTCTCTCTCTCTCTCTCTCTCTCTCTCTCTCTCTCTCTCTCTCTCTCTCTCTCTCTCTCCGCCTGTGAATCGGGTTTTCCCTCTGAATGATGCTGAAGTTATTTATGATCTGTGTAAAACGCTGGGAAACAGCTGTTCGCCTTATGGAGGCCCGCTTCATGTTTTGCTTTTTTCTTTTTCTTTTTTTTTCTTCCTCGGATCGTTTGGTAGTTTATGGCATTTATTTGGTCTTTCACAAGTCATTGTTATTATTAATCACTGCTGAAGTTTAATGCAACTAGTGTGAACAATGAGCTATAGTTTTATAAAGGCCTCTGTAATTAGTATTAACACTAACACTATTTTATATTCTGGATGTTAGATGTGTTTAGTAATCGTTGGGAACTTGTTATATTTGGTGTTTTATTGCAGTAGTATATAGGTATGTAATGGTCTCTGTAGCATTTAGTGGATAGTGGCTATTTTAATAATAGGACAATGAATTATTAAACATCCTCTATATTCTTCCTTCCGTCTTTCAGTTATTTTTGCCTTTTAATTCCACATTCTCCAACATTAACCACATTCTTATATAGGGATAGTTTTTTTTCAACACTTTTAAACATATTACGGCGTTTAATTTGTAAAAACATTTTAAAAATTCTATGATTTTTTCCAAATTTTTATCGATTTCTAATAGGATCGAGGACTATTACTATTATTATTATTATTATTGTTATTATTTAAATGCTTAAAAAAAAGAGGAACAAGAATGTTTTTTTTTCCACAGTAGACAACCCGTGATTCCCATGTTTTCGTTATAATGAGCACAATCTATAACCTTTGGGCTAATTCCCACCCATCTTTCATCCAGCCTTTTCCATGGCTTTTATTCCTGGATTTCATCGGGAATTATTTAACTTCAGCCCCCCATCAGCAGTTGCTCCCTATAACCGTTCGATTAGTCTTACAAGAGGTCTGTGATCTTGTATCGGATTTTCCCCTGGACCTTTTGATTCCATATCTCTCATCTCTTTTTTCTTTTCTTTTTCCATTATATCCTACAGTTCCTCGGAGCTTTCTGGACACCGTTTTCTTCCATCAAAACACCAGAACGTAACAGAGCATCTTCCGGTGAGTCCCGGTGGTTTTATATTATTTTATATCATTTCGTTGTGATGTTGAACGAGGCCTCGAGAGCGTGGATCTGTCGCCTCGTGCAGTGTGTGATGGTTAAATTATACCGCCATTTGCAAGTAGAGATGATAATAAAAAAAATAAATAAATAAATGAAAAGAATTGCCTTCTGAATTTAAATTTCAACTTTATTTGCGATAAATGTCAATAAATACATAAATAAACATATATAATAAAAAAAATTAATTATTATATAGAGGAAAACATACCAAAAGCAAGCAATTACACACACAGAGAAGGAAAAAAATATGTAAAAATGGTTCGTAAAAATAAGAGTGTTACAATGAAATCAGCCTCAGTCACTATTTATTACGACTCTCATTACTATGAATTATTATCATTATAATGACATTTTATTATTACTATATTGCTTCGCTGGTGCACTGTAGGAAATAGAAACGGAAGTTAATGTAACACGGACAAATACATATGTAAAATCATTTAATTTGCCTACTTAGTAAATGCATATATCAGCAAAAAAAAAAACTGCGATGTAATGTAATGTAATGTAATGACACGTGCTAATGTAATATAACCCAGAGGTGTGAAGGGCACAGTGAAATAGCCGCAGGTTATGAACACAGCAGGAATAGTATCAGGGTCAGTCCATCTTGTGTTTAGAGTTATTAAAGCAGCACTTCATATCTGCAATAACGACACTAATGGACACAAAGTTCCCAATAATAGTGGTAATAACAATAAAACCAGGCTATAAAAGCCAGATAAAAAAGCGAGATCGCAGCAACAAATGACTGGACTTGTTTTCATTTAGGCAACAAAATGGAAAATGGAAAATGAAATGAAGCCATTTTAGAGGGTGGGGGTAAAATGTGTGTGTGTGTGTGTGGGGGGGGGGGGGGGGTGGAAGCAGCAAAACTGGTGTTGAAAAAAATCAGATCTTAAAAATCCGGTATAGGAAATTCCTTAGTGCCATCCTCATGGCCTAGATTTTTCAAGTCCCAGAGGAGGAGAAAGAAGGAGCAAAGATGGGATAGAGGATTTCCATGGCTCTGCAAGGCACGGAGTTGTGAAACCCAATATCCGTGACTCAATCCGAAACAAGGAGGCGTCCTTAGGCGTCTGTCATCCAAGGAAAATAAAAAAAAATACTGCAATCCTTTTTTTTTTACAAGCAGCGACGTGTTTTGTTCTTTCTTCTTTTTTTGCATCACATGTAAAAGCTTATTTCTGTCATTCCCACACTGTTAGAATAAATAAAAAAAAAAAAACAGAGACAATTCAAAGAAAAAAAGCTGATTATTGGTTTGGTTAATGAATGATGGGTATTTTCAGCAGCGGTTAGCACATCCTGGAGTTCGTACAAAAGGTTGAAAAGAAAAAGAAGAAGAAAAAAAAAGGGGGGGAAGTTGCAGACGGAACAGATTTTCGGCTCCTACCTTCCACCTACACAGAGAAAACCATCCTCTCTTTTCAGCAGCCCACAGCGAATGCTATCTGTTTTTAAGTTTGCTGTTTACACACACACACACACACACACACACACACACACACACACACACACACACACACACACACAGAGAACTCATAAATCTTACGTAGCCATAAACGACAGGGGTAGCGTCCTGAATAATAAAAATAGAGAGAGAGAGAGAGAGAGAGAGAGAGAGAGAGAGAGAGAGAGAGAGAGAGAGAGAGAGAGAGAGAGAGAGAGAGAAGGGTGAGTTGTGGTGTGTGTGATGGAGGGCTGGGAAACATTTGAACGCATCTTCAGATTATCATTTCCACATTCTCTCTTTGTTCTCACCTTCTGGGTTTTCCTTGTCACTCTGACTGTCTTTTATTATTTTTGTTTTCTTTTCTTTTCTTTCCTTTTAGCCTGTACATCACCTCTTTCTTCAGATGTTGTTGCACTTCCTCTCCCCTGTGTGTTCAAATCAAAACACAAGGGGAAGTTATTCTCTCTAAAAGACCCTGAAGTGGACATTTACAAGCATATGTTCCTCATGTCCCCTCCTCACTTGCTCTCTTCTAATGTCTGCTGTCTATTTCTGTCTGTCCTTCCAACCCTCCCTGGACATTCCCTCTATACAATGTGGCCTCTTTTTCCTTTCTTTTAATTCATTTTATGGATTGTGCATAGGTTAGTGTACAGCCTCAGGGGGAGATGAAGTGTTGAAAATGTAACAATGCAGACTACATGTGTACTTTCTGCAGCCAGACATGGAATGAGATGTGATAGGTGTCCTGGAATTTTAACAGACAGATGAGGGGGACAGAAAGGGGCAAAAATACCTGAGATGAATGATTGGAATAGAGGAATCAGATGTCCACAGGCTATACACCTAAACTTAAGAACAGATTTAAAAAAATAAAAAGTTAATCTATAGTTGACTAAGTAATATTATTCAACAGGAAAACAATATTGTATATTCAACAGCTATGTATCTGGCCATTAATTTGATACCATGGCTCCTCTTGTTTTGAACATTCCAAGCTAGTTCCTACTTTAGCCTAATTAGCTAATCTGATACCTGCTAAGTAGCTAACTGTGTTATGCTAGACATGCTACACCACCAGAAAAAAAATCAAATAAACAAGTTAAAACCATGACTTAATATATAGTTTTCTAAACACGCTGTCTCTTTTTTCTTCCTTTTTGAATAGATAGTTCAGGTCAACCAGGGTCATCCAAACTTTAGCTCAGTCAACAAGCTAGGTTAGCTAAAGCTAGTTGAAATATGCAGCATAGCCTACAAGAAAAACAGGGACAAAATAGGCTTGAATAGGGTCAGTTTAATGTTATTGGATTTAAATAAATCTGCAGGTATTTTTAAGATAGTGGTAAACCACTAAAATTTAGTTTTTTCAAAATAGTTTATATCATTTATTTAGTTCCTGAGATAGGCCTAAGGAAAAGCTGCTGTTGCATGTCAGCAAACTGACCACAACATAATTGATGAAAAGCAGTAGAAAGAACAATCTTACATTTTCTGCCAAAACAGGCAGAAAATGTGTCGTCTACAGTCGTAGGTTAATTTAAATAGAACTATGAAACCAATAATATAATGTCAGCCATCGGTGGTATATATGGGGAAAAATATCAAACAATTTCTTCTTTAGTTTATTTTTCTTTAACCCTAACCTAACATCCAGATAAAACCACGTGATGACATTGATAGAATAATAAATAATAAAGGTGTGTTTTGTACCAGTGTTGACACGTGGGGAAGTGACCATGGCTTGGTTGTATGTGGCGGCTGGGTCGCGTGCGTGTTGAAATTAACATAATTTGTGAGTGACGCTGAGCTGTTTGATGGGGAATCAACGTCCGCGAGTCAAGCCCCGTTATTTCCTCCGTTACGGCCCCATCAGCTCAATGGGAATACTAACCAGGCTTCTGTTACTGGTACCACTACCACCATAGCCTATTAGTGGAGCTGCTGTTGGCCGAGTGGAAGCCCACCTAAACAGGCTTCCACGGGGGAGGCAAGACCGGAGCACAGAGCCGAGAAGAGGCGGAGGTAGAGCGGCAGAAGAGCGGGGAAAACGCGGGGGGAGATTTTAATAAAGCGGACGAATTTACACCCCAACATGCGATGGGGTGATATTTCCAAGCGATCAGGTTCCTCAGATGCACTGTGACCGAGTGACTGCCCGGCTCTGAGGCTAAAAAAGAAAGAAATTTGAGGCCATTGTTATCAGCCAGCGGTGCTGGGGCGGAGGGTGGAGGTGGAGGGCGGGTGCGGGGTGGGGGGGCGCGAGCAGGCAAGCAGGCTGGCTCCCGGTAAGCTCGTTTCAGCTCGCGTGCTAGCTTAGCCTGGCCGAGCTTCTTAACTATAATATCGAGCCCCCCCACCGACGTCTGGAGCCCTGCCTGCTCTCCCATCCGCCAGCCGTTCATGCCACACGGTGTCCGGTTCGCCGCCCTCGCGCAGCCCGCCCTGCCGCTCCGCTGCCGCTGCCGCTGCGGGCTCCGGGTGGTGTTGTTGTGGAGGTGGAGAGCATACAGCAGCAGCAGCAGCGCTAGTATCGACACAGCACCGGAGAAAAGAGGAAACCGGGAGTGGAGGAACAGAAGAAAGCCGGCGGATTTATTATTTATTTAATTATTTATCATTGTTATTGATTACCTAGTCAGCGCACGGGAGGACTAATCTGTGATGTGGTGTTTCTGGCTCTGTGTCGGGCTGGACCGGGACCACCGGTGCTAAGGAAGGTAAGGAGCATCACCGACTAAACTGGCAGGCCAGCCGGTAATGCACGAGCTCAGAACAACAAACCTGAAAGCCAGCGCGTTTGTTGGCTGTGCAGTTTGTGAACGGAGTGGCTCAGTGATTTATGGCCCGTATGACTTCAATCCCGGTTCAAGAAGAGTTCACTATGCTTTAAGCTGCCGTGGCTACCCGCTGCAATCAGCCCCCCTTCTGCTTTCGGCCTTCCATCACTGTCCTTTCCCTTTTTCTTTTTCTTTTTTTAATTTCTTTTTTTTTTTTCCAATCCTATTTCCTACTTATTGCCATTTATTTACCATTTACTCTAACGTTTTTCTATTATGGATAATGCAATTTCCCCTTCCTTCCTTCCTCCCTGCCATCTTTATTATTATTATTATTATTATTATTATTATTATTATTATTATTATTATTTTGCAAATACCTAATATTAATGTTTAATTTTAATTCTCCATAAATATTTAGACGGTGTAATTTTATCACACGTGAAACTATTCCTTGTTTGAGTCTTAATTTGAGTCCATGAGTGTAGCAACAATAGCAGTGATCAGGCCAGTGTTTTATTGTTTCTGGGCTTGGCTCCATATAATTGGCCCTTCTCTCTCTCTCTCTCTCTCTCTCTCGCTCTCACTGTCTTTTAATGGAATCAGGAATATGTGGATTGTCCAAGTTAATGCTTTCTCTCCGTGTGTCTCTGCCTGCATTGCTTTTCATGGCAGGCGCCATTTGTAATTTTATATCCCAGGATAAAACACAGACACTGGACACCAAGGCCGACCCCCCCCCCCACACCCTCTCTCTCTTCCTTCTCTCTCTCTCTCTCTGTTGTTTTTGTTTGGGTGGCTGTTTCTCTGTCAGTGTACGTGGATTATTCAGGGAGGCGTCTAGTAAAAGTTGGTGATTGCATTAAGCTGTAGCCCTACAACCAGGGGCACAGACATTACGTGTCCCGTTTAATGGCGAAACAGCGATATGATTTAATAACATATTCCTCCCACACTCACTGCCATGGCCTCTCTCTCTCTCTCTCTCCTTCTATTCCTCTGAGTAAATAATTAGGATTCCAGCTTGTCTACCAGAAAGATAAATGGCTGACATGTGTGACGTGCTGAGAGCTGGAGCAGGGCTGTCTAATCTTGGGAAAAACAGAACAATACTTATAAAATATAACAATCAATGTTATTACAATCGTTTTGACAAATTTCGATTTCTACTTTATATTTATTTGTCGTTTTTGTTACGAAATAAATCACCCTAATAATATTTTTCATTAATTTTATTCCTTTCTTTTTAAAAAATATTCTGATTTATACGTAGACTGTTTATTTAACTTTTCATTCATCTCAGCTTCTTCCGGAAATATTTCATTCAAAGAGGCGTTTTATTTATAAATGTAATTTAGGGCCTATATAGTCTGCAATATAAAAAATAATAAGTAGAATAAATTCAAGTGAAAATATGTTTCCTATTCAGTACCCAGGCCTAATATATATACTGACTGTATTCGCTTTTTATCCTTATTTATTTATGTATTTTTCTTCTTATTATTATTATTTAACACACACTATCGTCTCCATTCTCCAAAAAGTAGCTTTAATTTTATGACATGGGAATGGCAGGCTTTGATCCGTCTGTGGTTTTGTCGTTAATATGATAACGTAAAGAATTAATGAACCCTCTGGTAACCACCAGCAGGCTGCTAGTTTACTAAGTTAGCTGTAATGCTAACAGCCGTGGTACAGATGCTCAGTTCGGTCCTGGAGGCAGCGTCAGCAGTCAGAGCTGCTTCACCGTCGCTCTTGGCTGTTGAACATTTTATCTCTAGAGGAGAAATGAATGCCAGGTGCTCCATTGCTCCTGACAGGACGGCCTCGCGCGGCCACAGGCCCACCCCGGCACTGAGCGCGAGATAGGGAGTCTATGTGGGCTCGAGCTACTGCTTCGTCTGCTTCTTTTTCCCGAAGGGGCCATGATAGTGCACTGGGGCCGCGCGACCCTAATGGAGCACTGAGTCCTTAAGCTTATGGCTTTTCTTCTGTCTTTGAGACATGGAGCTTAGAGCTTTTCTTTCTTTCTTTCTTTCTTTCTTTCTTTCTTTCTTTCTTTCTTTCTTTCTTTCTTTCTTTCTTTCTTTCTTTCTCTCTTTCTCTCTTTCTATCTATCTATCTATCTATCTATCTATCTATCTATCTATCTATCTATCTATCTATCTATCTATCTATCTATCTATCTATCTATCTATCTATCTATCTATCTATCTATCTATCTATCTATCTATCTATCTATCTATCTATCTATCTATCTATCTATCTATCTATCTATCTCATTGTTGTTTCCATTATACCCCAACAGTAATGTTTTTTTAATTAATTATTTTAAAAAAATTAGGCTTATTCAATTAAAAAACAAAAAATAGTCATATTATTATATATTCACTTTCAAAAATGTCTACAGCTACGGAAGAAAATATCCAATAATAGAAAATACTAGTTATTCAGCGGCAGCAATGATGGTTTCCGGAGATATGGGTGAGGTAAGAGCGAACAGACGGAATACAGTAAATCATGTGTGAAAAGGCAGAGGGTGACAGAAATAGGCTACCTACATCAGTCACAAAGGAAAAAATATACAGGCCAGGTTCACTGGCGTCCTTACACAACACAAAAATAAATAATAAAATGGCACACGTGGACACATGGCTTTATTACAACATACCAATGCAGCAAGTTCTTTTATTAAAATACATCCATAAGAATATGGCACAAAAATACTCAAAATAACCATTATATTTTTTATTTTATTTGAGTGAACAAAAATGTGTTAAAATTAAACAAATGCGATTGTTAAATGCACGTTGGATATGAAGTAAGGATAATTACTCTACAGCAAGTGTAACAATTAATAATTCTAACAATCAGATTAATATAGCAAGCAACTTTAATACTAGTAGTGTTGTACTGAGTAAGCTATGATACTGTTAATATTAAAATAATTATTATTTTCCTACAATGTTTATAATAATCCCTGGTTATTGCTAAATTAATTAGAGTAATTATCTTTAATATGAATTGTTCAAGTGTCTTGTGGAGTGTGTACAGGGGGAAAGAGGGAACGGTTTGCCCTCCTTGTGCCCCCTCCACAAGAGCATCTGCAGGCTGTGCACTGGGCTCAGAGGGGAGGGGTAGGGTGAGGGGGGGTGAGGAAAGAAAAGCAGTGGTTTCTATTCATGTCATGGCGCCTTTCATTTGAGGAAGATGGATTTATCTCTCTCATTTCTTTATTCTGTCTCTCCTAACCTTTTAGGTCAGATTGCAGGGGACCGTTGGAGAGACACCGTCACGTGACCCCCGGTACCAAATGGTCTTCCGGCAGTGGCTCTCAGCAAGGACCGGAGCACAAGAAGACGCCGCCACTTCTCTTAGAAATGCAGAAAACAACATACTACGACAACTCCTCAACGCTTTTTGGTGGCTACTCATCCTACCAGGTGCAGGGGACGACTACAGCTGCCAATGGCTTTGGGGGCTATGATGCCCCGGTCCCAGTGTCCCACCACCAGCCGGCCTTTCAGTCGGCGACCCATCTGGATGTGGATTCATACCAGCGTTCTGCCTGTTCTTTACAAGCGCTGGGCAGTAACAGCAGCCACCAGCAGCAGCAGCAGCAGCAGCTAGCCAAAACCAAGGAGCTGAATGGCAGCTGTATGCGGCCCAGCCTGCCGCCTGAGCACCACCCCAGCTCCCAGGTGTCCCCTCCACTGCCCCCCAACTCCAGCAACAGTAATACTGGGGCTCAACAGCCGGGGGGCAGTGCTGGGGCCTCCTCAGTCTCTAAATCAGGCCCAAATAAGTCATCTAATTCCTCCTCCTCTACATCCTCCTCCACGTCGGCCTCCTCCTCACTGCCCCCCAACCCAACCTTGGCCAAGCAGATCTTCCCCTGGATGAAAGAGTGTCGGCAGACGACCAAGCAGAAAAACTGTTCACCCAGCAACAACTCTGGCAACGGTGTGTTAGATTACACTTGTCTCTGTTGCTCTGTCTGCCTTTGCTTTGATTTCCCTTCATGGTAACAAACACAGCTACAATGTCCACCGTCCTCTCTTCTTCTCATTAACATTTTCTTTCTTATTACCCTGCATTCTCCTTACCATCACCACATCCCTCTGTCTTCGCTTCTCTTATTACTATCTTCTTTCTAACCCAAGATCCCTGGAGGATTTCCAAGGTTTCTTGGTTTGCTGCAGTAAAACAGACAGACTTCCTCAGCTGACCAACCAGGAAATAGCCAAGTTAGGTAGTTTTTTGCCCATAGCTTGCATCTGCTTTGGTCCAAGGCACTTAAAGGAATAATTATGGATGTAAATGGACAGTGGGGCTCACTAATATACTCGTATTTCTGGGGGAAAAAAATAAAATGAATGCATATTAATCTTCTAGGGCCATGAAAAGAGGAGCAGTGATTAGCTTAGAGCTGCATAAAGATCGAGAAGAAAAATCCTTGACACCTGAAACTGCCCAAAGTTACATATTTACTTAAAATCACCCCTAAAATAAAAAAAAATGAGAATGTTTTTTGTATCCAGTAGGTCACCAAAAACCTGTTAGGATCAGATTTCAGTCATGTTTGAACTGGTATAGTATGGGTTGTTTTAGTTACTTGATAAACACAGAAGGGAGTTTCAAGTTTAGTTTAAAATTTGCATTTTGTCTGAACACTTCTGATACAACCCCAACTGATCCATGAAGTTGTACTTAAAAGGGTACATACATAAAATCATAAATCAGTCTTTTCCTTGTGGGTTTATGTCATATTTTGTGTAGAAAGTGTTATAAACCTGTCAAAGAATAAACTTGTAATCGTCAGGAAAAACTTTGTTCACCTACAAACCTAGATGGTATCGATGTAGGTCATATAAAACCAAAAACACAAAGATACGTCTCCTGACAAATAGCAGTTAGTAGGAGCAGAATATATACATTTGACATTTAATCAGGAACAGTGTCCTATCACTTTAAAATATGGCAAAACAGAGGAGAGAATCTACATATGAATTTGTTTTTTCCATTTTCTTTCTATCATAATGTTCTGTGAAGCTTCATGGAACTTTCAGTTATGATCATAATTATTACATTAGATACGTGAGACTAAAATTCATATGTTAAGGTCACATGATCTAAAAGGAACATCAGTTCAAACATTGCTCAAATTTAAACATTAAACTGGTTGCTGATGGACACAGTAAATGTTAAGATGTTTCAAAGTAACATTCTTATCAATATTAAGTGAGCATTCACAGATTAATTACAGGAAAAATACAGCCTTTTTTGACAGAAAATCAGCTGCCACAGATTTTCTGAGCGTCTCTATATTTTCCCCTCATCACATTTCATCCACCTCCTTCCTTCTCTGCTTATTATTTTCCTTCTCACCTTTGTCCCATCCCCTTTTGGCCACTGTCTGCTGCAAGAAGGAAGACATTAAAATGAATCCAAATGTCATGAATGATAACTAATGAGTATAATTTTAGACAAAGACACAGAATGGCACAAACATTTTAAGCAAGTCATATTAGTAGGAGACATACAACAGGTTGATGAATTCGAATTTCATCTGTGTGTCTGATAACGTGCAGAAAAAAAAAAAACAGTCATGGAGTCACAGAGATATATTATTAGAATTAGGAGTTATCAATGATTACAAACATTCCGCGCTATTATTCACGTAAATGTTCACATCCACAGAAAAGCACCCAGGTGACAGTTTATTGATGAGAATTTGAAACAATTACTTAGAAAAATGTCGGTTAGACGGATGATGCGATGGTTAACTCTGTTGCTCTCTGATCATTCCTGTGTCTGTCTACAGAAATAAACAGCGCAGTGAACACTTTATTCTGTTGAGAGGGAGATCAAATCACAGACAGATAGGATCTAGCTGCTCGCTCACGAAGCATGAACACACGAATAAACTCATGACAGCGCCATCGTCTGCATACTCAGACACAGAGACGGTAGAGGCACGTTATTCCACCAACGCATCATGGAAAATCGCCACCACTGCCACTAGAGCTTTATGTGTTCTTCTGCTAAACGAGACAGTGGTTGTTGATATTCAAACTGTTTTAGCTCGTGAGAAACAAAAGCATGTCATGTCCTTTCACACTCAGCAGAACTGCCCTAAGAATGATTATACAATGCTGCAGGGGTGACATATTTTTGTAGGCTAACCTAGAAGTTAGCATTGCGACAGTTCCCTTGACAAAAGCCAATAGGATTGTTGCATGTGGTTTTGAAGTAAAGCAGAAAATAAGCTTAATTCAGCTGTATTCACTCACCTGTTCTACAAAAAAAAACATTTTCCTCTTCACCTGATGTAGCTGTTGAATAATATTGTTTGCAAGAGTGAAATACATTAAGGTTGTAAAGGCAGATTATGTTCAATGTCTGCAGTTTTATTTAGCTCCTTGTTGGTAACTGCTGTTTCTAAGATGCAAACGATTTTAAATGCTGTACTTTACCGCAAAGAACAAAACTAAGTTCAGTTTATTTATAGAATTTAAAGTGTTTACTTACCTCTGGTTTGTAAGTTTGACGATTGGCTGTGATAAAAGATAAGGGTGATATTACTAAATGTAGTTGTGACAGAGAATGATTGATTATGATGATGAGAAAACAAATGTATCTGCTGTAAATACTAGGGGTGTAACGGTATACGCACCTCGGTTTTGAAGTCATGGTTCGGTTCATTTTTGGTGCAGTATGGAAACAAAATGCAAAACTATTTTCTTCCTCAGCACGGTATTTATTAAACCAAAAAAAAGTAAATATACAAATAGAAACAGGAAATAAATTCAAAGTGGTGCTTGGTACCAGTAAAGTAAATGACTATAAAACAATTTTGTTCCATAGAACGGTGTTAATTAAACCAAAAAAATGTCAATATACAAATGGAAACAGTAAATAATTCAAAGTGTATGAGTAACTTAAGTGATATATTCTTAAATGATTAACCAAATGTTGAAATTAAAAATAATGAATTCCTTTTAAACAGTATACATTTTTTTTCCCCAACATCTTAAAGGTGTCATTCCGCTGAAAACCACTGATGGGTCACCCCGAGTTACCAACACATGTTGCGTGTTGTGTCGCCTCCACTGGCTGCATTTCACATTCATAGAAAACACCAGCGAAACGAGCCACTCAGAAAAAGCCTGTCCACTACACTCCACAGGGAGATTGGCATCGCCCATGTGGGTTTAAACCCATCCTCCATTGCAGCGAATCTCAAGTAGCATTAGCATTAGCATCTACAAGAGAAGACGGTGCCACAGTAGCTGCTGCACAAACTGGGAAAAAAATGGCGGATCAAACTCATTCATGTGCTCTCTGTGGAAATAAAGCGTGGTTTTTTTCTGCACGTTTTCAAAATAAGCGATGACACGAAACCTAGCTGGATGATACTCTGGGATGGTAAACACACACACAGAGCGCGAGGGGAGGGGGGAGTGTTCTTTCACGCATTCTGAGCCAATCAGAGATGCCTCGTCAACGCGTCATGGACATGTATGTGGAAGTACCGGTAAACTCTGTTGTTCGACCTCAAATAATTTTTCTACCATCACCTCTGGATATGCATGAATCACAAACGAGTCTCATGAATATTAGAGTCTTCCCTTCACTACTCCCATCACGTATCCTGGTGAATATTAAAGAGCTACAGTGGCACATGTATGGGCCTCCAAAAACACATAAAAACTGACTTTATTCATTCGGTGTTGGGCTGTACCGAACCGAATGTCTGTTTTCAATGGTTCAGGACGAATACATATATCATTACAGCCTTAGTAAATACCCAATGCAGTACTTCTGGTCTTATCCTTGACCTGATCTATTTTCTTTAAAGGCTTATAATCTGTCTGTCATTCATTGCTTTTTTTTTGTTCAAAAAATGTAGGGTAGTGTTGCCTAAGTAACGAGGTTGTAGTAACAAATGTTATTCTAACACTGCTTTTTGTACAACATCAACACCTGGGACACCTGTAGGGGTTTTGCATTAAGTTTAAATTTGACATTTATTGCCATTACTTTAGGAAAAAGTGAAAGTTGTAATGATTCATTACGTGTTCCCTGGGAAAGATCCCAGTGTGAAGAACCTAAAGAAGTTCGTACTTCTGGTAGATTACCACATAACCTGTTCTCAATTTCAGGACAGACATTGGATTTGTTTCAATGTTGAGAAAATTGGAAAAATGCAGTTGCTCTAAAAGCAGAAGTGTGCATTTGCAGAGTGGCTTAACCTCAGTTTGATCAGACTAATGACAAATCCAGTTCTAACTGGTGCTACATTTGTCATGCAGACAGTACGATGACTGAAATCAAATGTCAAATGTGTTGAGATTGTTTTATTCCTGCATTGAGTCACAGTTACAGAGGCTGCAGATGTCTTTTGTTGTGAATTTGGAGATCTGCTTTCTCTAAACATGAAGTTAACTGACAGTAGGTGATATATTTGAGATGATGAGAGTAACCCGATACGCTTTACACTCACTTTGAGTGACTTATGTGAGCCAATAGGTGGCAAGTTTCTAACCCGACATCATCCTTGTCAGCAGAAGTGTGCATTCACACTCCTCACTGCTGTCTCTGAACTCTTCAAATACCTTCCAGCTGTATTTGTAGTCAGAGTTACTGTCATATAAATGGGTTTTGAGTTGGACTTTACTTGGCGGGTAACCTCAGCTTGGTTCCTCCTCCCCCTGCAGCTGTTCTTGCTGTGTTTTTTTTTTTTTTCTCTCCAGCCAAGATGCAATTTAGCTGCCCTCGGCCACTAGCGGGTCCTCCGCCTCTTAATAACTGCCACTGTTATGAAGTGTTGACAACTAATATCAAGGGGTAATTCATCCAGCCTGCACAGACCCCCCTCTGCTTTATTAACAACATGAATGCTTTCAATTTCCTCCAGCATTCAGCCACATTGGCTTTTATTTCCTCTATCTTTTTTTTTTTTTCTATATGTGTCTCATATGAACCTCTCCTTTTTTGGTAATTTCTACATTTTGCTTAACTTTTTTCTTTTCTTTTTTTTTTTTTTGCATTAACATATTTTTGTGTCCGAGGTTTTATTTCTGTCACTTATGCTTTGTCTTTCCCCTTACTTTTCTCATCTTAAATGAAATGCATTTGTTCTTTGGCTAGTAAAATTTGATATGAATACCAGCTAACATCAAACAACATTAAATTTAATTTCCATATTTATTCCTTATTTAAGTAATGCTATTCCCCTGTGAACAATAATGGTACTAGAGTAGCATTAAGGGTAGTGAAGACAACTCAAGAAACATTGTATGTTTGGATCGTCTGTTTTGTGATTTCCTGACTCTACTCCAAATTCATGTTTTCAGGAGTGGTTTTCTCCTGCCCACAATTGCATAAAGTCATCAGCATTCTCTAACATCACCCAGCTAAACTATTGTGTTCAGAAGGATTGAAATGCTTCCACTTCAGTGCTTAAGTGTGTTTACTTCCCTCTGTTTCTACTCCACTGGTTCTACACATGTGCGACACTAAAACAGAACTGAGTAGGAAATGAGACGGCTCATTTCTTTACTACATCCATCAACTTCTGAACAAAACACATTTGGGCACTTGGTCAGCTAACTTGGCTAGCGTGACATTGTATCCTTTATGTTGAACTTAGCTTCATGTTATTTTTGATGCCATTCCTTGGTGTAACTTCTTCTCTTGTCTCCTCAGCATCAGGAGGAGCTGACAGTGGGAGCAGTGGGGAGAAGAGTCCTACCAGCGGGTCGTCGGCGTCATCAAAGCGAGCTCGTACGGCGTACACCAGTGCCCAGCTGGTTGAGCTAGAGAAGGAATTCCACTTCAACCGGTACCTGTGCCGGCCACGACGGGTGGAGATGGCCAACTTACTCAACCTGTCCGAACGCCAGATCAAGATCTGGTTCCAGAACCGACGCATGAAGTACAAGAAGGACCAGAAGTCCAAGGGTCTGAGCTCCAGTTCTGGAGGACCATCACCAACCGGCTCACCGCCCCTACCCATGCAGTCCACCGCCAGCTTTCTCAACTCAATGCACCCCATGGGAGGGGGAGGTGGCGGAGGGGGGGCTGGGTACGATGCCCCATCTCCACCTTCCTTTAGCAAGCACCAGGGAGTGTCTTACTCCATGTCCACTGCCTACTCCAATGTCCCCATGAAGGGCTGCCCCCCCCAGCAGAAGTACGGTGCTCCAGACCCGGACTACGGTGACCCTCATCCCCACCATGGATTAGTACAGGCCAACACCGCTGGGTATGGGACACCCACCAACATGCAGGCCAGTCCGGTGTATGTGGGGGGAGGCAGCTATGTGGAAACCATGCCTGGCTCGGGGCCTTCCATGTACGGGCTAAACCACCTCGGTCCTACGCCACCTCACCACCAAACCATGGACTACAATGGCGCAGGGCCGATGTCGGCCGCCAACCAGCACCATGTGGGTGGAGGGGGCCCCGCAGGTCCCTGTGACCCCCCCACACACCCGACGTACACTGAGCTGTCGGCACACCACACCTCGACTCAGGGCAGAATCCAGGAAGCACCCAAGCTCACTCACCTGTAGCAGGTTTGGAATAAAATGACAACGTAGGAAGTAGAAGAAGACGACACACAAGAAATAACATGACACGACTCACTAACAGACTAACATGTGGGGAGTCCACTGCTGCAACGAGATGGCGGAGGAAACAGGAGGGACCAGTCCAGTGGTTTTTCCTGTGCTTTTGGAAGAGGGGGGGGTCAGTGCCCTAGTGTTATACAGTCCCACCCAGTTCCCACTGCCATTATTAGATCAGATTACAGCCACAACTCTCATTAGCCTTGTCTATGTAGAAGTGTCATGTGAAGTTGAAAGAAGCTCACATAAAAGAAGAAGTTTTTATATTGAGGTGAGAAATGAGGGTTCACGGTGTCATAAGAAGCAGAGATAGGCGACCGTAGTGGAATGGACAGAGGACAAGAAGGGCATTCTGGCAATATTTTCCATCTAAAAAGCCTTTTTTTTTTCAGACATGAGGCCAGAGCAATACATTTAACCATCCCATCACACGACCATTTTCTATTTCTAGCCATATTTTCGCACTTTATAGGAATATGCAAGATGACGCCAAGGAAACAGTTGATCACTCGTGAGTTAAAGTGTTCACTAGAATAAAATGTATTCGTAAAAGGTGATTGCACCGTTTAGAACAGGGTTGTCAAAACCGCCTGTCAGAGGAATTTGTTAAATGCAAAACCTAGAATATAAAAATCATTTTAGTTCAGGCTCCATATACAGCCAGTACAAGTTCCAATAGTGTTCTAAGAACCTATAAATAATAATAACTACAACTTTTCTTCTTGGTTCAAAAAGTAACTTTACATTGTGAAAATGTTTACATGTACAAACTATCCTATCACGGTAAAATTTTAATAACCTGAACAAATTTGAACCCGAAATGGTGCAAAGAAGTGCAATTGTAAAAATATTTTGTCTGTTACTGAATATTTTATGCATTTGTAGATCTACTATGATCCACAAGTTGTGTTAATAATGAGCTGAGACATAAAATTATTGAAAATGCACTCTAGACGTTACAGTTTATACATGGTTATTGACATTATTAAAATGTTTATAATGTAACTTTTCACAGTAAAACAAAAAGGGGAAAAGTAATTATTATTTATTGGTTATTATGCTGTTATTTTCCTGGTTTGGCCCACTTGAGATCACATGTGGTCCCTAAACTAAAATGAGTTTGACACCCCTGTATTCATAAAATATACGAACACTGAGGCCTGTTTTATATTTTATTAAGTTTTGTGTTTACATGTTACTAAATATTTCTACTCATGGTCAAATTCAGAGAAATCTGTGACAGTGCATCACTATACAGGATGTGAATGTAGTGAAAGCTATTGTATGACGTTGCTGGGGATTTTATTATGAAAGGTCATAGTAGAGCTGAACTGCGGCAGAAAATTCAGGCATATTTTTAAAGCAGGTTAAAAAAACAAAAAAAACACCGACATTTCAACTAAGTTAAAATTTTTTATAAACAAATTTGCTCCTTCCATCAACTTTTTCTATCATTTTCTTCACGACAGTACATTTGACGGGTGGTTAGCAGTTACTAGCTTTAAGTTACAATTAAAGTGACTTCATTATTTTTCTGCTTTTGACCCCAAGGTATGATGGGAAACATTTGAGGATTCTAACATATGAGAGTTCTTTTGCACTAAGCTACCCATTCAAAAACATTATCAGTGATCAACTTTAACCATTTCATATTAAATATATCCTTACGTCCGCACAGGTTTGCTGTTGGCAGGGCAGTGAAGCGTACTGTAGGTGTGTGGAGGAGACAAGGTGCAGTCAATTGTCCTCACACCTACTGAGGACAATAAATGTCAGGGAGCTCATCTTGTGGCGCTGGTGCACAGACTTATTGACAGCTGGACGCCATAACAAGACATATGGGGAGCACCACTGCTCAGCTAGTATTAAATCTACAACTAATGAGTATTTTCACTCTTTATTTTCTTAATTAGTTATTTCATTTCTATAATGTTGACTGTTCTCTACAAATATCCTGTTTGGTCTAAAACTCAGAGATATTCCATTTAATGTCAAAATGTAAGAGCATTTTCTCCAAGAGCCCTTATCAAAATTGTTAAAAAAAAACAACTAACTGTCAGAACAATCTTTGTAGAAATATTTTTTAATGCTTCTTCCAAGTATCTCTCAAGCGTTATTGGACTTTTCCAAACTGATTTTATGTGGGTGGAGCAAACGAAGGCCTGCTTCAGAGCTAGCAAGTTGTAAAACATCCTATAATAGCTCAGTCACAGCTAGTATGTGGTTTAAAAATGTACTTTGATAATAAAATCTCCCCCTTAAGACACACGCAACACATATACAAACAGCTCTCCCGCCTGGTAAATGAAATAGTTGAGATTTTAATGGGCAGTTAACGAGGTGCTTAGATTTATGACGCCGAGCTCTTTCCCCCCTCCAGGCAACACATGTTGTTGTCAGCTAAGCTGAGCTATGTGGAGGGCTCTGCCACTCCATCAGCCAGGGAGAGGGAGAGAGAGAGAGAGAGAGAGAGAGAGAGAAAGTACAGAAATATATGGCTTGCACTAGCATCCCTGCGATCACCCGACAGACCCCCACCACCAAAAGCACTTCAGAACCACTGGACTCGCCTCTCCCCACGCCGCCTCTCTTCGCCTTCTACCGTATCGTACCTGTCTACAACAGACTGAATCACTACTAATACACCATCCTCTTGTCTGTGGCAGCATCATGGCTTCTGAAGGAGCCTCCATTACCCACAATCCCCCAACCTCTTCTTCCCTCCCCCACACACATATGCACTCACTACCTTCTCCCATCGTTTTTACAGGGTTTCATAGCTCAGAAGGTTTAACGAGCTCCCATAGAGCACACACGTCTGTGCTCAGTCCTGTTAGCGAATCACTCAGATGCTAAGCTAAGCTAAGCTAAGCTAAGCTAAGCTAAGCTAAGCTTCTTTTTTTGGGTTGACACACTTTTGCAGCCAGCTGTTGACATCTTCAAACAAACACATGAGAGGATGTGAAAGAGAAATTTTTAATGTTCCTTTTTAGCACATCATCGACACAGGGTAAATATAAGAGTGGAGAACACTATTTATTTATGTTTGGGTAAGTTATTACCCTACCCTCCTCTCTCTCTCTCTTTCCTCTATCTACTTCTCTCTCTCTTTCTCTATCAGTTTGGAAGGGTTTACGCTTACATTAGTGGACGGCAATGCGAAAAAGTCCCCATTTAATGTTTTTTGGGGGGTTTTTTTGGTTTGGTTTTGTTTTGTTTTTACTTTTGTTCTCACATATCTTGACTTTTAACGTGGATACAGGGTATATATTTGAACAAAAATGCATGTCCCAGACTAGGAGCCGCTGTGTATCGCACATTTTTAAAACAGCTGGGGTGGTTTGTTTGAACAGTGTGTGAGGACAGTTGGATAGAACACACACACAAACACACATAAAGGACCCTCACAGACTGTTTGACTGTGTGTGTGTGTGTATGTGTGACCCCGTCTGCACTCACTCCTGTTCTGGAAATAAACCTGTCGTACGCTTTTTTTAAAGTGCAGATTTACACAAAGGCTCATCACCTCTGGGCATCATTGTTGCACTTAGAGTTTACATTTTGATGGTTAAAGGTAAAAAAAAAAAATAATAATAATAAAATCTTATTTTGAAGACGGAAGGCCCTCCAATCAAAGCGTCTTTCGGCCAATGTGTGTTCAAGTGAACATTCATATATAAATATTTATTTGTTATAGCCAGTTTAAAAAAAAAAAAAGACTTTCTGTTTTGTATTATTATTTATCCTTCATGTATTTATATCGAGAAAAAATACTGTACTTTTTTAGTATTTACCTGTTATGAAAGAAAAAAAAAAACAAAGTTGTGTTTCTTCTTGTCCATTGTACTGAAGTTAAATTTTTTAGTTCTTGTATTTTAGAAGAAAATAAGTAGTTTTTATGTTCCTATAAATGACCCTTGTACATAAATGTCTTGGCTTGTACAGGGAAAAAGGCACGGATTGGGGATTGGTTACCCATTCGTGCATAGTTGAAAAATTTAAACAAACTATTAGCTGGAAAAAACAAGTCTTTTTGGAGAAAACAAATTCTTTCTTTGTCATTTGTAGCTCCTTTTTCTTTCATTGTTGAGAGAGTTGTCTGTTGAACAATTCTTTAATAAAAATGTTATGTTATTCAGAGTAATTGTTGATTTCTTAAGAGAAAGTTGACTCGTGACTTGTCCTTAAAAGAAGTTAAACTGGTATATATATATATCCTAATTTACTATTCTGAAAAAATACATATATCATGTATTAGAACTTGAAAGTGAACTATCACCATGCACTGTTTGATGATCTGTGCTCCTCAGTTCATCCGCTGTCATTATTAGACATCATATTTCATAAAACTAAACCATCTGGGTTCAAACATGTGGAAACATTCAACCTTTCCTGTTAAAACTCAATGGTCTGACCTCAGAACATAGGATCAAATCACAGAGAATGAATAATCAAAGTTGAATTTAACCCTTTGACACATACTGGTCACTGCAGTGGACAGTTGTTCTACAGTTGTTCTCTTGTATATTCATGGGTTTAGTTGTTTTAGTCAGTTCATATCATTACTGTAACTGACCTGTTCTTAATATCTGATCTGCACTAACATGTTTACTTGTAAATCTATTACTAGTTGTGATTAAACGGTAATTAACAGTCTCTTCTTAAACAAAAACTGCATTAAAAATCTTTTATTTTATTGCATTTTAAATACACGTTTCTTTGCTTCAAAGCTTAAACACATATTGTCCAGCTGAGTGGACATTTTTATAACTCCATAAATTCATTTATAAGTTCATTAAATAGATTTTAATCACATTGCTTCCATGAATACAAACGCATAGGAAAAAAAATATTGGCTAAGGTTCTGATAATTCATACTTCATGCATCAAAGGGTTAATTTCAACTTATTTTAAGTAGAAGGGGAGGTCATTCTTTCCTGTCAATGACTAGATATGATAAACATCCAGCTGCTCAACAAGTGGATGTAAGGTTGAATCTTCATCTTTATTTCCTTAATGTTTTTGTCTGTTTGTCTGTTTGTTAGTAAGAAAACTCAAAAACTTATGGACAGATCTTGATGAAATGTTCAGGGTATGTTGGTAATGAGGAGATCTGGAAATTATTACATTTTGGTGGTGATCATGGGGTGAGGGGGGTGTACCTTGGCGGAGGTCTGCACTCTCCGAATGTTTTCTAGTTTCATCTTTTGTTCAATTCAATCCCATGTAAGTCTTTTTTTTTTTATTATTTGTACTAAAACATGTGCTGACCCTGCTAGCAACATCATGTCCACACTATACATATGTTTAGATCTTAAAAGACAGCCCCGGGCCTGCGCCATGTCCCTGTCACGTGATGCCTCTCTCTCTCTCTCTCTCTCTCTCTCTCTCTCTCCCTAGCACGCGCCTCGTGTGTTCAGTTCAGTAGGAAGGCAACGGCATAAAACTTAAGACATAAATCAGCTTCCCATAAATAATGGCCCTACTTCCCTTTACATCTCCGTTGGACTAACAGACAATAAAAAACACCAATAAGCAGAGATTGGATCTAATTTATTGCCTCATAAAAACAGACGGAGGTTCTCTGGGCTGCTGCTGCTGCTGCTGCTGAAAACAGCCCGGGTTATTTCTGCAGAACACGAGCTAAAGGTCCACGCAAAGGCTGACAAATCACAACTAGAGTCACATCACATCCGTCCAGTGTGATGAGAGGCGTTTAAAGAAGCATGTCTATAACAGCCAGGACTCTTTGACTATAGCTGCAGCAGAGAAGTCAACTAAACTTATGTAGATCTTATTTAAGATAGGAAATAAGATCTGGATAAAACTGATCTGGGTAGATTATGCTGAAATAATAATGTGATTTATATTTATTATTATTATAATTATTATTATTATTATTATTATTATTATTATTATTATTATTATTATTATTATTATTATTATTATTATTATTATTATTATTATTATTATGGTATTATTTTTGGTTCTTTTTTTTTGTCTTTCAGCAGCTTTATGAAATAAAACTACTGGACCAATTTACATGACATTTTAGGAAAGGTGTAAAGTATTCCAGAATAGATCCCATTCAATATTGGTGAATGTAGGTCAAAGGTCACAGTCACAGTGAGCAAAAATGTGGTTTCACAGTGATAAGAAATACAGCAAATCAGGTAAAATGTGTGTAATGGGGGCCTGGCAAGACTTATTATTATTATTATTATTATTATTATTATTATTATTATTATTATTATTATTATTATTATTATTATTATTATTATTATTATTATTATTGTTATTCATTATTATTATTATTATTATTATTATTATTGTTATTCATTATTATTATTATTATTATTATTATTATTATTATTATTATTATTATTATTATTGTTATTCATTATTATTATTATTATTATTATTATTATTATTATTATTATTATTATTAGTAGTAGTAGTAGTAGTAGTAGTAGTAGTAGTAGTAGTAGTAGTAGTAGTAGTAGTAGTACACAGTAAATTTTGCAGTGCTAAATCAACACTTAGAGAGTTTATTTAACTTCTTCTAGAGTGTATTTGGTCCCATTGTCTCCAAATTAACACTGCAAAATCTACAGTGTATTCACTAAATTATATTTAACATAAAGTTTGTTACACTTTTTGCAGACCTATTATAACTAGTCAAATAATAATTGTGATAAGTGCCAATATTCACACTGAAAAAAGGAAAACATTGAATCAACTTAAAAATTCTTCTTCAATTTTGACTTTTAATCTCATAATTTTAACGTTTTATGGTCACATATAAAAAAAATCTAGTTGAATGAACCAAAATGAATTGCATAGGGTTATGGTTATTGTAATGTAATTTAATTTGATTCACTCATAGATGTTTTTTTTTTAATGTGTGACCTATAGAAGAAGAATTTCTAAGTTTATTCAATGTTTTACTTTTTTTTTCAGTGTAATAAACAAAAATAAACGCCTCTGGATAATAGTAATAACAATAACAACACCAGTAAGTATCAATAACAGCTGAAACAAGCCACTCACTAGAGTCTTATGCAATTTTTACGCAACATCTGTCACTGTTTTTCGTCTTTAACGTTAGACCTTCACAGTCTTACGTCACTAAACGCAGCAGCACTTTATCAGAGTGAATCACCAGCCAAAATATGAGTGAAAAAACTAAAGTATGCTCATGAGATTTGGTGACACAAGTTAGAAAGAACAAAAAAATATAAGAAATAAATAGAGAAAACTGAACCCGCAATCATCATTACCTGTCAAACGGAAAAGAACAAAATAATAAAAAACAAAATTCCATTCTCCAGTCAGCAAATCCTGTGCCCTGATTTTTTATTTTTTTTTTTTTTTTTAGGGTTGGATGGAAACAAATATATTTTCTCTTCCAAATTATTTCAGTCAAATAAAATGTAAAATATGACACTGGTGTCCGTGCAGGAGTTCAGTCTGCAGCATGTGTGTGATTTTTTTTTTTTTAATTGTGTGTTGGTGCAGAATCACTCAGCCCACTCACTCACTTGCCCTCAATGGCTCCCACTCCCACGCATCTTTTTTTTTTTTTTCTCAGTAGCATGGGAACAAGGGTACGCAATAGGATATACATTTTTTTTTTCTCTTTTCACTATTTCTTTTTTTTTTTAAACATCTCTACTTCTATAACATATAATACTAACAGTTCCACTTCCACTGTGCGTGTATTTGTGTTTGCACATGCGCTGTTGAAACTGCTGTGTTAGTGTTAGTAGTGCAGCTAAATGGAGAGAGGCAGAAAGAGAGCAGGATGGGAGTCTTTCTCGTTATTTTGGGAGAAGGGGGGGGGTGTTGCTGTCAGCCTCTTTGCACACACAGAAAGATTGATCACCTCGCTTCTTTTTTTCCACTCGGGGCTCCTCGGGCCCTCCCCAAAAATATCCTCTCTACTAAAAAAAACTCCTGATCTTTGTAAAACTCTACATGTGCGTCCTGTTGAGTGTGAGGCTTGCCACAGACTCAGCAGACGCTCACTCACTGTTCGCTTTAATATTACTGCTGTTGGATTATTATTTTTGCTATTATGAGGAACAGGAGGCTCCCTGCTCCTCTTTTCTTTTCCTTTTTTTTTTTCTCCTCCACTCTTCTCTTCAGTTGTGTAGTTGTTTCCTACAGAGCGACCTCACTGTGAACTCTGTTTAAACACACGGAGCAGTTTTTTTTTTTTTTTTTTTTAACACACATACAACAACACTGACACAGAAAAGAAGAGAAGAGGACAGTGTCTGAGCCTTGGTATGTGAGGAGGAGGCTGCTTCAGTTAGAGGATGACACTGTATTTACGTCATATTTCACATGCATAAACCTGAGAATATAGTAAAATTAGTACAAAAAAAAATGGCACACTTACACAACAGGCTGCCTCCCTCCATTTCCTCCCTAAGTTTGGGTGTCTGTGCTCTGTTCTAACCCGCTCTCCACAAATCATCATCTAAAACACTCTCCAAGTTTGCAGTGTCTAAGTTGGGGATTTGGAGTCTTTGTCACACTTGTAAAGATTAATGAGCTGAGAGCCCTACACTGTCTCTCTCTCTCTCTCTCTAAAGGAGCCATATTGTAAACGGTGGTAGCCAGCTCCGGTCACCTCATGTTAACCGTCATTACATCATCCACAGGACCGAAAAATGTCTATTGTTTGTGCGTAAAAAAAAAAAAATCTGGCCAGGATGCGCCAGTGCTTTCCGCCCACACTGCGCACATGGCGACCGCTCTCCTTCTGATTTTTACACCCATGGGTTCTGTTTTTTTTTTTCTTTCTTCTTTACCCCCCGTTAAGACAAAACAATAGCAGCTATCCTGTGATATAGCCAGTGCTTTTGGTTCAAAAAATAATAATGCTGCTTCACATAGCAGTCGCTGCCGCCAGGCCCGGTCCAGTGATTGGTTATCTGGCGTCACATGACCAGGAATTGGCTGCAATTTCGCCCCATAGTTATTCAGTTTAGCCTACCCAGGTCCCCATACGCTAGTAATATCACCAATATACACAATTATTATATAGGCACAGCATTTACGCCATTGCGGTCGAGAGCCTACGTGCGTTTCGTGCGTTTTTTTCTCCATTTATTATTATTTTTTGCAAACGAAGCCATATTGAGTGGTGTGCGTGCGCGCGCGCGTGTGGTGTGGATGTGTTTTGTGTGTATGTGTGTGTTTTATTTTTTTATTTTGGGGAAGGGATTGTTCGGGGGTCTCGCCGTTTGGAGGGTGATACCGGTCTGAGGGAGCTATGAATTTTGAATTTGAGAGGGAGATCGGTTTCATAAACAGCCAGCCGTCCCTAGCAGAGTGCCTGACGTCCTTCCCCGCCGTCCTGGAGTCATTTCAAACTTCATCAATCAAGGAGTCGACAGTAATTCCGCCTCCCTTCGAGCACACCATCCCCAGCCTCAGCCCCTGCACAGCCAGCCAGCCGAGACCGGCAGCAGCCAGGAGCCAGCAGAACCACCGGAGAACCTCCTCCACCTCCTCCTCCTCCACCTCCGCCACTAATGGCCTCCAGACGCAGCACCACCGAGCCGCCCAGCAGACCTGTCCGACCGGCCAGGCCCCTGCCCCGGCCACCGCCACCATCTCCACCCCGCTTGCCCATGAGTTCCCCTGGATGAAGGAGAAGAAGTCATCCAAGAAATGCGCCAAGTCCGGGAGCAGCTCCGGGAGCGGCGGGGCTGGATCCATCATCCCCCCCGCCTCGACCTCCCCTTCGCCGACCGCCTCCGGGTACGCATCGGCGGGCATCGAGTCACCCACAGGTCGGTACAGCAGGGTGTGTGTATGTGTGTATAGACCCACGTTGTGTTTGCATCTTCTTTTCCACGGTAATAATAATAATAACCCAGCATCATTTCCACTCACATTAAATGACATTGTGTTTTCTTTCCCCAGTGTGTGTGTATGTGTGTGCGTGTGTGTGTGTGTGTGCATGTGTGTGTTGTGCAGTGCTGATGCTCTGTCAACAGGGAAGCCATATCTACACCACTGCATCATGCTGCAGTGTTTTTTTTTTTTTGCACACACTCTCATCATGCACTTAAATATGCGCCACTTTGCACCTTTACACCCATTATTTGTGTCATTTTACTGATCATTTCTCTTTCAACTGTTAATCCAAAGTAAGAATGTTCACATCACAAATCTGGTTTTAAATGAAAATGGTCCATAAATATTCAGATTAAGGGGCCAAAGGTGCAGGGTTTTTTTTTTTATTTCAGTCTGCATCATTCCCTTCACAGCATCGGCCTCATATTATATATTCATAACACAAGTGCTGATGGTAGCCATGTTGGATGGTGGAAGGGAATATAATGGCGAGGAAAAATATGGTGGAGTGGGGGCTGGGTGTGTGTGTGTGTGTGTGGGGGGGGTGAACAGGCCAGCCATCAACACAGGACATATAATAGTAATAATAATAATAAATTCAAATTTACAAATAACTTAGGATGATTTTGGAGTATGTTCACTTCCATAACAAATATTTACTTAATATTTATGTATTTTTTAGACTATTTCTATTATTTATCTACTTATAAATTGCAGCCCTGGTCCTTTTTAATAGAGGATCTTGTATTCCCCCTTTCCTTTCCTTTTCTGATCTCATTCATAAACAGGATTTGACTTCTGCTTTTGACACACTCCGCCACAGTCGTTTCACATCGACTTTCCCACATTTCCCTGCACATTTCCTCCCGATCCCATGATTTATTTATTTTCCTCTCTTTGCATGTCTCTAGTCACATGCTGTAGCCACTTTTTTTTTTCCACAGAGCTCTGGTTTTCTAGCTTTTACACAGTAAAAGAAGCCAACTCTCACATTAGCATCATCTGTCTTTATCTGAGCTTTGATTTCTTTGCTTTATTCATTTTTGTTTTGCTTTTTTTTTCCAGGCACCAAATTGCTTCGATTTTACAGTTATGACTTTGGCTGCTAGTATAATTTTTTTTTTATGATTCTTTTTGTGTTTTATTAGGCCTCCTGTTTTATTACACACACTAGAGCCAAGGGAGATTTCTACTCTTAATTCTCTTTTGGAAATCTTGCACTCAAATAAACCTGCAGAGGTTTTTACAAGGAAATATAATTTGAAGTTTAAAGAATTATGGTGTAAAATAACATTTGAAAAAAAAAATATATGGTCCAGCAGGTTGTTCAGCCCTGACTCCCTCTTTTATTTGTGTGTGTTCCAGATCCGAACCAGGCGGGTCTGGATACTGGAGGAGCCGGCTCCCGTCGCCTCCGCACCGCCTACACCAACACACAGCTGCTGGAGCTGGAGAAGGAATTCCACTTTAATAAATACTTATGTCGGCCTAGAAGGGTGGAAATAGCTGCTCTTTTAGATCTAACCGAGCGTCAGGTTAAAGTTTGGTTCCAGAACCGACGCATGAAACACAAACGCCAGACCACGCACCACCGGGACGGAGGAGGAGGAGGCCACGAATCCGGCGACCCGGGTGGGTTCGAGCCCCTGGAAGGCACCGACGCCTCCTCTCCGTACTCCAGCCAGCCTCTGGAAGCATCTGGCACCGGGGACACTGCGGCTGCGTCGGAGGAAGCCGAGGGAACAGGGAACAGCAATCCATCTTCTGCCGCCGCCTACGCTAATGACAGCGGGGACAATGCGCAGCCCACGCCGGAGGAGGGAGGCCGGTTGAGCCGCCTCGAACGCCCACATCTGCCCCGGGCATCTGGTTCCTCTGACTCCTCCGCCCCCCGTCAGTCCCCGCCGGTGTTCGGCTCATCCACCTCCACCTCCGGCTCCAGCTCCACCGGTGACGGCTCCAGTCTGATGCAGCTGAACGAGGCTCCGGATCAGCGGGACTCCTCCATCTCCATCTCCACGTCCACCACCTCTTCTTCCACCTCCTCTGCTCCTCCTGCCTCCTCTTCCTCCTCTTCCTCCGTGCTCCCCGAGCTCACCCTGTTCACCGGGGACTCGTGCCTGTCGCCCAGCCTGCAGAGTTCCCTGGACAGTCCGGTGGATTTCTCCGAGGAGGACTTCGACCTGTTCACAAGCACACTGTGCACCATCGACCTGCAGCACCTCAACTTCTGAGGCCGAAAAACTGGACACAAACACGGCAGGCACCGGTGCTGAAGCCCCGGGGTAGAAGCACGGGACGGAACGGGCCTCGCGAAGGAACAACCGGAGGATTGTGTCTAATAAAAAAAAAAAAAAAAAAGAAACGCTTCTCGGCAACATTCCTGAAACATCCGAAGAATGAAAATTATATTGATTTTTCCCGATTTTATTTGACTGTTTTTTTACATTTTAAATTATGCGCCCTAGTTTAACAGACGGTGGTGAAATTTATTTTCTAATTTCAACATCCAATGGAAGCAGTCTTTTGTATTTTCTCCATTGTGGATTTTTTTTGTCCTGCATTTTTTTTAAATTCCAGGTATTTATTACCTTTTTGTTTTTTAAAAAAATATATTAGTTCTTTTTTCTCTCCTTCAGATGATTCTAAACCATTACCACTAGGTTTCTTTCTAGTCCATCGGTGCAGCTTCATGGATTCTTAATAACTTCTCAGGAACTGTTCACGGAGTCTAAAGGTGCAGATACAAGGACTGCTTTTAAGGGGAAAGATAAAAAAAAAAAAAAAAAAGACAAAAGTGGAGAATGAATTCGTCCTCTCTGAAGGCGACAGGAGAGGAGCCCTGCTGAACCCGAGTTTTAGACCCTAGTTTATTTATTGAGATTCTTTAATAGTGAAAATCCAAATTATTTATTGTACATATATTTTCATAGTGGAATAATAATAATAATAAAAACACAAACATTTACAATGTGGCCCATGTTGTTTTCTTTTTATATTTTGTAGGTTTTGAAATAAAGACTAGGATTTTTTCAACAGGGAAATGCATATATATATATATATATATATATATATATATATATATATATATATATATATATATATATATATATATATATATATATATATATATATATATAAAATGTTAGTCTAGATTTTAAAAAAATAATTTATTACTGTAAATACAGGTTACATTTCATAGCTAAAATCCTGGCAAAAAACCCTTAAAGGGCCTGTTATAATAGATATTATAAATCACTTAAAGTAGCTTATAAAAACTGCCTACTCTTTTTATGAGCCTGGATATGTGAACAGTCTATTATTATTTAACCTGAATGGATAATTTAATTTGAATGTGATGTTTTTGTTTCGTTCTTTTATGGACTGTTCTTGAATTTCTTTTAAATTCCTTATCATTTGGACTAAGAACTAAAAGCAGGTTACAAATCTGGTTTATGTCTTGTTTTCCCACATAACTACAGTACAGGCCTATATATAACTCATATAGCAAATAGCCTTGTATTGTATGGCTCGTATGTTTACACAAAGATAACCCCTGGAAGAATGAGATATTTTCCAGAGCTGATAATACAGAGAAGAAAAACAGGCTGAGAGGCCATGGCAGGACCGTTTGCACTTTTAACAGCTAGCTTAGCCTACTGCTAGAAGGAGCTAACGTTAGCATAGCATAGCCCACCACCAGGAAAAAAAATAAAAACACCATGTGAGGAGAAAACCCACAGTTTATAGTGTGTGTGTGTGCAGTAATGATAGTGTGTGAGATACTAAGCTGAACCACAATTTGGCACAACTCACCTTCTGTTAGGAGTATGAGAGCTTTGACTTCAGCTTGTCATAAAAGCTACAAGCTACATGTGTCCCTATAGGATAGTGGTTAAAAAAAGGCTAGCAGCGGTGGCTACAGCTAGCTGCCATGAGTGTGTGTGGATGTGATGCTAACTAGCTGTTCCTCCTCCCGCAGAGTCAAAATGGCGCTGAAGACAAAGCAGGATGTGAACAATGAGCAGTGGCAGCCATTACAGGATGACTGGCTCACTGTGACAGCTCAGTGTTTGTGTGGAACAGAGACTGAGGGGAGGGAGGGAGAGAGAGAGGGGAAAACAGGAATGTTGCTTTTTTTTATACCACACTTTTAAGACCACTTTATGGCTCAGACTATTTTCTGGATCATTTCTATACAACAGTGATAAATTACTGAGAACAACATTAATATAATAATAATAAAAATAAATAAATGAAATATAATAATAATAATAATAACAATAATAATAATAATAATAATAATAATAATAATAATAATAATAATAATAATAATAATAATAATAATAATACATAAAACCATCACTGTTTTCCCCTCTGTGCTAGTTTAGATAAAAAAGCCAAATCAAAATGTAATTAAAGTAGGTATATTATTTGAAATATTACACACTGAAAACACTATAATCCACTTAAAGTTTATACATATATATATATATATATATATATATATATATATATATATATATATATATATACACACATATGTGTGTGTGTGTGTGTGTGTGTGTTACATCTAAAATATTTGACTTCACAGTAACTCAATTCAGGTCATAAGAAGTCACTAAATTTAGTTTTCTATTTTTTTTCTCTAGTTTAAGTGGGGTTATATATTTTTTTAATGCATTACAGTTGCAGTTGAGTACAGCCTGACCTATAATACATTTAGTTTGAAACTTAAAAATAGAAATCACAAAACAACAGCTACTATTGACCCATTATTGGATGTTTAATTTAATACACCCTTACCAACAGGCTTTATTTCCTCATTGCTGCTCCATAAAGTTTGACGAGACAACACTGAAGATACAGCATAATGGCCTATTAAAATTTGGATGAACCCGTCTGCTTTTTTTCTCCTCCAAAACATCTTATTTGTCATGGTGCACTCAAACCACTCCTCACATTTTCAAATTGACCTGAATGAGTCATTGTCAGGGCTTATCCCATCCCTGAAGCATTAGAATAACAACATACAATCACTCATACTGACTTTGAGTTCCATTGTGACTCAACTCTTTATCACACAGCGGCCTTAAATATTGTTTAATCCCTGCCTTTAATTGAACTAAATATTCTGGAGAAACACAGGGAGAAAATAATTGATTATGTATAGTTATATAGTGAAGGTTTTTATTAATTAATTTTTATTTTATTTTTTAACTTGTCTTGTCTTGCAACCTAACAGCAGAATGACTACTTTTTGGTGTTGAACAAATTTGCGTTGCCAAGGGAACCTTCATAAAATATATGAGGCTCATCTTGATATTCTTTATTAATGTGCCAGATACCTGATCGGGGGAGGTGAAGGGTTGAAAAAGGGGCATAGAACAAGGAAAAACAAGGTTATGAAAACTCTCAGAAGAAAACATCAACAATACAACAATGGTGATAATTATAATGGTAACAATAACTACAACACGATCTGAGTAAACTATACTATAGTGGTGAAGATTAAGTTTTGTACTGTATGGGTGTAGTCGTCATGGGGAAACAATAAGCACAATAGATGCATAATAATAACCAGTACAACTTATTATAATAACAACATACAAAAAGAAAATGTCTTGATTGTTACTGTTTCCAACTAAAACCCTGAACAACAGATGTAATCATAAGGTTTTCCAACAGAAAATGTCACACACTGAAGTATTGTTATGAATTACAAAAATTAAGACAAGATCATTCAGGACTTATGATCCTCAAATACAATTACATTTTATCTAACATATTAATAATATAGATTAAATTGCCTTGTATGAATTGTCAGGAGAGATTCATATGCAGTTAAAGTTAGTAAAAGAAGTATTACATATATTGGAAAAAAGAACAAAAAAGAAAGACAATATTAGTCCAAATATGTTTATTAAGGAAGAGAGATAACCAAATAGAAGCAGAAACTGATGTCATGCTGATTTTTAGTATATGTACAATATCATATATTAAACTGGACAGGTTGGACATCTTGGCTTGGATTTAATATCAATATATGCTTGGTGAGTCATCTTTCATCATATCTCTGAGGACTTTTTTCAACATTAAATCAAGGTCTGATTTCTTTTTCTAACCCCGAAAAACTGGTTGTATTTTTTTTTTTAAGTTAAACAAAAAATGATTTTCATGAATACTGTTGTCAGGTCCAGCAAATATTGTTTTGTGGTTGACAGAAAACAATTAATTTCCTCCTATGACTGATATCAACAGTTTAATTCTTCAGTATACTGATGAGCAACATTATTTTATTTACATTGAGGTTATATGTCACATGAAAATATTATGCTGTTAACATGACATACATAACATTCAAGTTCAGGCTTAGGCTAGAGGGATCAAATAACTAAATATATAACTGAAATGAAAGAAAATACCTAACAGCAATGTACCATTTATGGTGAGTGTAAATATAAAAGAGTAGTGGTTAAAGTAGAGGTCCCTGGGGTACACCACAGGTCACAAGTACTGTATATGAGTGTGAAATCAAAATAAGTAAGTGTTATTTGTACTGTAAGGCTGATCCTTAGAATTGTCCTTCTTCATTCATTTTTAATTTCATATAAATGAATAGTGGTTGAAGTATAGGTCCCTGGGGAACACCACAGATCACAAGCACTTTATATGATTGTGAAATCAAAATAAGTAAGTGTTATTTATACTGTGAGACCAATTCTTAAATTTTTCATTCTTCATTTTTAATTTCATATAAAAGAGTAGTGGCTGAAGTATAGACCCCTGGAGAACACCATGGGTCACAAGTACTTTATATGAGTGTGAAATCAAAATAAGTGTCATTTATACTGCAAGACTGCTCCTTAGAGTTTTCATGCTTCATTCATTTTGAATTTCATATAAAAGAGTAGTGGTTGATGTATAGACCCCTGGGGAACACCACAGGTCACAAGTACTTTATATGAGTGTGAAATCAAAATAAGTGTCATTTGTACTGCAATACAGATCCTTAGAGTTTTCATTCATATTTTAAACTAAAACTATGCAATTTTGAAGATTCTAAAGGACAACAGATGTAAAGCAATTTAAAAAAAAAACATCTGTGATTCTGCTTCTACTGTGATTGACCTTCAGTCAGATGGAAAGTGAGTTAGACAAATGATGTAGACATCTTTCAAATCAATAGTTTATGTAAAACACATTGCCACAGCTAGTGTTTTCCAATGTACAGCTTTTGAAAAGGAAAACCTACTTTTATGTGGGACATATGATTGAATCTTCACAAACCCAATACACCGACAAATATAATGAGTCTGTTATTAGCTTACAGATGATAAGGTCACATTTTTGTAAAGAGTTGGAGAAGTTTCAATGTGTGACATGACTGTGAGCTAAAGAGACCTTGGGTTGAAGCTTGTGTTTAACTGGAAGTTGGTAATTTAGTAATTTAATCAATTTCTCAGCTAACACCTAAGCTAACATTTCTAAGCTAACAAGCCTGAGAGATACTGAAGAACTTAAATGTTTCATTCCATGGTTATTTCATTAATATTGCTGTTCACCATTGTTATTGAATGCATTGTGTTTTGCTTCTATTTAATTTGATCTTTGTTTCAAGGTGTTTTGGGAGGGTAGAAAAATGACTTGAGGTCGAACAACAGAGTTTACGGGTACTTCCTCATACATATCCATGACGTGGTTTCTGATTGGCTCAGAGTATGAATGCGTGAAGGAACACTCCCTCCTCCCCTCTCACTATGCACTGAAAAAGTAAAGCATTGAATCAACTTAAAAATTCTTCTTCAATAGGTCACACATAAAAACATCTAGTTGAGTGAATTAAATTAAATTAAAATAACCCTAACCCTATGCAATTTAATTAGGTTCACGCAACTAGATTTTTTATGTGTGACCATAAAAAGTCAAAATTATGAGAAAAAAAGTCTAAATCATGAGAGTGTTTTAAGGCTTCAGTGTGCACATTAAAGGTCAGAGTTGCAGCTACTTATTAAGTTTGTAAGTGACTCAAATATTGAATATTTTCTTCGATTTTACTTCATGAAATTATAATTGGAATTGGCGAAAAGCTTGTGCTTTATTCCACAACCAAGTGAAACAACCACAAAAAGTAAAAGTATACAAAACATATCTATATAGAAATGACAATAACAATATATAAAAAAAAATATAGAATATATAAATAAGTAGTGCCAGGCACAGCAAATGTCGCCCCCTGGAAAAATTTTACCTGATTTGCTCCATCTGTTATTATTGATTTGATTTGATTTGATTTGAATGATTTATTTCGAACATGTGCCAAGTGCAACAATATTCAATACAGCAATAATAATAATAACAATGACATGTTCGAAAAGGAGTAGGATGAAGCATAAGCTTATTTAATCCTACCCCTTCTTCACTTCCTCAACAACCTAAATACATCTTGTAGTAATATAGTGCATAGTACAAAAAAGATGATAAATAAAATAATAACAATAACAATGATAACAATACCAATAATCAATAACTGAAGTACTAAACATAGACATATATACAAAAAAAGAAACTAAAAACAAATGAGCAGATAGGAAAGTAGGTAACAAATAGAGTTTTTTGTTGTTGTTTTCTTTTTTCCTCCCTTCCTTCTTCTTCTTTTCCCTTTTTTTCTTTCCTTTTTCTAATTTTTTTGCATTTTGCTTTCATTTTTAATTTTTAATTTTATTTATTTTATTTATTTTATTTATTTTATTTATTTTATTTATTTTATTTATTTTATTTATTTTATTTATTTTATTTTATTTTATTTTTCTATTCATTCACTTATTTTATTCATGTATTTATTCATTTATTTATTTTTTATATCTTTTAACCCCACAGAGGGGGAGTCAACAGTGCTCAAGATCAGTGCATATTCCAGTCTGGCAGACATATACTATACTATTTAGTGCATGTGTGTGACCATCATTGCAAAAACACATTTGTGGTTACTTTGAACTTTGACCTACATTCACCAAAATTGAATGGGATCTATTCTGGATGACCTTGGACCTTTTCTAAAAAATCATGGAAATTGGTCCAGTATGTTTTGTATAAAGTTGCTGAAAAAGAGACAACACCCCTCTCCCGTGACAAAAAAGTCAAATAGCATCTACAAAGAATATGCGCACTGCAGTCTCCAGCACATTAGTATCCAACTTATAAACTTGCTTACAACTTCAGATGCAACAGACATATACATACTATATATATATATATATATATATATATATATATATATATATATATATATATATATATATACCATAATATATTTACCATAATGTGACAAAGTTTAAATAGCCTTGTTTACTTGAGAGTTTGTTTTTATTTTTGCTTAATTCCTAATAAACAGTTAATTTCACTTTAAGATGGCCATATAAAAATCTAAATTGATAATTACGAATTAAATTTAACTCTCAAATAAAGTCACTTGTTTAGTTTGATCTTAAATCCGAATTTGATAATTCCTCAGGCATATAAACACTTAATTTTGCTTTAACATTATTCTTGTCGTTCTGCACATGTTCCTGGTTTCAACGCGATAACAAACACTAATGCTGGCATTAGTTTGTTGGTTCATATAGTTGATTCAGTCGAGCTGCGGCTTTGTAATTATCACAAAAATAATTGCAAAAATCACATGTCGTATCTGGTCTAACATGTTAAAACTAGTTGAAACTAATTCAAAACAGTAAATGGACACGATCGTTTCCTTCCAGTAGACATCCAGGCGTTTAAGTACCTCCAGCTCTTAAAGCCCATTTAACTAGAGCAGAACATACCTGTTTACCATGTAAACCTTTATTTGGAATTAACATTTTCATATAAACCTGAAAGAAATAGCTTTAATTCCATAATAATTTTGTATGAATAATCAATTCAAAATAAAAAATAAAACATCATGTAAATGTAGCAAATAAGTGTCTGTGAAACTAATGGGAAAAAAATGAAGAAATAAAGTTTTCATTCAAGAAATTTGTGGAAAATTGAAAATAATAGTTTTGACCAATATAAAGCGAATAATCGATTAATCACGTTAGCTCCACATTAGACATAAAAAAGACGTTAGTGCATATAAATGTCTCCTCGTACTGTATGGTCACACTCAGAGGCAATGCTTTGTAATGTAGATTTAGAGCTCTATCAGTATGTTAATGCTACATTAAGTAAGACTGGAGGGAAGCCAAATGTCTCTGAAGGAAGACCATGATTTAAAACGCCTAACAGTTGGCAAATATAATGAAGTGAATAAGTATCAAGCCCTTATAAAATATATATTAAAGATGGCTCCGGGTTCAACAAACTGAAGAAAGGAAGGCGTATGGCAACACACTCTCTCTCCTGTAACATCCATCTAAAGTGTATCTTGTAGACAAAGAGATTACAGCAGAGTACGTCTCTATGCTGGAGACATATCTCACCTTCTGAGTGTCTGTGTGTGTGTGTGTGTGTGTGAGAGAGAGAAAGAGATTGTAAGTGTGTGTGTTCTAATAATCTCTCTCTCTCGTGGCTGTCACCGCCTGTCGGCCGCTGCCATGCTGTAATATGCGGACTGCTCCTTTATCTCTTGCATCACCGTCACCATCACTGTTATGATTTCTGCCTGAGTGTGTGTGTGTAGGTGTGTGTGTGTGTGTGTGTAGGTGTGTGTGTGTGATATTGCATAACTCAGCCATGATAGATCACCCACTTAGTAGCAGTGGTGAAATATGTGAGCAGTGGATTTTTATCATCCGCAGCGTCAAGAGGAAACTTTAGCCTTAGATACAGAGACAGACCTGCTGAACAGCTGCTGCACGGACTGAACACACTGCTGTTATAGCCTGAAAGGTGAAGGGATGGGAATAATGCTGCGACTCATGCTCCAGCAGCCTGCCAGCTTCAACACACCTTAATATGAATGTACAACTGAGTTCTTCATGACTCGGGAAAAAGTAAACATATCCTGTCGGTTCCCACTAGTTAAAACATTGCTGTTTAATCAACACGTAAAAACCCAGTGATACTTTTGGGCCAGTTCCCAAAGGAATTTTTCTCTCTATTTCACCTTTCTAAAGTGATTTATCACCATTTATTTTAATATTATGCCCTGTATTTTGGACTTTTCTTAGTCAAAATATGTTATTTAGAATAGAATAGAATAGGCACTCGTGCCTCACAGCAAGAAGGACCCTGGTTTAAATCCCACACCAGACCTTTCTGTGTGGAGTTTGCATGTTCTGCTCGTGTCTGTGTGGGTTTTCTCTAGGTACTGTAGTTTCCTCCCATCATCCAAACACATGCACTGATAGGTTAATTGGTTAATCTAAATTATCCATAGGTGTGAATGTGAGAGTGATTGTTTGTCTATATATGTTCAGCCCTGAGATGAACTGGAGACTCATACAGGGTGTACCCCGCCTTCACCCATTGTAGCTGAATAGAATAGAATAGAATAGAATAGAATAGAATAGAATAGAATAGATGTTTATTTGCCATTTGTGCTAGCCTAGCCGCACTCTATGCCCCTAGTGGCAGTAAATCTAATTTTCTATCAGGGACAGGCTAGTTATGCTCAATGTAATGCAATGCTTTTGGTTAGATTTCCCTGAAACTGGCCGACGAATCACCGTGAAGTATAGAGTTAGAGGGCGGGCGTAACAAAGTAATGACAGAGCTGCGACGATTCAGAGACAAACAACCAGAAACAACCATAGAAGAAGAAGAACAACGACGACAGATGGCTCCTTTTATCAAAGATGAGTGAAGAATGTGAGAAAATGTCAGCAATCTTTAAATTATTTTTACAGAAGTGACAACAGTCGTTAAACTCCATAATCCACCATTTTGTTTAGTCCATGAACTTTGCAGCGCTCTAACTACGTCATCCTAAAGATTACGCTGATTGGTTGTAGTATCGTCCTATTGCATGCAGAGGGTTTGAAAGACAACCTCTTAGCTCCGCCTCCCCTGTCTACGACTAGACCTATACATGTAATGAATGGGGATAGCGCGGCTTGGCTACATTTGTGCAGCACACATAGAAACTTTAGTCTAGTCGTTCCCAGAATCAAATCACACAAAACAACAAGAACACAAGACAAATGTAGAACTATATTTAAACAGCAAAAAAAAAAAACTGCACACATCTGTGAAATAATTATATGTATAAAAGTGCATAAAACTTACATAAGAATAAATACATAAATACAAAAACTGTTTAATACAATACATTTACAATTTATACATTTACAATTTATACAATAATAAATAATAATAATAATAATAGATACAGCCAAATGAACTAAAATCCACTGCAAGGAGGAAGAGGTACACATTTCCACATTAGTGCATATATATATATATATATATATATATATATATATATATATATATATATATATATATATATATATATATATATATATATATATATATATACACAACATTTTCCACTGGCCTTCTTATTAAATACATGGCCAACAGTTGAACTGCGGCAGGAAGAAGTTATGTTGTGTGTAATAATGTTGTCTGCTTTTTCTAAGTTTAATATGAATGTACAACTGAAGACTTCACGACTTGAGACAAAGTAAACATATCCTGTCGGTTCCCACTAGTTAAAATATTGCTGCTTAATCAACACATAAAAACCCAGTGATAGTTTTGGGCCAGTTCCCAAATGAATTTTTCTCTCTATTTCTGCTTTCTTAGTCTTAGTCAAAATCTGTTATTTTTCTATATTTAACCCTTTGATGTATGAATTATGAGAACTTTAGTCAAGATTTTTGGGCTCATTTGGCCCATTTTCCCCCCTCATTTCTCTTTAGGCCTGAAAAAAGGAATGACATTGAAATGTTTTTAATGAAACAATTTTTTTTTTTTTTTTAATTTCCACAAATTCATGAAACAAAGACAAACACAGAACATCCACAAGTGAACAGGCAGGATTACAGGCACATATCGACTAACAAAGTTTTACCCTATATATAAAGAGTGAATGAAGAAACTATTCACATTTGTGCATCACTAAATGTTAGAATATCCTTATAAACAAAAGGAGAAAAACAGGAGAAAATAAATAAATTAATTAAAAAGTAAACAGACCATCCTTTTAGTGTATTATATCTAAATAAGTCCTCCAAATGTTCATGTAGACATCCTTTACATCTCAGGTATTCACATGGACCCAAATGCAGGACTCACAGACAAGTAATAAGTTTCACTGAATTTATGAACAACAGAGTTTTTAATAAATTATACCATGGATTCCAAAGTGTCCGGAAGGTGGAAGCATGTGGAACGCAGCAACTAAGAGGAAACCACAGGTCAGACAGGCAGTGTTCGTTACCAGGCAACCTAAACAGAGACCAGAGGAAAATACTTCACCTTCCAGAAAAACCATAGACTTGGGAAAAAAACTACTTATAAGTCAAATTGTTTTGTTTTCTTTGATGGAAATGTTCAATGCGTTGGGGTGGTTTATTGTGAAATGTGTACCGTATTTTGTGGACTATAAGCTGCACCTGCTGTATTTTAAAAAATGTCTAAAAAAAAAACAAAAACGGGTTATAAGTCACAAATATCCATGTTGAAAAATCAGATATTGACTGCCTGCACAGAAGGAGTTTGAACTGTAAATTTAGTTCCATGTATGAACCTGAACAAATGTTTTCCTAACAGTGCTTTTTAATACGGCAGCAACTTTGCTGATAAAAATGGAACAGAACCAAGAGGAAAACAAGGCACTCAGAGACAGCAGACCTCCGCCAAGGCTTGATATGTCGTCATATGACGTCAAAACATGACATGATGGAGCCATAGGTGTTGACCATCTGATGTCTGAAGCTGAGACGATGTGAATGAAAAAAATGACAGATTCTATCTTGTCTGAATCCTCAGATATTAAAACTGATGTGTTTAGGCTGTTGACCTTTAGTGTGACCTTGACCTTTGACCTCCATTGCTCAAAATCTAATGGGTGTTTCCTTGACCCATTATCTATCATTCCTGAAAGTTTAATAACAATCCATTCAGAACTTTTTACGTAATCCTGCTGACAGACAGAGTGACAGAATAGTAACTTCCTGAATTATAAGGAATCTGTGATCTGGTCAAATCACAAATACATCATGATCGTGCATTATCATGTTAAATCACCAATACATGTTGAAATTTCTGCTGTGACGATGCAAAATATCAATATGGCGTAAGATCGGAAGTCGTGAGTAGATTCAGCTGAAATTTGGTGTGTTTCATCCTTGTATCGGCCTCCTACTACATCCCAAATGTCAGAACAATCCGTCAAAAAATGGCGACGCTAGAGTGAGAAGAGTGGAAATATGCACGCACACACAAATTCAATATGGCGTCAGACCGGAAGTCGTTGGTCAAATCGGCTGAAACTCAGCGTGTTTCATCCTTATTTGTGTCTTCCTCTACATGTCAAATTTCAGAACGATCTGTCAAGAATTGGAGACGCTAGCATGAGAAGAGTGGAAATGGGCACGCACACACAGACAGACAAACCATAAAAGCAAAATAACTTCAGTGAATCTCTGTTTCACGAAGTTAACAAACAGACAGACAAACGTACCTGAAAATTAATACATAGGTAATAACCACTATTTACCGTATTTATCTTAATTTCTCTCATGTTTTAAATCACACATCACTTTCATTATCTTCAGTCAAACCCATGAAGTCGTCTTCTTCTGTGTCAGAGTTAAACAACCTCAGAAGTGCTTCGTCACATCTGTCTCCATAATGAAGGAGTGAGGATTTGACAAATAATTAACAGTTACTAATTTGTCGTCCGTTTTGCGCTGAAGAAAAAGTAGTGTATTGTTCTTTGCATTGATTGTTCTTAGTAGTTATAATTGTAATTCCAGTTAGAGCGCCCCTAGTGGTGGAAGAAAAATCCACAGAATATCATGTTTCAATACATATGAAACAAGTAGCAGCTTATAGTCCAGAAAATACGGTAGTTTATTACAAAATGAAATAAAAATATAAGATTTTGGATTTATTACAAAATATGTCTGAACAGGGCCACAAACACCAACATGTTCTGAGTTATCACATCCAGCAGCAGAAATACAGGATAGGGCTGATGATGATGAAGATGAGGATGATGATAGCATTTAATTTTCCCAATCATGGCAATAAAGTGACATCAGTATAGCTATGTCTGGATTTTATTTTGATAGGAAGGTCACATTTCCACATCGAATACATGTGTTTGTGATATTTTCTGAGGATTCCCTGAATATCATACGACGTATATAACCAAGAAATTTAAAAGTCACTTGCTTGTCATTGCATTCAATCCCAAAATAGAGATTTTTTTAGGCACATTTCTCTTTGTCAGATGACCACTTCACTGTCTGGGTACTGATTTTACAATTATGACAGACCTGGGTCATTAAGGGAAAAAAAAAAAAAAAACATCAAATGGCACAGGTTGTTTGATCATTTGTCCAGATCATCCTGCTCTTGTCATGGTTTCTGCTCCTGACCTTCTTCACTTTGAGCTAAACTCTGTGCACAGTGTGAAATGGATCAAGTTTAAAGAGAGAATGCAGAAGCAGAAGGTCATGGTTGAAAACAGTCAACTACAGTTCACACATGTACACACTGATGTTATATGCAGAGCTGCAGCTGTCAATTAGTTTGGGAATTGATTATATATATATATATATATATAACATTTATCTTTCAAAGACAGTATGAATCTTTACAACACATTAACAATAAGGTAACAAGTGCTTAATACATAATGATCAAACCATTTACAAATAGGTAAATGGTTAATACATAGTGAATTGTGTGTAGGTATTATAAAGTGTTTCTAAATGCATGTAAAGGTACCTTTTGTCTGCACTGTTAAGTGTTTAATAAAGGTGTTTATCAGTTAAAGGTAAAAACAGTAGTGTCAGTACTGCACGTGAGTAAAAACCAGATGATCAATAGTTTAGCCCCTGAAGGCACCATCAATATGTCCTGCAGCACACGGTCACACTGTATATTGAGTTGGCAGGTAAGACACACACAAAATACAAATGACTGTGTGTGTGTGTGTGTGTGTGTGTGTATGTGTGTGTAGACCTGCTTCTCCTCCACTCCACAATCTGTGTCAAATAGGTCAATAAAGAGCCATTCCAAAGGATTTACTGTTATATACCAAGGGACCAGCACAGACAATTGTCAGTCAATCCAAGTGGGCCGATTAATAGCCAGTAAATAAACCACTGAGTGGAGTGTGTGTGGGGAGTTATCTAATTCTAAGATAATGATAAAGACAAAAACTCAAAGAAGTAACAAAGCTTGAGTGAAGGCATGCCCAAACTTGGATCAGAATTCATATGACCCTGCAGCTTCAGTTTTATAATGAATTATTTATGGTCCGTTCAGACTGTCCAACATAATAAATAAATAAATAAATAAATAAATAATTGAAATGCAATACTACCTTTGACCTGATGGTGGCAGCACCATTCTAACTCTATCTGACAACCGTGAATCCTTCTCGCTAATAGGGAGCCTAAGTGATGCGATTCTATTTCCGGTCGATTTCCCGGACATTGGGCCTAAGTGCCATAAAAAAATGAACGCGAGTCAATGGAGGGATGAAAGTAATTTTCTGGACCCGTTTGAAATGTGCTACGGTTTTCACATATGATGTCTGTGAATTTTAAAGATACATTTTCACATTGAGAAAGCACTCACTTTGGACAGGCGTCAAAAGTTACGTTAGGTTTTATGTGAGAGTAAGTAATGGACTACAACGTTACGTCACCACCAAGCTTCACCATCAAACTCTTTGAAAATGGCTATGACTTTGGCGAGCTTCACCTCCTTCTTTCAGGACGAAGGTAAGAGCATCAAACGTTTAAGGCGGTATACAGTTTTGAAAAGTTTGCAGGGAAAGATTCTGCTGTGATGTCTGATATATAGTCCAAACAGAGTCCGAATAATGACATATTTTTACACGCTAATAAATCACAAAACACGTATCAAAGAAACTCCAAACGCACATCATTGGTTATGATTTTAATTGAAGTACAGCAAATGTGTGATTCAGGCCATAAAGTAAAGTGGACCAGAAAATAATTATTTTCTCCTCATCCACTCTCATGTTAAATTTTTCCCGAACTTAGGCCCAGTGGACCGACCGGAAGGGGCGGAGACTTAGGCTCCCTATGGCGCCTGTAAATAAAAAAAGGAAAAATGACAGGACCGTCACTTCCAGTACCAAAGGTAATTACAATATTTTTAGTTGAAAATCCAGACACTTGTGTTTGTCTAATATATCCAGATACTGCTGCCTTGTTTAACAAATTCAATGTAAAGAGACACTAACAGAGAAAACATGCTAACATAGACAAGCTAACAGGGAGTTAGCACTCTGAGCCTGTGAGTTAAATGAATCCGTCACCATAGCAACCTACAAATTAGTTGCCTATAACTGCTGGTGTTATGTAGCTACTTGTACGTGTTACACAAAATATTACTATTTGAATGATCTTGTAAAATACAAAATAAATATGTTTTAATCTTAAATGTGAACAGACTTTGCATTAAACATTGGGTTCAGATTTATTTTTTTTTATCAACTCAGTTTGTTCTATGTTTCTGATTCCAGAGACAGAACTATTTTATTTTTTTAATTTTTTCACACCTGAGTGGCTTAGATTTGGTTACATTGCCATTTTAAACTACTATATTGTCACAATGAAGATAAAACTGTTATAGAACAGTGCTTTTATAAGTCATTTTTACTGTTTAAAAAATGTCAGAAGGAACCACTGGCCCCCGGTAATCTGCACATTGTCAAATCTGGCCCTCTCTAAAAAAAAAAAAAAAAAAAAAAAAATGTTTTGGCACCCCTGCTCTTGTGTGAACGTGTATGTGTTACTACTGCAAAGCCAGGTGATACAATGGAGTATTTTATGGAAAATGTAAAAAAAAAAAAAAAAAACATAATAAAAGTGATGTAAAGTGAACACACCTTCTCAGATCATGCGTCACACAGACGCCTGGCTGTTCCTTGAGAAAACAGATTTCATGGCCTCAGACTATTTGGCCTGATAAAGACTGCTGTGACAGGATACATTTGGCAGAGTTAGCGACACTACCAACAACCAAGAACCATTACACAAGAAAAGGAAGTGGCAGTGAAAGGATTTCTGTACAATAAGCCTGTCGAGCTGCATTTTGTAATAAACATCCAAAATGTAATAACTTTTTTCCATTTAATTTTATAATAAAGCCGCATCTTGTAATAAACTGCTCCAACGCATTTTGTAATAAATTTTGTCACATTATGTAATATATAATTTTTTTACATTTTGCAGTAGCAGGACACTTTGGTGGTGTGGCATTAATGAACTCAAGGAGCTGTTTGGGAAACATTCCAAGTGGTTTATTGTTTGGCTGGTAATTAGACATATGATATACATACATATTTGAAATTCTGAATACATTTTGGAAATAGAAATGCGGCAAATTTTATTACATTATGTATTGGGGCAGTTTATTACAAAATTAAATGAAAAAGTTATTACATTTTGGACGTTTATTACAAAATGCAGCTGAACAAGGCCGGACAGGACATATATGCTACGTAACATAGATGATTCTAAAAACTCAAATTACATTTAACTTAACATGTTATCCTCCTTCTATGTTCTTACTTCCCTCTGTCCTACATAATAAAGGATCCACTGCTATTTTTATTTAATTCACTCTAGAGATTTCTCAGGGATACAAGAATGCATCCAGTAAATCACTGACAAGAGTCATTCAGGTTTGGTGTTATTTAATCTGCATTATTGTATGTAATCACATATTAAGAACAAAGTGTCAGAGTGAAACCATCATATTTAATCTACATATTTAATCTACTTAATCTACAGGATGAAACCACAACACTAGTGTATATGTGAATGTGCATCATTCTAATGGGGATAACATCTTTTCATCACAGCAAAGTGTTATTTCAAATGTTCACGTATTGTTCTAAATACAAAATCAGTAATGTAGGGGCATGTAGAATATAGTCGTCCCAATATGTGGATGTAAATCCTGACCATTTAATTTATTTATTTCATTTATTAATTAGTATTATTGTATTAATTCTCTTTCTTGTACTATTATTTTTTAAATTATTGTTATTTATTTAAGTTAATAATATTATTTAATGTTATAATGATCTTAAAAACTATAATTTAATTTCTCTGTCATTATTTTTGCTACCTTTATGATTGAAAATGTTGGTATGATTGGTTCTGTGGGTGGGATGGGATTTATTGGGGAACTTGTAATATTTTTAATCACTGTTAAAACTCTTTTAAAAACAATAAAAATACTTGGCACAAAAAATAAGTGGACAAATAATTACATAAATATTTAAAGAGCCTATTGAATTTACTTATGGTTCAACCTGTAATCCAGAACTGTATACTGTTGACTATAACAGAAGTCATTCTTTAGATTAAATGGAACTGGAAAATATCAAATGAGAACTAGACAAAAAAAGAATCAAAATCAGAATAGCTTAATTGTCATTTCCTTTATCACAGGGATACAAACAAAATGTCATTTGTTTTGTCTCTTCTTAATCAAAACTGGACATAGCCAGTAACCGATGCTACCATTTTTCAGAAAACAGAAATATATTCGAGCAAAATAAGAAAAGTACATACATCCACATTAACATTGAAAAACATTTCATAATGGGTAGTATGAGAACCTGAGGGAGACAGACCGTCTGGATCAGGTCGGGGGAAAACTGGGAATGTGACCGGGGCAAAGGGGACATTGAGGGGGATGATGACAGAGTGAACACTTCACATCGCTATCGTTGATTTTTTTGTAGTATTCCCACACTTTTGGTTTTCATGGTGGCAACTTGTTATCCTTCTGTGATTTGATCAAACATTGAAACTGGCGTGAAATGTTCGTACCACATAGATTAACTGAGCTCTGCGTTTGCTTTTAATAAATTCTGTCTTGTGTTGCTAATGCTCAAATTCATAGATAAGCTAAGGAGAGATCACAGAGCTTCCTCTTTATAACCTACACTACAATGCAAAAGAGTTTGTGCAGTGGAATGACTGATGCAGGCTGTTTTTTTTAAAAACTGGTGACAGAAAATAATGACCGGACAACGTCGATGTGGTCAACCATTGGTCAAACGGTCATCAGTTAACATCCCTAATTTGAAGTCAATCAGACAAATAGCTCCAGAGATAATGAACAAGAGTGTTTAGTGATTTTAAAGATTTGAGTGCCCCCTTGTGGGCAATCTAGAAATGGTAAAACATCCAAAATTCAAACAGTTCCTCCTCCTTATGATGATGATTGATATAGAAAATATGGAATATCTACATCTAATATCCTTCAAGTTATCCCATTAACACAAAGGATTTCCGGTGGCGGCGGCTGTTATTGACTTAAAACATAAGTATCCCATAATTCTGAAATCTCATCATTTTATGTACCAACATAATACATGCACTTGTGTGTTTTAATTGTGATTTATTTGTATTTGTAGAACTATGTATGGTAAGAGTCCTGAAAGGCGGCTATAAATAAAATGTATTATTACTAAATCATAATATCCTTGAAACTCCATTCGGTTATATAATTAACTTCTTTTTATTAATTTCCAAGACAGATCTACAGCCAACCACAGTCATCTGATGAATCAGAATTATCAAATATTTTCAGAAATATCACATAATACAAAATACTAGAGCTGGGCAGATGCAGAACATTATCTGTTTTGGCTACGATATGAAGATACACTCCTTCTATTTTTATATTCACCCTCATTATAAATGGCATGAGCACAGTTGATCTCCTCCAGTAGAAGAAATAGGAACCTTGGGGTGCATAAAATTGCACCAAAGCCAAACTTTTTAACATCACGTAGCCCTTGGAGCATTTCATCTCCATCTGTGTACCCACCCCACCCCACCCTACCCTCCATCCACCACACACATCAACAGACATAAAAGGTAGCTTACCATATAAGACGCTTCTAACGCTTTTTTGTTCATTGTGTCTGGTTTTGTTATGCTGCTTTTACTGGTAGAAAGGCCAAGTAATTCCTTTAAAAAAAAACCTCCTGTGGTTTATTTTTTAAGTGGGGATGATTTGTCTCCAAATGTCTGCGCAAGAGTGACGGCTTCATTGAGTTGTGAGATAACACTGTGGCTGAATAGATGAGCCACTGCTGATACAAATGAACCACAATTAAATGGAGTTGTCGTCATATTTTTGCCTTTTTACCGATGTCGTCATTTCTGCATCCATATGTTTGCTCATGTCAGAGGGCTCATCAAAACTGTCATGGACAGAGGCACTAGCCATGCTAGCTGCTTGATGAGCAGCACACTAATACACAGAAGAGAAATCTGGGTTGATGTCTCCAACATCCCCGCTAGTAGGCGTAAGAGCCGATGGCGTCTCCATGGAGGGTTTTTTAACTTTGTTATTCTAAGGCCCTTTAGAACGTTGCGACAGCTCCGATTCACTTTTAATGGACGTTTCCAGTGTTCTGCAGGTGGATTTTTTTCGATAACTGCCCGCTGCGCCATTAGCGCCCGCTGCGGCATTAGCGCCCGCTGCGCCATTAGCGCCCGCTGCGCCATTAACGCCCGCTGTGCCATTAACGCCCGCTGCGCCATTAACGCCCACTGCGCCATTAACGCCCGCTGCGCCATTAACGCCCGCTGCGCCATTAACGCCCGCTGCCAATGGCAATGAGTTTTGTCACTTCAGATTCACAGTACCATATCACTCCGCAGATAGTTCAGCAACTTTGAAAGTAAATATTTGCTACGTTGCAACAGCTATTTTATCCAATCTATTAGAATAGTAGCAGTAATAAGCTGAAATAACCCATAGAATAAGGGATAATGTATTGGCCACATGTGACCATCGAAAAAGGGGCTGTTCAGCCCGGTCTGGGAATATTTTTCTGACAGTAACGCGGGTGCAATACATTATCCCTTACTTCAGCCATTTGTCCATATTTCTTTTATTTCGTTCTTTCTTAGCAGGGAAGATTCATTACTAGGGGTGTGACGAAACATGAGATTTTAAGAAAACTAAATTACAAATTCTATGAATGGAGAACAGACTATTATTTAACTGAGTTGCACATTGATTTTATAACTCTACGTTAACTTTTAATGAACTTCTTAATGAACTTCTTAATGAACTTCTTCTTCTACAAATTCAAACTAAATTAAAATGTTCTGAAAGTCCAAATTAAATTATATGTTTCTCCTTTTTTGAACATGTGCAAAACAAAAAGGTCTTCTCTGTCAATACAGACTGAAAATAGTGCAAACAGAGCCTGACTAAGTATGTCACTTCTTCCTCTACAAATTGAAACTAAAACAAAAACCTGGTACTTGACTGTAGATGTTTAGGTGTGAATGTGTTTGTCAGCGTTGTCTGGTTTGTTGGTCTTTTCTTGGCAGGTGCAGTTGTTAATTTAAGTACTGAGCTGTGGTGGTGCTAGAAATGTCTCTGCATCGTGCTCGTATTAGCCATGATGTACGCTAATGTTTGCATACAGTGTCTGTATCTTATCAGTCACTCTCTTGCCATTTATTATTTCTGCTGGGACCCCAAAATGCTGCCAAACAAACAAAAGTGGAGGGGGCATCTTCAATAGTAACACCTGTGTTTTCTAAGGTCATTTTGTCTGTTTGCTGGATCACGATTTGAAAGTGGATAGTAAAACCAAACCAACCAAAAAATAGTAAAACATGTGTTTTCCGACATCATTCTGGCTGCTTGCTGGAAAACAAATCTTGCGAGACAGAATTTTAACGCGACAAGCAATCTTGCCAAATTACATCACGTGAGATCTCGTCACACAAGATCTTATCACACCTCTATTCATTACCAACACAGCAATGTGTAACTAAACAGACTAAAGTTTGATGTTAGCAACAACTGTTTTCAGAATCCTGGAACCTTACGTGCATGCATAGAATGCATAGTAAAGCGCTGGGACTGATTGGCCAGTTGATTTTTTTTGTATTAGGTTGCCAACATTCTTTGCCATTTTTTTTTTCTTCCAGCAAAAATAAATAAATAAATCTTCCTGCGTATCCTCTACAATCACCATAGATTGGGAAACTAAAAAATAACTATATATATATATATATTATTTTTTTTTTGCCTTGCATCAAATTCTGTAGCACGTAATGTTGTAATACTGTGTAATTTCCTGGATTCAACCAAATGATTTATTTCAACTGACTTTATAAAAATGCATGCATTCTTTTTTGCTTATTTTCAAAAGTTCACTTCTAATTTGCTTGACATCATATTTAACAATCTGAAATTCAGCACCAGAGTAACCTCTCTTTTTCCCCCCACAATTCCATGCACACATGCAAGGCTATTGGCTGGAGGCAGCAGTTGTCCTCTGCTGTAGTCTGGGTGTAAATGTGCGGTGCAGATAAGGGCGGCTGGAGCTGACAGCGTCTTATCACAGATGGCTGATAGTCCATGAGGCAGCAGGAAAATCCCTTCCAGCGCTGACTTCACTCCTCTGATCTGCACCGTATCATTACTCTGTGTTCACTGGACTGTCACGCTGCTGCCCAGGCCTCTGACCTTTGATCCCTGTCAGAGGTCAAAGGGCAATTTGAAGGTTATATTTGAAAGTGTTTATTTTGCAGTTACAGGAATTATTCTTCTGATTGTGAGCATTCATCTGACAGTTACCCTGTGACGCAAGTAGCAGAAAATGTTGCTGTTGTATGTTTCAGATATGAAGTATGTTCGTAGTTACATTTTGACACTGGGTGCGTTTACATGCACTTAGAAATTTGAATTATAGCCTTACTCCGATTAAGGACTTAACTGGAGTTTCCCAGAAGTCCCAGTTTACATGCCAGCAGGAGAAATTCAAATAATTGTTCTGCTCCCAGACACGAGGTAGCACTACACACCCTATCGTGTTAGCATGCTTCTGGTTGGTCCCATAGAAGAAGAACAATAACTAAACAAAAGCGTCAGATTTGAAGCAGGCGTAGTAGAAGGAGGACAACAACACCCAGAGAAGATATGGACCACAACCATGCAGCAGTTTAGTGTATTTCATACATACTGTAAATGTAACAATAATGTACATGTTGTCATGGTGACTGTTCACTTCCTGAAGGGGGTGTGTCCAGGCCAGTCCTAGTCGAGCTAAGGTTGGGCAGCATTTACATGTATGGAGAAACTCAATTACAATCACACTATCTGACTCGGCTACTCTGACTTGTACTATTAATTTGGTTTTACTCAGATGAAACTGTTTATATTACTTTAAAACTTTAATTTTTTTACCATATTGCTTGAAAATCTCTCACGATCACAACCCCATACCACGCACTGAAATAGAACGTTTGCAAAGAAAAAAAAAAAAAACGAAAAGTTTTAGTCCAGAGGAAAACTCTGCCCAATCATTGGACTGATCATCTTTACAATGATTAATTTGCTTTTACGGCCATCTAATATCAGTCCGTCCACCCCCTCCAATTGTTGCCTTTTTTAGATGTGTACACATTTTCTTTAATAATATTGAGCTTCTTATTGCAAAAGTACACCATTTTTGTCACCACATATCAAACATTATTTAATATGTTTGGGGCGGCCATGGCTCAGTTGGTAGAGCGGATCGTCCAATAACCAAAGGGTTGGTAGTTTTAATCCCACTCTGTCCTACAATAGTCAGTCCAATGTGTCCTTGGGCAAGACACTTCATCCTCCTCCAGTGTCACTCAGTGTATGGATATTTGATAGTGGTCAGAGGGGTTGTTTGGTGCAAAATGGCAGCCACGCTTCTGTCAGTCTGCCCCAGGGCAACTGTGGATGTAAATGTAGTTTACCACCACCAGAGGGAAAATGTGAGAGTGAATGAATAACGAGTCACTCATTTAAGCACTTTGAGTGGCAATATGAATCCAATCCATTATTATTGTTATTATTATTATTAGTAGTAGTGGTAGTAGGTGATATTTTTAAGGGTAATCCGAAAACCTGTCTTTTTAGCCTAGCTTTTAATTACATTTTACTTTGAACTTTATTTAATTCTGCTGTTTCATGTATTTATTATTTATTTTTTAAAATTATTTACATCTTTTAACTGTACCTCCAACTGTGGGATAATGGGGGGTCTGATGGAAAGCACTTTATGCCACATACACCATGTATGAAAAGTGCCATATAAATACAGTTTGATTGATTGATAGTATTATTATGTTTGAAAATTTCATGGAAATTGGTCCAGTAGTTTTTTGCACCAGTGAGAAGCTGCATAGTGTTATTAAATCAAGTCTGACAGCATCAAAACACAAAAAAAACAGGTCTCTGCAGAGTTCATGCCCAGATTCTTTCATTCTTTGTCAATGTTTTTCTATGGGAACTTGTTGTTCGAGTCACTGGTGGGAACTCAGCTGAACATGCAAAGTCAGAACCCCTTACTGTTATCTTAACCATAAATACTTGATTTACTTGTGTTCAAACCAAATAATTCTTTGCACTAAATATGTTAGTGTTAATGATTCAAGGCAGTTCAAATGATCTGAGCTGAAATAACTCATCAGATTTCATAGTGAATCATTACATTAAGGCAGGCATGTCCAAAGTATTCCACAAAGGGCCGGTGTGGCTGCAGGTTTTTGTTCCAACCAAGCAGCAACACATCAGACTGGACTCAATTAATCAACTGATCTCAGTCTTCAGAGAGTTGATTGGTCAAACTGTGAACTCTTGGTTGGAACAAAAACCTGCAGCCACACCGGCCCTTTGTGGAATAGTTTGGACACGCCTGCATTAAGGGCTGGATCTAATTGCATGTATAAAAATTAATTGCTCAAGCAAAAAAATGTACAAACTGAATTATGAACAGTGCACACTAAGGATCGCATCCGCATCTAGTTAGAATGTTTGCCGCAATGATTGGAGCAATGGGGCGTTTAAATACAGATCTGTGTTTGCTATGAACAAATATATACATTTAGCATACACAAAGTGCTTTATCTAATCCATAAGCAATTTAGCTTATAGAAAATATCTGGAAGGGGAAGGGGTCTTCAGATTTGTACATTTTCAGACCACAGCGTGGTTGCTGTGGGAACGAAAGGCACTTCTGATAAAATTCTTCCTTCGGAAATAAGCCATATGCCCAAACTCACATGACATTCTGATCACACTTCTGGGAGAAGATGGGGATCAATCAGACTCCGACTACCCCCTGACCAAAGGATGGGCCTGAACGGTGGTCACCAGGATCTTGAGCAGCATCAGAACACTGACCATGAGTGTCAAACTGGGTCCATCCACCTGGGGAGATGCATCTCCAGACCCAGTCTGCTGGGATATAGGACCACAAAGGATGGCAAAGGGGACTCGACTGGAGGAGCATCTGTGGAGAAGGAAGCCAAAGGAGGAGGAAGGTGTCAAATGCCAATATCTGATCCAAGTACTTGGTAAAATGTAATTTAATCAGGAGACAGTTTGTGAAATTGGGACTCATCAATATTGTTTGTGGAGTCCCCCATAGGTATAAAAAAAAATACCCCTCCTAGTGAAATTCTTAGATTACACACTTCCCATCAACATGAGAAGAGTAGTAAGAGTAAGTGTGGTTAAGAAGTAGTGGGACTAGACTAAAGCTAAAGGTACAGTGCGAGAAAAGGCTTTTTATTTATATAGTATGTCTCATGTCTTACATTTAAGTGTATGGTTTATTTATTTTCTTCTATTTTGACATTCATATTCAAAATATATACATCAATCATCCAATCAATCAATCAATCAATTAGTCCGACAACCTGTCCAAGACTCCGGCTGCGCCCCCTGGAAGCTGTCCCCCACTGACAGCACCTCCAGGCTGTTGGACTGATGAGAACAAACTGTCCATGGACATTGGTGAACTGTTATACTGAGCCCTGGAGCAGCCAGGGCTGGGGATGAAGACAAGCTGCTCAGAGACTGACCCAGACCACAGCCCACAAGCTGCCCCCAGACCCTTGACTCCTCTGCAGACAAGGTCTCTGGGCATGGAGGGCATGGAGGGCAGCACCTCCCCACGGTGAGGAGTGGTTGGGCACGATGGTGGACAGCAGGGTCCCACTGTTCCATGGCATTTCCACCCATGGCATGAAGCCACAGCACCTGAGGCCCCACCCCCCCATGCCAGTGCCATGGCATGTGCCTGCTGTTTCTCTATGTTCGGCAGTGTCCAGCCAACTGAACCGAGTGTCACTGTTTTCAATATGCAAATAACCTGTAAATCTGGCCCTTCTGCTAAATGTCTGTTCAGATGATCTAAACACTTTTTTTCTTGGAATTTCATGCAAATAAACACTTTTGAGATGGAAAGAACAAGTGTACATGTGTTAAAGTTTGAACGTCGATAGAAAACAGTGTGTTCGCGCTATCTTTACTGAAGGTCTCACACATAACAAATGCAGCAGCTTTTACATTTGAAAGGTGCACAAGCTCCATAATGTCATTGCTCAGCATCACTTCTTATTGGCTATTCACCCTGGAATTCTAAGCATTAAACTGAATACAGATTATACTAAATGCAAATTATAAATCTGGTAATGCAGTTATAATGCAATCATAAATAATATGTAATATGCAAATACTAAATATATCCAAATAATAATAACTAAATATGAGGTTAAATTATTGAATAGAAAATAGCACCAACATTAAGTGTTAAAAAAAGAAAAACACCATTAAATTTATAAAACATAATAAATAAAACAATGACATCAAATAAAATGTCCATGTTATCAATGCGAATACCTGTTTAGATACCATTCAAATGTTTTTGTACAATACATGTTTTTCTGTGCCAATGTTCCTTTTTTAGTTTGAGTTTTTCAATGTGTAATTTTACTTTCAATATTAAATATAAAAGTCGTCATTTTGGCTCCACACATACAGTTGAGGACAAAATTCTTAGCCACCTTACAAAAATTTAATTGTTTTAAAAGTAGTTTTCAAGTGCTTTTAAACACAGCAACACATTTTAGCAGCTTTTTTAAAAAATTATTTAGCTATAGTTTTATTTTGAATGCTTCCATGATTTTAGTTTGCAAACAGAAATTAAAATATTCCACAAAAAAACAAAAAGTAACATAGTTGAAATGATTAGCTGTCCACATCCTAATAGTCACTTGTGTTTCCTTGTTGTTGAATAACAGCCTGCAGACATTTGTTGTAGTTTTCACCAAGTCTCTGACACTTTTGAGGAATCCCAGCCCATTCTTCTTTGGCAAATCTCTCAAGTTCCTACAGATTTGATTGTCTTCTGGAAATGGATGTTCTTCTTTAAGTCAGCCCACATATTTTCAATGGGATTTAAGTCCGGGGTTTTTATAGTCCATTCAATTACGTTCACTGTGGTCTTCTGGAAATGGTTCTTCACCAAGAGAGACATATGTTTTGGATCGTTGTCATGTTGGAAGATGAAGCGACGACCCAGGCCCAGTTTTCCTGCTGACTGCTTAAGATTTTCTTTGAGAATGTCCACATATCTGGTTTTGTTCATGATTCATTCCATGTTGACAAGATTTCCAGTTCCAGATGAACTGAAGCATCTCCACAGCAGAATACTCCCACCACCATGTTGTACTGCAGAGGTGATGTTCTATGGGTTGTATGCCCCTCCCTTTATTCTCCAGACATAAACAGTGTCTCCAGTTTAGTCTCATCAGACCATAGGACACCCTTCCAGTATGCATAATCTGTCTCCCAGTTGTTCTGAGCATACTTAAAGTGACACTCCGGAATTTTGGACATCGGACCTAATTTACGAGTGAACCAGAGTGTAGAAAATGTGTAGATAATTTTTTGGGGTTTTTAAATTTCATGCAGTCTTTGTAAAATCAGAGGTGGCTGTTGCTAGGCTAACAAAAGTGAATGTCCTTTGTTAGCCAGCCACTAAAACAGCCATACTCAACCCTCAAAGCAAATCAATTATGTCAGGCTTTCGATGTAAACATGTGTTGATAGAGTGATTTAGGAGATAAACCAACCTTGAATTTGTTTGATCACAACTTGTACTTCCTGTTTGAAAGCTTGGCTGCAACGGATTGATATAACCTAGCACCAATCTTACTGGCGCTACTTACTCTAATCGTTTGTTTACTCGCAACTGTCATAGCTACGTGAACACATGGAACCTGGTCAAAGTATGGCAATGTTTGGTGAAAATGATTGTTTTGATAAGGAGGAGGAGCAACTGCATTTTTCCAACGAACCATAACTGTACGAGCCAGAGTTTACACACAATGAATTGAGAGAGATTGTGTTACAAAGTATTGAATGAGAGAGAAAATAGTGAAAACTCTTCTGTCCCCATCTATGGTTTTTATTGTTGCAGTTGGTATATGGACACTGATTTACCATGTCAACACATTGATGGTTTTTAATCTGCTATTCCAAAGGTAGCATTAGGTGCATGAGCTACGTTAGCTACATACGTCTCTCGACTCACTGTTGAAGTGGGATGGTTGCATCACAACTGACGAGCGCAAAGTAAAATTCCGCTGCTGCTGAGAAATTAGCCCCTGAACATGCGACAACTCATGTGATGCAAGGTCAGTTTAATTTAAAACATGTTTCTATCACCATAAACATTTACATCCACAGCCTGACATAATAACTGATTTGCTTTGAGTGCTTTGAGGCCGTTTTAGTGTCCGGCTAACATAAAGGACACTTTCACTTTCACTAGCCTAGCAACAGCCACCTATGATTTTACAAAGACAGCATGAAATAATAAATTTAAAAAAAAAAAATTCTCTACACATTTCCTAAACTCTGGATCACTCGGAAATTAGGTCCAATATCCAAAATTTTGGAGTGTCACTTTAAGTCTGGGTTCAGGGTGTCTGTTCTTCAAAAGTTGACTTTTTCTTGGTCTACAAACTCACAGTCCATTCCTGTGCAGAACTCTACTCCTTGTCTTCTTAGAGACAATGATTCCTGATGTGTCCACGTCATTCACCAGTCAGTATGTTTACATGCATTTAAGAGACATTCAAATTATTGCCTTGCTCCAATTAAAATCACAGTTTTCAAAGCCATGTACACACCTTAAACAGAGTGGAGTCACCCAGTCAGTCTTAATGTGCACCCCTTTACAAAGTAACTTCACTTTTTAATATAATCTTCAAGGAACTGTATGTAAGAATTAGAAAGAAAGAAAAAGTTTTACTTCCTCCCACTCTTTTTTGAATGTGCAAATGAAGCAATGTGTTGTTGGTTTTTTTCATGAACATGGTTGTTTTTATTTGTAGCATGTTCAAAATAAACGGAATTGAATTGAAAAAAAATAATTATATTTCAAGTAATCACAAAATGGCCCCGAATGCCAACAGATATTAAAGACATTGAAATTATTTCAAATATTAATATCACTGACAGTACTAGTCCAGCCAGAATATTCACATCTGAATTTAAATCCCAAAGCCAGATGTCTTGTGGTCTCACCACCTGGTAGGAACTACTGAATTCATTTACATGCACTCAGTGAAATTCAAATTATTGCCTTACTCTGATTAAAATCAAAGTTTTCACAGCCATGTAAGCATCTTAATCGGAGTGGAATCGAATTGAACTGGAGTTTTAGAAGCTGTAGTCAGATAATGCGATTGTATTTGAATTTGTCTGTGGATGTAAATGTCACCTAACTTTAGCTCGATTAAGACTGGCCTGGACACATCCCCTTCAGGAAGTGACCAGAGTCACCATGACAACATGTATGTTATGTGCAATGAATCAGAGTTTAACAGTATGGATGAAATATACTGAGCTGCTGTATGGTTGTGGTCCATATCTTTTCTGGGTGTTGTGTTGGGTGGTGCTCCTTCCTTTTACATTGTTTTAATTATTGGTCTTCTTCTATGGTGCCAACTGGAAGCATGCTCGTACAAAAGGGTGAGTAGTGTCACCCAGTGTCTGGGAGTAGAACAATAATTCAAATTTCTCTTGCTGGCATGTAGACTAGGACTTCTGGGAAACTCCAGTTAAGTCCTTCATCAGATTAAAGCAATAATTCAAAATTCTAAGTTCATGTAAAGGTACGTGGTGTTAAAATGTAACTATAAACAAACAATAATTCTTCAGTTATTGTTTTTCTTCTATGGCGCCAACTGGAAGAATGTTGACGTTAAAGGGTGTGTAGTGGAATGTACCTCTGTAAATAATTTGAATCTCTTTAGTACATGTAAACTCAGGTTTCTGGGAAACTCCAGTTAAGTCCTTAACAGGAGTAGGGCAATAATTTGAATTTTTAAGTGCATGTAAATGGACTGAGTGTCTTGGCAGTTGTTCTGAGGTCTTTGGACACATCTTTCACTAGTTTTCTTTCTAAGGTCCTTGAAATCTTTGGCTTCCTACCTCTGCCAGGCTTGTTCTGCTGTGTGTGAATTTCTATGAAGTCCTTTGAATTCCTGGATTATACATCTCACTCCAGTTCTTGGTACTTGGACAGTTTTGTTGTACAACCTTTTCATGCTTTGTGTGCATCATTAATTCTTTTTCTCAAGTCCAAACTGATTCCTTTACTTTTTGGCATGGATCTGACAGACCAAAGGCTCAAACCGAGGTTTTTAGAACATATCTTAACTTAAATGTTGAGTGAAATCACTTAATTCACCTGTTCGCCTTTAAGCACATCACCTGTCAAGTTAAGTGTTTTGTGCAATGAGTTAATAAATGGTAATTTCTTAAAGAGGGCTAATAATGATTATAATGATGGTAATGAATACAAATACTTTGTGTTTTCTAAAGACAACTAGTGTGCCTAGACATGCTATGTTGAAAATTAATTGAGCTGTTAAAAAAGTACTTGGGAAAACTGTGAAATTTCATTGGGAGGCTCATTATTTTAGCCCCCAACGAACCATTGGGAACTAAAATTGATTAAACAAATGATTACATTTTGATGCTGATCTGGAAGAGATCCTGGATTCTGGATCATTTTGAAATTTTACATTGTGGCAAATGGAGAATACATTTCAAAGTGATCCAGAATCCAGCATCTCTTCTGGATCATCACCAAAATCTAAGCATTTGTTACTTGTGACACTCCCAACACATCATGAAATTTTCATCAAGATCCATCCTTAACTTCTTGAGTTATCCTGCTAACTAACTAACTAACTAACTAACTAACTAACTGACAGACAAACAAACTCTGGCAAAAACATAACCTCCTTTGTGGTCATTATATCCCAGAAACACAGAGGGTTTTGCGTACACTGCTGCTTTCTAGGCCACTGCATACGGTCTTTCATGTTAGCGTGGTAACTTTTGAACAGATTTGTCCCGAATTCGATGTGCTAATGCTCTAGGATAGGTACATGAACTGTTAAGATTTTGGAGGTCAAAATTTTCAAAATGGCTGAATTTTGTCTGACCCATAACTTTTTAATGGGTGGACGGGTCCCCACCAAATTGGATGTGCTAATGCTCTAGGACAGACACATGCACTCCCCTGGTGTTAGAGGCTGACAATTTCAAGGTGGCCAACTTTCAAGATAACCAAATTTTGTCTGGCCCATAATTTATGACGGATGGAAGGATTTCCACCAAATTCAATGTGCTCATGCTATAGGACAGACACACTTTTATATTTTGTATTTAATATATAAGTTTATGAATGGATGGACGTGAGTGGTGGAAATGATGGGTGACTGGAAGCATCGTTTTTCGGGGATATACCTTTAGCAGTCAAAGATGACTGCATAGGCCTAGTTTGAAAAAACAGAGATGTGATTTATTTATTTATTGTTGGACACGTACCTATGTAGACATGTTATAGTGACTGAAATGAATATATATTTTATCCAACTTTTTTCAGTGTTTTGCAAAGTAAAATTAATAGTTTTTTTTCTCCGAGGGTTCAGGTGGTTGAGAGGACAGCACTGTTAACGGCTTCAACTTTACATTAACCCTTTGTGTTATTCCAGTCTGTGGAATAATCTGGATCAAAATCTAAAAAAGTCTTCTTCAATTTGGACATTTAAAAGGATGTATGAATCTAGTATAATAATAAAATACAGAACATTATTTGAATAAGTGAACATTTTGTAGAAGCATGTTTAAAATAAATATAAATAAATATAAATGAATATAGACAATCATGATTAGGAGACATTATCATATTTATTGATTACTGTATTTGTAGTAAATTTAAAGTGAATATAAATATATTTGATAATTGATCATACAAACCAGATTGTGTGAGGTGGCTGTGTGTATATAAATGGTTTGTGCCAAGGACATAACAATGATGTTAACATTGGTGGGGACATAAACTGAATGTACATAAAAAAGATGAAATAACGTCTCATTTTGTTTCTTGTCATCAAACACTAAGAGACATTTTAACAGTTTTTTGATTTCTTAAGTCACATTTTGTCTCATTTTTATTCATCACCTATATTGCATTATATATTTAATTATTATTTATAGTTGCCATCACAAGACCAACAGTTACGTCTTGTCTCGTCTTTGTCACATGATAAAGGTTCACTAATGACAATATTTAGCCAAAATTTGAATCGACGGAAGCAACAGATAGCAACGCTGTACCCACCAATGACAGGTTATCTCTGAGAGGTGGAAAAATTAACCTTTCATTTCCCGAACGTCGTGTAATTCCCATTCAAAATTAGTATGGACATTTTAGAAACATTCAAATATTGGTATGGACATGTCCATAGTGTCCATACACAATTTTACACCCATGTTTTGTGTTAATGGTAAATGGACATAAAAAAATTTGTGAAATTATAGAATGCAGAATCGATTGGATTACTGTTTTGTAAAAGGGGGGTGGGTGTTTCTACGTTTTTTTTCTATCATTTTAATAATTTTGTGTGGTCGAAATATCATTAAACTGAACTGAACTTTTTTCGAACACATTTTTCTCTGGCTCTATTGTGTTGCCTGTTGTCAGGCATTTCCCTGACAACAGTCTTTTTCCACTGATTGTGTGATGGACAATGCACTTAGAGCAGAGGTGAAGGTTGTATGGGTAGATCACATGACCAAAAAACAAAAAAAAAAGAAAACCAGAAAATCAACCTGAGGGCTGAAACAAATCAATCTTATAACCAATGCTAACAATCCAAGCTCTGTCACTAAGTAATACCTCAGTGGTTTTAGTCATGGATTGATTCTGTGATTCCATTTCTGAGGAAGGTTCACACTCTTTTTGGGATGTTTATTCCTGTTGCTTGAGTGCATTTTTTTTTTTTTTTTTTGCCCCGAGGCTCCTATCTCTTGTATCAAAGGAGGTCCAGTGTGCATGTGTCACTTATAATGAGAGTGTATTATGGTAAAAGTAGAGCCTTGAGCACAGGGTTTTTCAGCCTGAACAGGAAACGCATGACTTAACTGTTCACTAAAAAATTTAAACATTTTTAAACTAGAAGGTTCGCAAAAAAGGTTATGTTTTTGCCAAAGTTTGTCTGTCTGATAGTTAACAAGATAACTCAAAAATGACATTGATGACATTTTCAGGATGTGTTGGGAGTGTCACAAGGAACAAATGATTAAATTTTGGTGATGATTCAGAAGAGATCCTGGATTCTGGATCCCTTTTAAATTTTACAATGTGGTAAATGGAGAATACAATACGTTTCAAACCATGGGAGTAATCATGATGTTTACATTGGTAAGGACTTCTTTGTGAGAGACAGTAACAATGAATAAATAAATAAATGAATAAATAAATTAAGAACATGGCTAAAATAATTAAATTAACGTCTCATTTTGTTTTTGTCGACAAAAACTAAAAGACATTTTAGGAATGTTTTATATTGCTTAAGCCACATGTTGTCTGGTTTTTATTGGTCATCTATAACTGCATTATATATTTAATTATAGTTATCATCACAAGACATTGAAGACACATTTGCGTCTAGATTTGTCTTGTTTTCTTCATGTGATAAAGGTTCTTTGATGGTAATATTTAGTCACTATAAGGTGCACTGTCAATGAATGGTTTATTTTCGAGGTTCTTCATATATAAGGTGCACTGGATTATAAAGTGCATTAAGTGAAATCAAAGTCATTAGATAAAAAGTCTAAATTATTAGATAAACAGTCTAAATTATGAGGAAAAATTGTCTAAATTCCCAGTCACTAAGCACATCCAGAATGAATCCACTCTGATTTTTGGAGGAAATTAAAGTATTATAAATGTCCCCTTATAGTCCAGAAAATACAATAACCGTTTGTTTCCTAAATGTCATGTAATTTTCTATTCAAAAATTGGTATGGGCATTTTAGAAACATCCAAATATTGGTATGGACACGTCCATAACGTCCATATGCATTCACAGAAAATACCAAGAGGAACGAGGGACCCAGAAAAAGCCAGTCCATCTGATGTCAGATGGACTTTAGCGTCACCCATGTGGGGTTAAGCCCATCCCCGGCAGCGAATCTGAAGTAGCATTAGCATTAGCATCTACAAGAGCTACAGTAGCTGCTACACAAACTGGAAAAAATGGCGGATCAAACTTGTTCATGTGCTCTCTGTGGAAATAAAGCCTTGTTTTTTTACTGCACATTTTCAGAACAAGTAACGGCACGAAACCTAGCTGGATGCTACTACCGTGCAAAAAGAGCTTGAAACAAAGCAATCCAAACATTTCCTTAAATAGAACCAATGCACCATATATTCAATAACAATGGGGAACACAATACTATGAATGAAATAACCATGGAATGACAGCTTTAATGTTGAGCATCATATATTTTACACTATAGACCAGTGTTTCCCAACCCTGGTCCTCGAGGCACACTATCCTCGAGGACCAGGTGTCCCCACTTTGAACACAGCTGACGCTCATTATCATTCTTCTGCAGAGCTGATGATCATTTGAATCAGGTGTGACTGGAGAGAGGAACATCTAAAACATGCAGGACAGTGTGCCTCGAGGACCAGGGTTGATAAACACTGCTATAGACATCGTATCACAGCTTATGTGTGTGTAGACGTTATTAATAATGGTTAATATTTGCTGTAATGCATCTGCATCAGTGGACGGGGTGTACATAACACTGTACATAACACAACATCAGCAGAATGGACACAACTCTTTCTCTCCTTCTGTCTGTCAGTGTCTCTCAACCACTTTCTCTTCCATATCATCTTTCAATGATTTTCAGAAAGCCCACTCATAACACACACACACACACACACACACACACACACACACACACACACTCGTTTACATGTGTCATGAGGACCAAGTTTGTAATCAAGTAGCCATTGGGTAGTGAGTGTAAATGCATCTTTATGCATTTAAAAAAAAAAAAAAAAAGATATTTTTAAAATTAATAATAAAAATGTGAAAACTAAATTTAATTTAATCAATTAAAAATAATGAATAAATGAAAGATAATCATTTAAAAAATAAAAGAAAGAAAAATAACTAAATCAAATCAATAATGTTTTTGAAAAACAACTAAAACAAATCAAATGAAGAATTTTTTTTAAAGATACATTAAAATCCTTTAAAAAAATAAAGTAAGCGCATCTTCAAATCTTTTAAAAATACATGTTTCACTTTGCACTTGTTTACCCCATGCTTTATGGGGACCTCTGTAAAAAAAACTAATTAATTAATTTATATATATATATATATATATATATATATATATATATATATATATATATATATATATGACCATATCATTTCTATTTTACTAGTGGGGACCTTAATTTATATATAACCCTTATGGGGACCTGAAATTTGGTCCCCATAGTGTCAGAGGAATGTGGTGAAATGTGTGTCAGTATTATAAAGCATTATAGTTTTTTTTTTTAAAATAACTCATAAAAAATACATTTAAAAAGTTAGAAAAGTCATCTTCAAACCTTCGAAAAATACGTTTCGCTTTGCACCTGTTTCTCCCATGCTTTATGAGGACTTCCAGACAAAAAAAAATGTTAATAGAGCCACATTATTTCTATTTAATCCTTATGGGGACCTGAATTTTGGTCCCCATAGTTTCAGAGGTCCCCATGTTGTGATTGTGTAAACATATCAATTTCCCCATAAAGATAGGAATACAAGCACACACACACACACACACACACACACACACACACACACACACACACACACACACACACACACAACACGTCTCCAGTCTTTTCCAGGAATACGGGGTATAACTTCCTGGTTGTGCAGATATTTGAGCTGTCTAATACTGTAGGCCAGTGTCTGTAAAGTGGTGCATAATTCAATGTTGAAATCATTCACTGTCCTTTCCCCTTTTTTCAATAAAACCCCGTTATTATCCCTAAAGTTGGACCATGACACCAGCCATGAACATCTCAAAAGAATATTAAATGTTTTATCTGCTAAGTTTTCTACATATACAGTTGTTATTGTCCATAAACAGTCCCTATTTAGTCAGTTTTTAACAGAGGTGTTCAAAGTACTCACATTCTGGACTTGAGTAGAAGTACAGCTACTGGTGTGAAAAAATACTCTGGTAAAAGTAGAAGTATTGATTCAACTCCTTTACTTAAGTGAAAGTAAAAAAGTAAATTTTCATAATTGGTGTCATGAATGAAATAATACTTATTTAACCAGGAAAAATCTGAAAAGTATCAAAAGTATCTAAAATAAAGCATTTGAAAGTGAGTTACTGTGTAGATAATGTGTTTGATAGGGTCACTGTTCTCTGTGTTGCGGATATGGACAGGAAATATAGGACAAAAGTCACAATTGAGATAAAAAGTAATCATGACATTTATTTAAAATAAGATTACAAATAAGATTGAAAAAATGCACAATTTTAACTGAAAATGTCAAAACTGTAAGCTAAAATGGTAAAATTGTGAAATAAAAAGTGAAAATTATGAGATAAAAAGTCAAAATTGTGAGATAAAAAGTGAAACTCATGAAATAATAGTCATATAATTATAATATATAAAGTCAGTTTCTCCACTCCAATGACTTTTCCTCTGGTAACTTATTTATCTGTTTAGCTTTAAAAAGTAACGTGATAATGTAAAGAATATATAGTACACATATTTATAAACAAATGTAGGGAGTAAAAGTAAAAAGTTACCAAAAAATAAATACTTAAGAGATACCTAGATACCTAAAAAAATCTACTTTAAAGTCATTAATGAAGTACTTTTACTTAGTTACTTTCCTCTTTTAACATATTTGATGTGACCAACAGATGAAAGTGAAGCACATGTATTTAAGAGGAAACCATGTATTTAAACGTATAATAATCAGGTGTGAACTGTGTGTAGTTTGTGTGTTTGAGTTTTGTTGAGCTCCCAGTGCTTGTTGTCATGTCGGCCTTCATTCCTCCTCTGGGGTCATGACCTCAGACTGACTGAGCCTGGTTTCTATCTTGTCTCAGGTCAGCAGTGGAATTTAAGAATCACATCAGATCTCCATCTGGGACTATCTGTTACTGTGTCTGTACCCATGAAAACCTGCACCTATTCATATTTTACAGCTTTTTTTTTTATCAGTAAATGTTACAAAAAAAGATAGTTAAAAAAAAAGGAGTAAATAATTGAGTTTCAACTAGAGCTGCAGCTATTCATGACTTTTGTAATCGATTACATTTTCGGTAACACTTTATAATACCTACACACAATTGACTATGTATTAACCATTTTTTACCCATTAATATATAGGTTGTTCATTATGTATTAATAATTTTTTTACCTATTTATTAATGTATTGTAAAGGTTCATACTAGTGTCTTCCAAAGATAAATGTAAAATTAGATGATTTTTAATCAACAGGTGCAGTGTTTATATATCTGCTTTACAGGTAAACAAATAAACAGTTGTAAACACTGCACCTGTTGGTTACAAATAATCAAATTTTACATTTACACTAGTATGAACCTTTACAAGACATTAACAAATAGGTAACAGATGGTTAATACATAATGAACAACCCATTTATAAATGGTTAATAAATGGTTAATTCATAGTAGGTATTATGAAGTGTTACCAGATTTTAATCAAAATTAATATATAGGACAACTGTGATTAATCTGGTGCAAAATTTTAATCATTTGACAGCACTAGTTTTACTGTGACTTGTTATAGGTTCCTAATTAGACTGTAGGGTTAGACTAGATGAACTTTATTGATCCCACATTTGGGAAAATGTTCCATGACAACAGCAGCATTCAACATATAAGTACAACAGACAGTTAGATGTAAAACAAGTTAAAGTGCAATTAAATATTAAAGTGTCAATACAGAATAACTGAATAGTGCAAAGTAAAGTAGGAAGAATGTAATTACAGTTAAAAAAAATACTAGAAAAGCACTGTAAAGGTGATCATTTGTTTCTTATGACATTCCCAACACATCCTGAAAATTTGATCAAAATTCGTCCATAACTTTTTGACTTATCCTGACCCTCTCTAAAGCCTCTGTGACGAGCTAAGAAGAGTAGCGCTGTGCTAATAGCTAATAGAGTGAGTGCTTTTATTAACAACTACATATAAGTAACTGGTGTATGTGAATTCCTTAAATGGAAACAGTAAATACAAATATTAGTTTAATACAAATACAAATATTAATACAATACAAATAATAAATAAAAAATAAATAACTTCTCTTTTGGTTCACGTTAGTCCAGATAAACTCTGGGGCATTACAAGAAAAACAAGAAGTGACAAAGTACACTGTAAAATCATCAGTGTTAATATAACACTTAAAGAGTTCATTTCCACACTACCTCAGTGAACATATGGTCTCTATTTACAGAGTATAAAATTCACACTGTACCTACAGTTACGCTTCCAGAGTCACCTTTATACTAGTAAGAGTTAATATTTTACACTAATTACTGTCAAATAAGTTTTATACGATGTGAGAAGTAACACTTTTAACACTCAACACTGAAAAGTGAAGGGTCAAAAAATTACTTTTCCAGTGTTAAATGTACTTAACATTACATGTTTAGAAATAAATTACTCCAAAGAGTGTTGATTTGTAACTATTTGAAAACACGACATAACTTTATTTTTTCACAGATTCTGTGTGAATGAAAAAAACAACTTTATTTGGAAAAAAAAAAAATTAACAGTTTTTTTCAATGTCCAACTTCTCACTCAGTTTAAGCACAGAGGTTAGTGGGCGGGGCTTGTTAGAGTCATTAACTTTTAACACTGAAAGGTATCTTACTCTTATCAGTGTTGAATTAACTCTGACAGAATCAGTTTACTTTAACACTGAATATATGACACTGATAGTGTAAAACCTCTGTTAACACCAATTATTTTCACCAACACTAAAAGTTGTCTGCTTAAATGTTACTCTGTCTGTTGTTAGAATAACTCTGGAAGAATTAAAACACTGACACTATTTTTTTACACTGGAAAAATCTACTGTGTATTGTTCATTCATGGTTCTAAACATGTTTAGGATGTTTTTATGTTCAGTTTTTGTCTCTGTTACTATGATACTCCTCTCTTCTACATGGTTCATTACAATTGCATGCAAATGAGGTGATGACATCATTTAACACCTTTAGGAGTTGGAAATAGAAAGTGTCAAATTACTTGGTAAAAAAAACGCTTCTGCTGTGAAGGAAATACGTCTGTCCTGAAAAGTCCTTGTATTTTAATATTCAGTCACTGCCAACACCAACAAGTGTCAGTAACAGGTGTTAATGGAAACTCAAGATCAAATGTCAACATCCCATCAGTGTGTCCAGTAATTAAAAGACTGTTTACATATATACAAGGGTCTTTTTAAAAGTCATATTTTTTAAGCTCTGTTTGAAAAAAAAAAAAAATTCCACAGCATTTTTATTATTTTTTTTACATTTTTTAATTTTATGTTTATATTGATTATACGCTGCTCACCTGTTTATCCACACCAGTACACTGTAGATTTTGCAGTGTTAATTTGGAGACAATGGGACCAAATACACTCTAGAAGAAGTTAAATAAACTCTCTAAGTGTTGATTTAACACTCGCAAAATTTACTGTGTAGGTATGAGCACATTAGCCATGTCCTAGCATCCCTACACTGGCTCTGTGTGCATTACATTTAAACTTTTATTGTTTGTTTTTAAATCATTTAATAATCTTGCGCTGCCATATTTATCAGAGCTTCTTCAGCCGCACCACCCAACCCCATCCCTAAGATCATGTGACCAGTTGCTTTTGTTGGTCCCTAGAACCAGGCGGAAGCTTAGAGGTGGGGGCCTGGGGGCTAATGTGGCCCATAGGTTTTTTTCGTCTTTTTTTCCCATTGCTTATAAACGATTACAACTGAAAATGTTTGTCATTGTTTGACTGCAAGAAAAAAAAAAAAGAAATTATGAAAATACTTTCCCTTTTTTAAAATATCCTGTAACAATAAAATGTGAATAACCTGAACAAATGGGAACAACCTGAAAATTAAACATAATTTGAACCATTTTCTGCTGTTGTTACTATGGCCCCGTCCCATTTCTCCCCCTTAAAACTTCCACTTGGTTTTAAGTGCCCTAAAAAGTAAATTCCACTCATTAAGGGGAAATAATTCCCCCTGAAAATGGGACACCACTCGCGAAGTGAACGTAACAAACGTGTTTACGTCACACGCTGACAAGTCTACCCCGCCAAATATGAAACCACCCCTCCGCGAGACTGACAGCAGCTGACTACTATTTACACGGAGGACAAATGGCGGTCCCAGCTGTGTTGCCTGTTGTGTTGGCTCTGTTTATTTACCTTCGGGATGCGCAGAGAAGAAATGCGGCAAACAGAAGACGCATTCGCCGTCTACTTTGCCTTTCGGTCTTGTCTCAGGTATGTTGATTTATTTAAATATTTTGATGTATTTTTTCTTCAATAGTTGGCGATTTATAACATTAACGTTAGCATTACCGCTAGCTTGACAAGGTAACATTACCGGTCCAGTTCCTCCAGCTGCGGCCGCCATTTTTGTTGTCAGAAATCGGTCGGCTCGCTGAGCTCGCAGTGCATCATGGGTAATTTCATCTTCCACTCAAAACGAAGTCCGCAACCAACCTCACTACATTTTGAGGGTTAATTTTAAGGGCAAAATCGCACTCCCACTTGCTCTCCTAGGTAATGGGACACCCTACCCCTACACATGAACGCGCAAAATCTAGGGTTAGGGGAAATTTTAGGGTTAGGGGGAGAAATGGGACAGGGCCGAAGAGTTTAGTGTCTTTGTAGAACTGATCCATAAAACATGTGGACAAATGATAAATTGAGGCAGAATATTATTAAAATTACCTTTATTTTCCTTATGAAACTTCACTTGTCTTGCCTTTGGGTAATTAAAAAAAAGGATTGTCTTAATTTAAGGTTGTTTTTTTTTTGCATTAAAACAATGACAAAAAAATCAGAGTTGTCATTATTTATAGGTTATTATGTTTTCATTTTACTAGTCCGGCCCATTGGAGATCAAATCAGGCCCTGAAGAAAATTAATTTGACACCCTTGAATTAAAGTTTATTACAGTTAAGGCTGTTAAAGCTCCTTAACTCCTGGGATCTCTGACTTGTTGACCTCTTTGTCTCTTCCTCCTGTAGTCTGGGCAGCTCTCAGACGGCGGCGTGGGCGTCATTTAATCTCCTTCTTGTCCTGCTCTGTTCCTGCAGACTTCCTGCCCACTCGCTCGCTCTCCATTCAGACCTCTTACTGATCATTAACCTCGCTCCTTGTCGTACGCCCACGCCACTGATCCTGGGTCGGTTGTTGCTGGTGTCACGGCGGTGTGTTTGCTGTCAGGTCCTTCACATGAGGAATAGAAGGGAAGAAATGGATGATTGGTTCATTAGACGAGCTTAAAATGGACGCTAATCAGTAACCAGAAGGTGAAGTAGACACTTGACGAGAAAGGAGTGAGAAGAACTTTTGGGTTTTCGACAGTAAAGAATGAAAATAGTCTTTTCAAACGTGAGAAATTTCTGAAAAAATGGTAAAATACCCAATAAAAAAGTGCATTCTAACCCTTATGAAACTAAAATATACTGACTACCAATATATTACTGCCTGATATTGAACCTAAAAAATATATGAATATACTATACACAAAAATATATATGCATGCACATACGTATATACATATTTTGTGAAGTATATTACTAAATACATGTAATTATATACACTACCGTTCAAAAGTTTGGGGTCACTTAAAAATGTCCTGATTTTTTAACCCTTTAAAATTCCATTAAATTTCGCCTACATTTCTTAATGAAGTAAACTGAATGGTGTTATTTTGCTCATTTTGATAACAAGCAATTGGTGTTTGATTATATTATAAATGATAATGCCAATATGTGGATTAAAGAAAATATGTGGGTTAAAGAAAAGCACAGTTTTTTTTCACTGAAGATAACTTGAAACTAATCAGAAATACATTCTATATATTATCAATGTGGTAAATGATTATTATAGCTGCATATGTCTGGTGTGTAAGCAGTGCCCATCCAACCAATACAATTTATGGGAGGAGCTTCTGAAAGTGTGGGGTGAAATTTCTCTATATCACCTCAACAAATGAACAGCTGGAAGGTCTGCACTGCTGTAACTGCTGCAAAAGGACGAAAGAACATTTTGAAGGGGAAAAAAAATTCAAATACAAATCAACATTTCTAACCTTGTCAATGTCTTGACTGTATTTTCTATTCATTTTACAACTCATGGTGGTAAATACAAGTGTGAATTTTGTGGAAAACACAAAACTTCCTGGGTGACCCCGAACTTTTGAATGGTATTTAGTAATAAACTACACAATATATGTGGAAAGAAATAGAGTTTCATTAAACTATCTGTCAATACTTTTATATTCAGTGCAATATATGTTTTATATTTGTCAATATATTGGATAATATATGCACTACTTTTCCATATATGGGAATATATTTATGAATATAATACATTATACTTTTCAACATATTGCTATATATATTTGTTTCATAAGGGAAGACTGCTGCTGAGTGAAATTAACCCAGTTGTCAGCCATTGTCTGACACAAACAGAACATTGTTGTGTTGTCAGGGCAACCACAGCTTCCTGTTCTGCGGGGCCGACAAGGGTTTGGCTGACCAGAAGGCCTCATGTCTCCCTTAACCTCATTTCTATAACAGATTAGCTCATTCATTCAATTAGCAAACAGACACATGCTCACACATGCTCAGAAATCTATGGGTCTACAATCCAATTGTTGAAAAGTAAACAGATTCCCAAAAGTCCTTGTGACAGGAGCATTTTGCCATGCACTGCACGATCGATCAAAAACATTTGATCTGCAAAGAGGTTTTGTCCATCCTGTGAGGGAGATGTACAACAGGCAGATAAAGCCGCTCAATAATATTTCAGTGCCTGTAGTTAAATACAGAGGAAAAAACTTGAAGAGTGACTTTGGCTGCTGAGTTTCTCCTGCAGATTTTCTGTCAGCGCTGGATGTTATATTACAGCTTCAGTCAATCTTCCACACACTGGCAGATTAAAATGTCACAGTGGCACTCAGCACAGTGTTAGCAACCAGAGGACATATTCACAGTAGACTTACAGTCCAAGTGCAGTCATTTCTCTCAACAGTCGACACCTGAGAGTCGATTCAGACTAGTTTTTTTTTATTTTTTTTATTCTCCTAATCATGATTTACTTGTTTCCACAGGGACTACAATCTCCAAAAAAACAATAATTTGATCTCACAACTTAATTACCAGAGAAACAAATCTAAAGTTTCCACTGTAATTGTACTGGTTTTGCAAAGTAAAAATCTGTGGTTTGGTTTAGTTTCATCTGCTGAGTCTGCAGTCTAACTCTTCTAAGTTTAAAGTCATAAAAGTGCTTTGGTTGGTGGTTAGCCATGGAATATATAGAGTCATACCTCACCTTAAGCAATTAATTTGTTCCATAAGCGGTTTCGTAACGTGATTTTTTTTTTGCATTTTTGGCGGAACAGTGGCTGAGCGGTTAGCACTTTTGCCTCACAGCAAGAAGACCTGGGTTCGATTCCCGGACCATACAGGCCTTATAGTTTACATGTTTCTCTCCTCGTGTCTGGATCAGTTTCCTCTGGTTTCCCCCATCACCCAAAAACATGTTTGTTAGGGTAAAGTCCTCCAGCCAGGTGGTTCTGACTATTAACCTGGCTTTGAATCTGGAGATGAGTCCCCGGGCACCACCCATGGCTCCCCACAGATGCCCCAACAGTGTCAAAGAAACAATAGGTTAAATGCAGAGGATACATTTCATTGTATAATTGTATAATAATGAATAAAGTACTGTCTTTTTTTTACATGGAAAAAGGCCTCATTCATTCCAAGGCCTTCAATACAAGCCCCTAAACCCTTTAAACATGATAGAAGTATAACAATTATGTGTTAAAAGTCAAAGAAAATTATTTATTCAACCATGAAAATTAATGAAACATGCAAATCATTTACTATTGGAGTTGGGCAACTATGTCTGTGATACATAAGGATGAGTGCGTAGTCCATGGTGAGTGAGGGAAGAGGAGGCAAACGAAACTCACGAAACAACTCTGTCCTTTATGCGTGTTATAAGTCTGTGACGAACGAGGGTCAAAGGCACACGTAAAGCATCATGGGTATCATGAAAATCCAGCTCCCTTCTAGCCAATGAGAGACCAACTCTAACGCCCGAATTGCAAAACAAAATACAGGATGCTATAAGTGTATTTATTAATTTTGTAACTTGAATTTTCTTTTTTATTCAGAGACAAAAATGTCACGTAAGGCGTGTTGTAACTGACTGTGTTAATTATTATATTTAAATATGATAATAATTATTATTAACTCAATAATGTATTGTTCATAAATATGGGTAAAAGCTGATTTTTAGTGAACAAACTTTTAAATACATGTAAATATCCTTGTTTTTAATATGCCACATTTATAGATTGTGATTTTATTCTGATGACTCATTCATAATTAATCTTCACATTTTTTTTTCACCACAAAAAAAGGGTAAATATATGTAAAAGTTTGTCATGGAAATTTACCTGGAGTAATTAAATTTATCATGTGTTATTAACTAAATCGACAGTATATAATTTTAATAGGAAGTGTATAACCCACAGGTGACAAACATAAGGCCTGGGGACCAAATTTAGCCCACCAAAGGATGAATAGCAATGATATTAATGGTGTAAAAATGATTTTAATTCAGGTTCTACATACAGAATAATTAGATCTCAGTTGGGTTAGATCAGTAAAATATGATCATAATTAACTATAAATGATGAAAACTGCATAAATAATGAAAACTGCATTTTTAATATAAAAACAAAGTCAAATTACATGAAATCTTTAATATTAACAAACCATTCTTTTACAAAAACCTGAATAAATATAAACCACCTGAAATATCTGAAGAGAAGTAAGTGTCATTTTACAAATATTCTGTCTGTTACTAAATGTTTAGTGTATTTTAATTGAAATGTCAGTTGTTCTGCACATGTAAAAATGACAAACTGATAGAATAAGGCAGACATTTTTTTTAATTGCATTTGTTTTTCTTAAGACATGTTCAATTGTTGATGTTCTTCACATTTTGAAGGGAACATTATAGATGTAAACATTATCATAATGTAATTTTACTCTTTTCATTGTTTTTATTTTACTAGTCTGGACCTTTTCAGATCATATTGGGCTGAATATGGAACTGAACTAAAATGAGATTGACTTTACTGAAGGAGAAATAGGGAGAAGTATTTTAGTTTCCAAGGATGTATTTTCATCTCCAGATGGTTTTTTGTTTATATTAACATATCGGCGCCAAAGATGTTGTTTTCATATATGACGTAGAAGAACTTAAATCTTAACTCAGTGAAAGGTCTGCAGTCAACTATACTTACTTCATGTTAAGAACATCTAATAACAGCTCGTTCTGTGCTTGTTCTCACTCCTATAGCAGTGTCAGAAATGTCTGCTTATCTGATCAATATATCAGTTTTTCTCTCCTTTCATGATTGAAAATTCCACAACAAGTTGAAACAATAACACAAATAAAGTTATCAGGTATCATAAATATTCTTTAGGTCCCTGGCTAACAGTTAAAACTGAAGTAATCTCCAAACTCTTTCATTCTTTTTCATCCTGTATTATAAGTTTTTTTTTTTTTTTTAATGCAGTATTGTAAGAAATGCACTTTATCCACTCCACCACCTTGAGGTTTTCAAGTAATTGACGCAGTAGCAGCTCCTTCCTATTAGACTTTTTAATAATTTATTCATGAATCCTGTGCATACTTAAATATGTTTTATCCTACTGTTTTTATCTTACATGTATCATATATATTATTCATATGTACTTTCGATCTTAGATTTAATATCTCTTCTGTTCTTTTTAATTGTACCTCCATTGTTGGTTGTTTACTGATAACGTGATCAAATAATTTCCTGCAAGGATCAATAAAGTATCTATTCTATTTCAAACATATTAGTGGAGATATTTAAAGATTAGCTTTTCTTAGTACCTTTTTTTTTTTTAGTATATTAATGCATTTCATGAACAGAATCCACATTTATACTTCAGTGTTTTAATGAGAAAGTCACAGATGATAAAAGTGGTTCTTTGTTCACAGCTGCTGTGGAAGTGGAAGTGTACCATCATGATTTTACAGTGTGCTCGTTTCCTCTTCTTGTGACATGATACCTTTACTACTCCACATTTTATACACAAAAAGCATCTGAGTGATTTGTTCTAGGGAATAAAGTGGAATTATCCCTGGATACGGTGTGAGCAGCTGGAATAACAAGTTGAACTGAAGGGTTTTCAGTAATGTTTGATGTAGAGTGGAAGTGGGAGAACAGGCCTGTATATATTCACCTATATAAGCTCTGCTTTTTGTGTTGTGTTGTGTTGGATGCAGGAGGAGGCCTGGACCATGGGCTCCTCTTTTCTTCTCTTTGCTCTGACAGATCTGTGCTCATATCAGATTGATGGCCCGGTTTGATTGAAGTCTCATTGTCGTGCTAATGTCACGGCGAGTGATGGATGAGGCGCGTGCGTCGATACAAATGCGCGAGCACAAAGTCTATTCCTAAACCGAAGCGCCCCCCCCACCCCACACACCCCTTCTCCTCCTTCTCCTCTTCCTCCTCCTCCTCCTCCTTGCCTCTACATTACACAACACATACACACTGGGTTTTTTTTTTTCTCTCTAACAAACTTCTGGCCTCCTGGTCACTATAGGCGACGACGTGACGACGAACCACGTGACCTGAGTCAGAGGTAAGAAAAGAAGTGACACGGTAAAGAGAGAGAGAGAGAGAGGAGGGAGAGAGAGAAAGAGAGAGAGAGAGAGAGCGAGAGGGGTTAGGTAGACTGGGACAGAAAATAGAGCAAAGCGGCACAATTTAAAGGATCAGAGAAAGAGAGAAAAAAGGCAGCGAATGGAGGAAGACGGAGTGGGACCTTGGCGGAGGTGAAGAGGTGACACGGTGCATCTTCGCGTGTTTTTTTCCCCCCCACTGTCACGGGGGAACATTTGGAACAGACAAGTTGAGCTCTTGACATCGGGCCTTCCTTCCGTTGACGCACACACATCATTCATGTGTGCGTCTGGACGCTTTATTGTCCTTCACATCAGGACTTTTCCTTCTTTTTCTAGTTCTTTTTTTTTTATCTCTGAGATGTGTTTTTGATTCTGATTTTTTTTTTTTTACATTTATTTTGGTGTAGTCTTCTCTATTTATAGCCTTTAAAAAAAAAAAATCAACCCCCCCTTCTAACATGAACTCCTTTGTGGAATATTCTATATGTAACCGATCGGGAACTGGCGCTTATTCTGCGCCAAAATCAGGATATCACCATCACCACCACCATCATCATCATCACCACCCTCATCTTCATCACAACCATCCTTCTGTGGAGCAGCCTCAGGGTTTCCCGGTGTCCTCCGGTACCTTCCACTCAGGTCCTACCGGTGCACAAAGCACCGTTAACGGGACCCGCAGTGACAGCAGCAGCGTCGGTTACACAGATGGACACATGTACGGTGGCCCCGGGTCCGGCCCGTCCCAGCAGCATCACCAGCACCATCCCCAGGAGCAGCAGCAGCAGCAGCAGCAGCATCCTTCCCATCATCATGAGCATCAGCAGCAGACTCTAAACGGCTACCATCATCATCATCATCATCATCATGCTCCACAAACACAGCCCCTCCAGAATGGATTATTATCTCCCTATAATAACAGTCCCGGAGCTTACGGGGCCACGGTCTGCACCACAAACACAGACTTTGCCCCCACCACGGGCCCTTCCAGTGCCGTGAATGCACAGTACTTCATGGAGGAGTCTTTGCCCCCCACCTACTATAATCAATCACCCTTCTGCTCGGCCCCCGCTGTCGGTCCCAGCTACGGGAGTCTGACCGGGGCCTACTGCGGGCCTCAGGGGCCCCAGTACCCGCAGCAGCAGCAGCAGCAGCAGCTAGGAGCAGCTGGATACCTGGGCCTTCCGCAGGGAGGGGGGTACGGGGAGCTGCAGGGGACCCAGGACAGAGACAAAGCCGAGGAGGAGAACCAGCAGGCCGGACCGGGTCAGACCTTCGACTGGATGAAGGTGAAGAGGAACCCCCCGAAAACAGGTGAGGGAGGGGCCAGATGAGCAGCCTTTTAGATGAACTCAACTAAATAAGAAAAAGGTTTAATTCTTTTTTCATTTAATTTATTTCAAGCAAGTGATTAAGCAGCACAATATAACTGACAATACAAAGAGTCCCAACAGAATACATGCAAGAGGAACAAATTAATTGGTCCATGCTCAAAAAAGAAGTGGGAAGAAGAAAAAACTTCTCTTTTTTCACTTCTTATACTTAAGTGTTTTGTGGGAGGTTTGGAACAGGACCTGGACTCTTTGCTATATCCTCCTGAGACCCAGTGATGCACTTCTGTCCTCTGTATGGGACAACTGTTTGACAGTTTTACTTTAAAATAATCTGTATATTGTGAATGATTTTCCATTAGAAAATCAATTCTGGATAAATAATATATTTTTAAAAATTTATTTGAAAAAAAAAAAAAGATTGCATTGTGCAGTTTCCAATCAAGATAATAGTTTAACCCTTTGATGCATGAATTATGAGAACCTTAGTCAAGATTTTTTAAGTGTTTTTATTCCTCTTTAGGCCTGGACAAAAAAAAAACAAAACAATGTGATTGAGATCTTTTTAATGAAGATGTTTTTATGGAGTCACCAAAATGTCCACTCAGCTGGATGTGTATTTAAAACACACTATCAGAACATTATGAAATAAAACATTTTAATGCATTTTTTGTTTAAGAAGACACTTTTAATTACAGTCTAATAACAACAAGTAATTAATTTATAGAATAACATGTTAGTGCAGATCAGGTATTAAGAACAGACCAGTGATAGTAATGATATGAACTGACTGATATGGAACTAAAACAACTACAAGAAAACAACTGTAGAATAATTGTTCACTGAAATGACCCGTATGTATCAAAGGGTTAAAAGCTAAACCTTTCACTTTTTTGGGAGTCAGGAGGATATTTCTGTTCATTAATGTTAACAAATAATGACTTTAACTCATAAAAAAACAAAAAACAGCATCCACTAAAACCACTGCCTGATATAAAATGATCAATACCTGTTGATCCACTAACTTTATCCATACATGTAAATAATTGTTGTAAAATGTTGTCATCTTTTCATGGTCATCACCATATGACCTATTTGGACGTTCAAAGGCTCCATAAGGACATCTTATGCCATACTTGTTCACCAGTAAAAGCCTTGATGGATGCACTTGGTTTTCACTTATATATTTTGCTAAAAAAGTCAGTATTTCCTCTTATTTTAGTGGATTTAACAACTTTTGAATTTACACTGACCGTTTATGAACATGTACAGTGAATTAAATATAGCAAAATACCCTGTTTTGGACTGAAAAATGTTGATGATAATATTGTTATATATATAAATAGTGATAAATCACTTGAGAAAGGCAAAAAAAGGAAGTTGTGACAAGAATAGTTATGGGTCATTAAGGGTTATGGGAGCAGCTTATCTAAACCACATGTCAACCCAATTTCATTGCAACCTTAGATAAAAATAAAAAATAGGATATTAGTATTATATAGGTATATTTTTGTATTTATTTTCCTCATTGAAAGATGATGGTTAAAGAGAAAAGCAGGACCTACAGCAAAATATTCAGGAGTTTCTTCTGTTGGAGAAATAAACTGAATTTCATTATAATTATCCTGTTACTATCATTATTACTATTCATTATTATTAATATTTTTCTCACAGAATTAAATAGAATGATAATGTCCACTTTCCCTGCAGGCCTCAGTTTGACTTTTCTCAGCTTGCAAACACAGATGCCAGGCTTTTAAAATGGAAATGTAATTTTCCATCTGTCCCTTCGTGTTCTTTCTTTTCACATGTCTTAATCAATCAAGACAGGACTCCTTGTTGTAACTGTAATCCATTTTTTAAAAAAATATTTTTTAGTGACAATGGCTTAGTATGAGATAGTATGAGTATGAAAAAAAAAAACATTATTTTTGTTTTACACATATATTGCTAATTGAAAATTAAACATCTTGATCAATACTGAAAACAATATTTAACCAGATGCTATTTTATAAGCTTACAACAAGAGCTTTATTTTAATTAATAACAAACAAATGAGACTACTACATTTAATTATTTATTTCATTATTTTATTATTTTCTTGAAGATAAACAGAAATCGCTGTGTCTTCTATTGTTCTCTTTAAGCACAGTACTTCCCATGTTGGTGTCATTTATTGGTGTGTTATTGCTCCTGTCATGTTTCTTTCCTTTTCCACTCATTTGAAGGTGTATGTTTCAGGACAATGGACTGAACTGATAGCCTGGTCTTTGTGCTTCAGCCTTGGACATGTCTCACCCACTCCCGTTCCTTAATGGTTATAACAGACGGTTTATTTCGCTCTGGGAAGTCTGCCTCACTCTGTTATCTTTAACCCCCCCCTCTCCATTCCGACCCCCAGTTATCCCCCTTACACAAACAGCCTTTCCCTGCTCTGTTCTTCCATCCCTCCCTCAGTCTATCGCCTTTTCCTTCTATTTTCTATTTTCAGTCAAGTTTCTAATTTTTTTTTATTCATTCTTAACGTTTTTTTTTGTAAAACCTCTGCTAATTCCAATTATTTTCACCAACACTGAACGTTATTATTAAATTTTACTCTACCATTGTTAGAAAAAACTTTGAATAATACTTTGACACTCCATTTTTATTTGGGAAATTTACTGTTTAAGTACATTTAATTAAAGTAAATTACAAAAAGAGTGTTATTTTTTTTGTCATGGTTTAATTTTGAAATCAATTGAAAGAAAGAAAGAAAGAAAGAAAGAAAGAAAGAAAGAAAGAAAGAAAGAAAGAAAGAAAGAAAGAAAGAAAGAAAGAAAGAAAGAAATACTAACTGTATCCTATTCTATATTTCTTTTCTCTCCTCAGTTAAAGTGTCAGACTTCGGCCTCGCGCACAACAACGTAATCCGCACTAATTTCAGCACGCGGCAGCTGACGGAGCTCGAGAAGGAGTTCCATTTCAGTAAGTACCTGACGCGGGCGCGGCGCGTGGAGATCGCCGCCACGCTCGAGCTCAACGAAACCCAGGTGAAGATCTGGTTCCAGAACAGGCGCATGAAGCAGAAGAAGCGCGAGCGCGAGGGTACCTCCTCCACAACAACCACCAGCACGCGCTCCTCTTCCTCCTCTTCCTCTTCTTCTTCTTCTTCTTCCTCGTCGTCTGGAACCGTCGGTGGCTTCAGTAAGGAGCACGAGGACACCAACTCCGACCACTCATCCGCGTCCACGTCTCCAGGCGCGTCCCCGAGCTCGGACTAAGACAGAGAACAGGTGAAGTTCACAGACTTTCTGACAGACTTTACACCAGGGGTTTCAAACACGAGGCCCGTGGGATGAATTTGGAAAGTGTAGAAATTCCAACAGTCACGGATGTGGAACTCATTTTAATGCAGGTTCCACATGCATAGCAACAGTCAAATAATGACATAATAACCTAAATAAAATAACCACTGCAGATTTTCATCTTGATTTGATTTGGGGAAAAATGTGACATTACAGCTTGAATATATAACTTGAAAACTTACAATAAAATACAACAATGACAACTTAAAAATACAGAAGTTCCATGGTCAAAGATGTGGAACTCATTTTAGTTCAGGTTCCAAATCCAGACCAGTACACAGTAAATTTTGCAGTGTTAATTTGGAGAAAATGGGACCAAATACACTCTAGAAGAAGTTAAATAAACTCTCTAAGTGTTGATTTAACACTGCAAAATTTACTGTGTATGATCTATATAGTCAAATAATAATATAATAACTTAAATAAAATACTGATTCCAAATTTTCTTCTTGATTTAATGTAAACAACTTGAATATATAACTTGAAAACTTACCATAAAATACAACAATGACAATTTGAAATACAGTATAAACTATCTTGTAACAATAAATGTTAATAACCTGATCAAATATAAAATACCTGAAATGTCTAAAGAAAATTAAACTCAATTTGAACCATTTTCTGCTTCTGTTACTGTTATAGTGCCTTTGTAGATCTGATCTGTCAAAGATTTTAAAATTTTTTTAGAGAGTTATTCCATCAAATTTACCCAGATAACCTCCAGTGTTGGTGAAAATAATTGGAGTTAACCGAGGTTTTACACTGTCAGTGTCATATATTCACAGTGTTAAAGTAAATTGATTCTGTCAGAGTTAATTAAACACCGATAACAGTAAGATATATTCCAGTGTTAAAAGATAATACCTCTGAAAAGTCCCGCCCACCGACCTCTGCATTCAAACTGAGTGAGAAGTTGAACATTGAAAAACTGTGGGAAGTTTTTTCTAAATAAACTATTGCTTTTATTTTTTCATTCACAGAGAACATGAGCAAGAATAAAGTTATGTTGTGGTTTTAAATAGTCAAAAAATCAACACTCTTTAGAGTAATTTATTGATTAACATGTAGTGTTAAGCAGGTTTAACACTGGAAAAGTTATTTCTTAACAGTGAACTTTTCAGTGTTGAATGTGAATAACACTATGGGTGTTACTTGTCACCTAGTGTAAAACTTGTTTGACACTAATTAGTGTATTTTAAAGTAATATCTCTTACCAATCTAAAAAGTTGATTCTGAAAATGTAACTCTAGGCTCATTGTAAATTTTACACCGTAGATAGCGACCACATTTTCAGTGAGGTAGTGTTAAAATTAACTCTTTAAGTGTTATATTAACACGGGTGATTTTACTGCATGGACAAATTAGAAGTGGAGGCATAATACTGTTAAAATTACACTTACTTTTCAAAAGAAATGTCACTTTTTCAAGTTATTCACATCTTTTTTTGTTCAGGTAGTTTATAAAACTAAGTATTTTAATGATTGAATAGCATTTTTTTTGCACTAAACAAAGGCAGAAAATGTGGAGTTCTCATTATTTATAGGTTATTATGTTATTATTATTATTATTATTTTACTGGCTCGACCTACTGGAGATCATACTGACCCCTGAAAGAAAATGAGTTTGACACAGTGAATTAAAGACTGATCTACAGCAATAATTTACTACATGTCCCAGAGTTCCTTTAACCAACTGATCTGCTTTTGTTAATGTCAGTTAAAAAAACAGTCTCAGTGGGAATCCCTAAATTGGAGTCATTGAACCATCTGTGGAGACTTGTGTGGATTTCTCTGCAGTTAAAGTATTTTCTTAAATTCAGACTCAAGTTAAATGTTATCATGTATGTGTCTGCAAAACACACGTGTTTTTGAACCAAAAAATACACTTCTGATCAACACTGTCATTATGCTCATGGAACAATTCATGTGTCTGTGACAAAAATCATGATCATACAGAACAATTTAAGCAATGGTTAAACACTCGATTCAGTTAATTTTATATGTTTGTCGCAAAAAATAAACATTCTGAATGGTGGTTTAACAGTGTTTTTCAGCTGTACACTAGAATTATCCACAGTAAGGCTTCTTTTTGTGGATCACATACTAATAAAAACGTCATAAATTGTGAACTGGATCCACCTCATGACACTAGAAAAGAAAAAGTTTCTGTTGATCAGAAGCTACATTTAATCATAAACTGTCTTGCAGTTTAGTTCAGGTTTTACAGGGTTATGTTGAATCATTCCGGTGTGATGATATGGATATGTGATGATGGGACGCACTTTGGCATCTTTATAAGATGTTTGATACACTGGGTTTAACTGGTGTTAAGGTTTAGGAGGATAATCTATACATTCATGTAGATACTCAGAGAAGATCATGTATTAACAACTGTTTGTCATGAGTTGTAGCCCTTGTGCCCTCCTTAAATTTACTGAAATCGAGACACCTGTGTGAAACAAATGCACAAAACAAACAAACAAACAAACAAACAAACAAACAAACAAAAACAAACAAGTGTTCCAGGGTTCCAGGCACAACAAACCCCACCCTCCTCACACACATTTCACCTGATTTGCCCTATCATTTATCAGTGTAAAAACACATTTTGGTGACTGTGACCTTTGACCTACATTCACCAAAATGTAATGAGATCTATTTTGGACCACTTCGCACCTGTCCTGAAAAATTCATGAAAATTGGTCCAGTAGTTTTTGTGTAAACCTGCTTACAACCAACCAACCAAACAAACAAACACCCCCTTCCCCTTTGGGGGGCAGGGTAAAATCTACTGTACCTATATATATATATATATATATATATATATATATATATATATATATATATATATATATTTATTTTTTTTTTTTATCCTTGACTCTCAAGCAAGTTCAGCCCTGCACTAAACTACCAAATGTTCAATCATTACTTTTATTATTTAAATGATTAATTATTTATTACAAAAAAACACATAATTAAATATTTTGAATATGATCCATAAGGGGATGAAGTATTTGCAATGATTAGAGTCTTGAATATGTTAAAGACAAGCAACATAATATATGTGAATGCATTAGTATTGTGTTTGATTCGGTTTGTTGGTCTGTTTGTTTGTCTATCGGTAGGTTTACTAAAAAACTACTGGACCAATTTCCATTACATTTTCAAGAAAGGTGCGACATGGTCCAGAATAGACCCCATTCAATTTTGGTGAATGTAGGTCAAAGGTCACAGTCACCAACATGTGTTTTCACAATGATTAGAGATAGGGTAAATCGGGTAAAATGTATACAAAGGGAGCAGAGACTGTCACATAGTATATATATATATATATATATATATATATATATATATATATATATATATATATATATATATATATACATGACATATATAGGAAGACACAGGTGAAACACATGAGGATGATTTAACAGGGAGGAGAGACACCAGTGACAGGAAGTAAAGTAGACGAAGTACACATGAACCAACATGATAAAATAAAAGCCCCAAACACTAACAATGACAGAAAAACAGGAAGACATAAAAATATACAAACCATGATAACAAGAGTCCAGGCTCATGACTTTATATTCATGTCTGATGTTTTAATAGCAAGTTGTTGTTTTTTCTGCATGTACATTTGTGCCACAGAGGTGTCTAGAAGTGGGGAAAGGACATGTAAGAGCAAAACATTTAACTAAAATAAAATGTTTTTTGCCAAAATTTCTGCCACAAGCTACAATGCAGCCAAAATGATCAAAAAAACGTTGGGGAAGAGGACAAAAATGTCAGAGGAGGGAACGAGGGTTAATTTAAAAGCAGGAAAAAAACTAATGAAAACTGACCTTTTATGATCGTGGGTCAGTGACTCTATCCTTAACCAGTACCAGTGTAAGCTCAGCCTAAATAAGCCTTATGATCTGGAATACAGGGAGCCTCTGATGGCAAAAACGCCTTTATATCTGTTTGTTTGACATGTTGAACATCCACGCTTTTCTTGGAATGTTTTTGGTCGTCATTTAACTGAATGTGTCGTCTGACCTTTGCACTATGCAACTACAGGGTAATACTGCAGACAGATATGGAGCAACTTTTAGGACAAAATTAAACATATTCACAGGAAAGTAACCTGTGAATATGTGGGATATGTATGTGACTTTGGTTGTAGTTGAGCAGAAAATAAATAAAAAATGAGTCCATTTTTACGTATAATGTGTTGTGTGTTAGCTTTGGCGCGCTTGACGCCCCTACCAGCAGCAAATCCAATTTTCTATCCTCAATGCACTTAGATTTCCTTGCGACTGGCCGATGAATCATGGTGAAATATAGAGTCAGAGAGTGGGCATAACAACTGGAAACAACCATAGAAGAAGAAGAACGATGACAGTAGATGGCTGGTGACTGGGTGGTGATTTCCTTTTATCAAAGATGAGTGAAGAATGTGAGAAAACACCAGCAATCTTTAATTTTTTTTTTTTTTGGCAGAAGTAACAACAGTTGTTAAGCTCCATAATCCCCAATTTTGTTTAGTCATTCGCAACTTTCTTCGGAGTCCTCCATTAACATTTCAGCACTCTAACTACACCATCCAAAAGGTTACACTATTACGTCCTATTGCATTCAGAGAGATTTGAAAGACAACCTTTTAGCTCACCTCGCGTTCCTAGACTCATACATTAAATGAATGGGGATAGCACGGCTAGGCGTCGTCATCTACCGCTTAGCCGAGTCCGGGTCACGGGGTAGCATCCCCAGAAAAGAAGCCCAGACTTCCCTCACCCCAACCACCTCCTCCAAGGGAATCCCGAGGTGTTCCCAGGCCAGCCGAGAGATATAATCCCTCCAGCGTGTCCTGGGTTGGCCTCGAGGTCTCCTCCAGGATGGACATGACACCAAAAAATTTAAAAGTTACGACATCAAAAATTACATTTATGAAATTAAAATTTAGAAGTACATTGTCTACAGTGTACTCGTAACTATACTCGTCAGATGGAAGAAGGTGATCAAAAATACGTAATCGCAAATCATTCCATATTGTTGTGTCATTTTCCCTCTGGTTTCAATAATAAAGTAAATCAGTGGATAGAGCCGCACTGTGCTACAAGTCAAAGATTTTTTAGAACTTCTAGGTGTGAAGTTGCTTTGTTGAACAGATAAAACCTGTGACATGATGACATAAGTGATGACGTATTTCTGTCCACTTTCTTCCATCTGAAAAATTCATGCTCGTACTGAAGACACCGTACTTGTAACTTTTCATTTCGATGATTGATTTTGTAAATTTTTCATTCGTATTCTGACAAATATCAAACACACACACAGATGGATTCATTATAGAGTTTGCAAATATTTATTTCATGCTCAACTACAACCAAATTCGCATATATATCCCAAATATGTAACGATTAGTTTCCTGTGAATACGCTTAATTTTGTCCCAAAAATTGCTCCATAGATAAAGCACTGACACTCAGGCTGTTCCACGGAAAATCTGCACAACTTCAAGTCTGATGTACTGTTGCATCTTTTGTAAAGTTAGAGTTAGACTCAGGGGTTTATTTAGGATGTCTGTGTGTGTTTAAGACAGAGTTTTTTTTTTTAGTGTGTGTGGGTCCTGTTTAAAGATAACTACTGAAAAATGTTGCCTCCGTGCTGCAGATGTTAAAATATTTCACCTGCCTATGTCCCCATGAGAGTAAATTATTGGACACATTGATGATAACTAATGAGAATAGAAGAGGATGTTTTCAATGAGGACATATTTTCTTGCTGAAGGCCATAACACACACAAAAACAACAACATATGAATGGATTCATTCCTGAAAATGAAAAGTGATTATTGGACAAAATGAAACTGAAAATATTTCAAATGAAGAACGTGTTCTATGTTTAGGTTTCACAGATTCCCTGCTCATCATTCAGGAGTAAATCTCTTCATTTGTGTTGATTTTGTGGCTGCTCTCCTCTCTCCACTGTCATTATTTTTGTATTTTTTTTGTTTGTATTTTTTAAAATACTGACGTGTGTGGGTTTAAAATGAGAGCAGACTGACTGAGTTTTATTGGTTCTACTGCCTTAGAAAAAGTTGCCAATCATGTTCTTGTCTGTGTTTTGTACTTGGAGCTACCTCAATTAAAGATTCTTCTGTCAATCTATTTCAGGAGTCAAATCCTTTATTTTTAACAATGAATTAATCAGGATATTTGTTAAAACATTCTTCTGTTTCAGGACGAACATTGTCCCGAAAACCAACACTGTCGTTCATGAGGACATAGTTAATCCATAAAGACCCAGTTCTATTGTGTGACATGTTCATAAATTATGATTATTTTCTGTCAATTTAACCTTTCTTAAAGCTGTCATTCCATGGTTATTTCATTAATATTACTGTGTTCTCCATTGTTATTGAATACATTGTGTGTTGGTTCTATTTAAAAAAAAACATCAGGATTGCTTTGTTTCCAGATGTTTTTTCACGGTAGAAAAATGACTTGAGGTCAAAAAGCAGAGTTTATCGGTACTTCCTCATACATGTCCATGACATGGTCACGAGGCGTCTCTGATTGGCTCAGAATGTGTGACGGAACACTCCCCCCTACCTTGACACTGTGTATGTATTTACCTTTACCCAACTAGCATTGAGCTAGGTTTTGTGCAGTTGCTTGTTCTGAAAACGTGCAGGAAAAAAAAACAAGGCTTTATTTCCACAGAGAGCACATGAACCAGTTTGATCCGCCATTTTTTTCCAGTTTGTGCAGCAGCTACTGTGACACCGTCTTCTCTTGTAGAATCCTGTAAGAAACATATAACAGTTTAAACATGTATGTTGAATTAAGACAGGTCCGCCAAGGAAGTTATGTTTTTGCCAGTTTATTTAGCTGTCTGTTAATTAGCAAGATAATTCAAAAACAGGTTAGGTTGGCAATGGGGAGATCTGGAAATGATTAGATTTTGGTGGTCATTTGGGGGGGGGGGGGGGGTCAAGTTAACTAAAAAACTTATGGACAGATTTTGATGAAAAAGAGAAGAGATCCTGGATTCTGGATCACTTCGAAATCTATTCTTCATTTACCACAATGTAAAATTTCAAAGTGATCCAGAATCCAGGATCTTTTCCAGATCACCATCAGAATTTAATTTGTCACGATGTGTTGGAAGTGTCACAAGGAACAAATAATTACACTTTGCTTCATACTGGATCACTTTGAAATTTTACACTGCAGTAAATGGAGAATACATTTCAAAGTGATCCAGAATCCAGGATCTCTTCTGGATCACCACCAAAATCTAACCATTTGTTTCTTGTGACACCCCCAACACATCAAGATTCGTCCATAACTTTTTGAGTTACCTTGCTAACTATTAGACACACAAACTCTGGCAAAAACATAACCTCCTAGGCAGAGGTAATTAACATTTTCAACATTTACATGATCATCTTAAAGTGGAATTAACTGTTATTCACAAAAAGCTCCCATGTAAACAGACCTAATGTTGATTTTAACACTGTAGACTTTGCAGTGTATGTTCATGTTTTACAGTGTACTTATAGGTAAGTGAGCAGAACATGAAGAAGAAGACAATGAAAGAGGAAGAGGAGCTGGTTGTTTTCCTTGTCATGCATCACAGAAACACAAATCCAGAGGCAGCGCCACATCCACAGCTCTTCATACATGTGAATGGACCTCAGGCCTCTCGCATTGATGTGGTGGCGTGGCCTCTGGTTGACCCACGTGCACATGCCGGGCTACAGTGAGGAATGTGGCGGGCCTTTCCGGGTGGCTTACTGACCTCTTCACCTTTGGAGAGCCTCTGGGATATCTAAACTCGTAAACACACCCCACCCCCTCCCCCTCCTTCTTCTTCTCCTCTTCACCATCATCTTCATCTCCGGCTGCTCTCGATGGTTTTACAGATGCGTGTTCACTCGTCACCTCATCAAATACAAACACACACATCACCTCCTTAGTCCTGACACCACCCCACAACTGGGACTTTCTGATGTTTTAAGGTTACTGGTGCTGTTTTAACGCACTGGATGATTCTGCAAAGTTTCTGGAGGTGAAAAAAAAATTGAGAGGAAACAAAACTGTAAATGTAGGATTGTTAGAAATCAACTCCAACACCTTTTATTCTGGTAACACTTTACATGATAGATCGCTAATAAGATGGTAATTCTATGACAATTTTGATGTAATAATGCCTTTGTAACTGTTTATCACTAATAAGGTAGTATTTCATATTGGTAATTCTTCAGTGAAGTTCCTAAAAGGTAAAGAGGAAAAGTTTCTACAAAAAGATAGGGTCCATATGACCCACATGACCCAGGTTGAGAAAATAAGATGAGATTATGAATGCGCTTTCTTCACATAACACCGTAATTACATTCTCTTACTTATTATGTAAAGATAATTATCTGTCTTTACACATTATTATGTCATTACACTTTACTTTTGTTTATTTGTTTGTCTTATTATGTGAATGTTGCTACTGTTACAAAACAATTTGCCAGTTGTGGGATCAATGAAGTACAGTGGTACCTCTACTTATGAAAGACCCAGCTAACGAATGATCCAAGTAATGAAAAACCATTGCCTCAATTTTTTGTCTTTGAATATGAAAGAAAATTCTTTTTACGAAAGGAAACTGAAACCACTGAGACATAAATATAGTACTGTCTGTACATTACTATACATAACTATGTAATGCACGTAAATACGTCACATACGTACTGTCCATAGCATCCTATTGGCTATGAGGGAGCTACCCATGATGCATTTTGTTACCCTTTGACCCTCATTCATCACAGAGTTACTGTTGTTTCCTGAGTTTTTCCCAGTGTGCTCATATATATATATATATATATATATATATATATATATATATATATATATATATATATATATATATATATATATATATATATATTTTTATACTTTATTACAGTACGTATTCTAAAATTACAGTAACCAGGGTGATGGCGGCGCCCTGTTTACCTGCAGCTGCTTTGTCTCCCAGTAACACAGACACTTTAAGGGTAATTTGTCCACCTAGACCAACACTCTCAGTGTCAAAAGTTCAGTCGAATTTTGCAAGAAAGACTATCGTCAGCTTAAGAAAAATTGTTAAAACTTGGACTCCACAAGCCCGGAGACGTGGACCGTTCTACAGGACCTCAGTCTGCTACGTCGGTCAGATCCAGCGTCCTACAGCAGAGTCTCCCCCCACAGAGGACATCTCCGGAGACATCAGAAGCAGCGCGAGAGGAAGAATAAGTGTGGCTGTCGTGGTGGATTTACAGCTAAGATAAGAGCTAACGTGTTCCGACCGTTGCTACCATCAGTACGCTCTGGAAAACAAACTGAAGCTGGATTTAAACACCAAACATGATCCACCAGACTGTTGCATCCTCATTCTCACCAAGACGTGGCTCAACTCTTCTGTCCCGGACACCGCTATTAGCCTGGCTGGACTAAAATCTAAATCTACATTTTCTTTTAACACACATTTCATACAAAATCTGTAATTTTTTAAATAATTTTTAAACAGTTTGAGGAGTAGTATTGGGGGACTTGGAATGAATTAGGCCTTTTACATGTAAAATGCAACTCTATTTATGAAACAGACAGACAAACTCTGGCAAAAACATAGCCTCCTTGGTGGTAGTAAAAAGTTTATCTATTTTTTGAGGAAAAATGAGTGAATTCTCTTAATTGAAACACTACCTGTTAGAGGTGAAGAATACGATTACACTAAATATTAATAGAACAGTTAATAATGGTGTTAATAATGAAATATTAACAGTGCTTCTTAGGATTTTTTTGGTTTTGGACATATTTTCCATAATTAAAGGTGCATTAGATCAAATGAACCCAGTAACATCACTGCTGTTCTGGACAAATGAACATAGTAGGAGGGTTTATAAATGTTGGTGAATGTTGATCACAGATCAAGGTCAAAGTCACAAAAATATGTTTCTGCGATGATAAGTGATAGGACAAATCAGGTCAAATGTTAGCGAGGGGCGGGGTTTGTTGTCCCTGGCAACACTTGTTCCAAATGAAATGACATTGAAGTGTATTGTGTCCATAGATGGGCCTGTGTTTTCTTGTTATAACTATCACTTTTATACTATTGTACTAATTAGAACAACAAAAACATGACTTTTTACATTTTTTAATGATTGTGAATATGGTAGATCTGTGTGATCTGTGTGATCTCAGTCTATTTGTAGCAGGTATTTGTCCTACAATAGCAGATTTAATTTCAGTGTACACCTACTCTCCCACATTTCTTGGATTGCTGACAGTTGTTTTCCATGTTTTCTTTAGCTTATATTTTTCTGTAAATGCTGTCTGGCTTTGAAATACAATCTATTTGTGCTCAGATGCTAAGATTAGCAGCTGCTCATATAACACGTGATCAGCAGCTGAGACATGTTTTCGAGGTCACTGGGTTTTTTAAACACTGGACCTAGTGAAGCAAATTGATTACTTTTGGGCTCAGTGTAATGTTAGATTAAGAGAAAAAAAATACAGTGGACAGAGGACACACAAGAGGGACATACATGGAAGACAATGTAACGCTATAGAGCTGCATGATATTAGAAAAAACTGACATTGTGATTTTTTTTTTACCCTGCGATATATATTGCGACATGAAAAAATACTCAGGAGTAAATAACAGCTGTGTGGTGCGAAAGCAAACGGTCAAATGGTTTACGGTCGACACAGAACATACGTTTCAGTGTTATCTTTCTTGTAGCCAAAATAATAAATAAATAAATAAATAAATAAATAAATAAATAAATAAATAAATAAATAAATAAAAAAGACAAATAAATAAATGAGACAAAAAACACATACAAATAAATGAATAAAATACACAAGTAAATAAAATTAAATAAAATTATTTAATTAAATAAATACATTACAATAAAAAAATACATACAAAATAATAAAAATAATTGCAGGACCTGGGATGCTCAAAATAAATAAATAAATAAATAAAAAAAGCATAATAAATAAATTAATACAAATAACTAAATAAGACAAATAAATTAAAAAAAATACATAAAAACAAATGAATAAAATACACAAGTATATAATATAAAAATTAAATAAGTTAAATAGAATTAAATACAATTAAACAAATAAATCCATTAAAATAAAAAAACCCCAAAATAATACAAAGTAGACAAAAATAAGTGCAGGACTTGCGATGTGACTATTGCGCACATGTACATTGCAATGTCGATGCTCAAACTATATATTGTGCAGATCTAAAAACAACATAACACATTTGTTACTAGATTTATCAACTTTTCAAACTATCTGTGCAAATTTTGTTCTATTTTTTCTACAAGAACAATGAAACTAATTTATCTACTTTTTAAATCTGTTTGGAATTTTTTGTAAAGTCTTACAAAAGCAAATTTTTTTTTTTACTGTAAACGACATTAAATGATTTTCTTTGTTACAGTAAAAACACATCGTGTATCTGTCCATCTTATCCACTTTGTTGGTATATTTAGTAATTTTACAGACCCCTTTAAAGAGTCTGTATTTCTTAATTTTTTTTTAAGTTATAAATCTTTGAACTTTTCCAGTGTTATTGGACATTCGTA